>VWYP01005098.1:277685-320289 GCA_013400435.1 Pycnonotus jocosus | reverse complement strand
TTTGGGTTCTGCTTGATTCTGTGGCAAAAACATTAGACCTAGAATACAGTGTCCTGAATAGAAGTAATGAAAAAACCAAGCAGCAAAATCCAGCAGAATCCATTCTTCTCTGTGCATGAAGCCATTAAATGTTTCTTAAATAAGTCTTGAGATATACTGAAATGCTTGCAGTATGTAAAAGCTCTGGGAATGATTGTGTTGCTGGGCTGGGATGTTGCTAATTCAGAACAGGGAATGTTTCAATTTCTGACAGTTTGTGTTTCAGCAATCCTTGGTGCCCAGTGAAATTAATGCTATATATACTTTTGGTTCTGTTCTCTTTAGCAGATGGCCAGACAGTGTATATGTGGCTCGATTCTGGATGCATTATTACTCAGAGGTAAGGACCCTCACCTCCAGCCCAAGTTCAGTTAGGGAACTGAAACAGGGGGAGCATGGAGGAGGGTGTTTAGGTGGCTCCTAAGTTGCCTCCATTTCTACTCTGTTGCAACAGTGGTGGCATTGGGGGCGACGGCCACGTTTCGTCAGAGCAGAAGATAATTCAGCTGTGCTAATGATGAGGAACAATGAAGAGGAACAAAGACATAATGATGAGTACGTAAGAGAAAGTGTCTCTTCAAAGTCTAGTTTCTACTATACAGTGGAAACTTTTATTTTTCCAAGCTTTTGGAGTCTGCTTGATTCTGTGTGAAAAAATTTGACTTGGCATATAATGGCCTGTCTGGAAGAAAACCAACTAACTTAAGAAAACGCCAAAGTCCAGGAGAAATCTTACTCCTCTCTTCAACATTATTGCATGCTTCTTAGAAAATGGCCTGAGTCGCACTGCAGCACATAAAAGTTTTTGGAATGATTGTGTTGCTGGGCTGGGATGTTGCTGAATCAGAATAGATGTTTCAATCTCTTACAATTTATGTATCAATAACCCTTGATGGACATTGGAATTAACTAGTGGAATTAATGGCTGCCTGTTCTTTCTGGTTCTGTTCCCTCCAGTGCACAGCCAGCAGGTCCTGCCAGTCCTCCAGTTAATGAGGATGAGAACTCAGAGGTGAGGATCCACATGTTCTTGTCCTTTCTGCTCTGTGGGAGGGGACCACGGGGGAGCTGCACAACTCAGCTGTCTCAGGTGGCTGCTATGGGCAGCTGGCTGGAAGCACAGTCCATGCTGGGAAGCTCCAACTTGCACATCCCTCCAAGTCCTTTCTTGGTGGTGTCTGCAGAAGGAGAAGTCCTTGCCAGGGTGGCACTGGCACATCTGTGTGTTCCTTGTAGTTCTAGCATTGACTAACAGACTACACATATTCCGAGTTCTGTTTGCCTGGTGCCAATAGAGCAGCAAACTGGAATTCTTTACTCCCAATATGTGTTGTGGTTTCCATTTTTCAGCAGCAGTTCACCTTATACTGAGTGTTTATGGATATCATGTTTGAAGTTTCCCTTTTGAGGGAGAAAGAGAGAAAGAAATAGCTCCAGGCCAAACTGAGATAGGGAACAGGAACAGGGGAGGAGGGAGGAGAGTGTTCAGGTGGTTCCTAAGCTGCCTCTGTTTCTCACTGTTGCAGCAGTGAGAGCAGAATCAGCAGCACCCACATTTTTGTTTTCTGGGCAGCAGCTCTTTGTGCAACTGCTTTGAATGCTCTTAACCAAACTGAGAGGGTGATACCCTACCCTTCCTCACCTCCCCTGCTATAACTGCTTTCTGAGCTGAGATTTGCATGCAGCACAGGGGGGCTCACCAAATCTAACTGTATCTTCTTTTCTCTCCCTTCCCATGTGCATCAATGGAAGTTTCCTGAAGGTGAGTTGGCGTTTTACAGTTGGTAATGGAATTGTCCTAAATGTAATTGTTATTTTTTGGTTTTTTTCTTTCTCAAGAAACTCTGGCAGCAGGGGATTGAATCTGCCTTTAGCAAAAGGCAAAGGGCAGTGCTTTAATAGAGCAACAGAGGAAATGTTTTGTGTTGGTCTGTAACAGAATAGTCACAATGTCTGGAAGGGTTGTGCCTTACTATTTGGAAAAGCAGTTTGTTTAAGATTGTTTTAAACCCAGCTGAATAGAGTCCATTTCAAATAGGAACCATTACTGACTATTTATATAACTAATTTCAAGGGTAGCTCCAGGGAGAGACAGAATAATAGCTCTAACTTCTGAAAATTAAATTACAGTGCATGGACAAGAAAGGAGAAATGTTACAGTGAACAGCCAGGAACAGGTGGATGGCTCTGGTAATGCAACAGGAGCTAATGATGCACCTGTGGCTGACTCAGCCCCTGCAGAACAGGGAGCAGAGGAGGAGGACACTGACAGTTCAGAGTATGTATGGCTCATGCCCTACCAAACACAGAATTTTGTGCCCTTTTTTTTTTTTTTTTTTTTTCTGTGTAGGGGTTATACAAGCTATGCCTGGTTTATCTTTGAAGCCTTCCCTACTCATTTCTCTCCTTCTCCCGTGTTGCCTGATAATCAAATGATACCATTTGCATTTGGGAGAAAAAGGCAGCCCAAGGCAGATGTACAGAACACAGTTGCACAGAACCTTAGAGACAAGTGTGAGATGTGGCAAGGAAGGGGGATGGGTCATAGGCCATAGCTCACTATTGCATTTGCTTTTTCTGAGAAGCTCTAGTATCAGTGTTTGATACAGAAATTGTTCCAAACTTTCATTGTTATCAATGAGGCCTGACATCATGGGGGCAGCAGGCTGCAGCCAGGCAAATTCCAGCAGAAATTCCCTGCTGGAACAGTGTCAGCTGGCTGCCTTCCTCCTGGAGCTGGAGCCCTTCTTCCCAAGGTAGACTTGCACACAGGTGGTTGTGGAGGTCATTTATGGCCAGTGCTGGATGCCACAAGCCCTGATTTGTTTGCCTCTGTGATGAAGATCTTGCAGTTCAAGCTGGGTGCCTGCACAGTAAAATCCCTTTTCTGCAGAGAAACAGGAAAGTCATGCTGTAGGAGCACTCCATCAGGATAAGAAGGATGCAATGCATTAGACTGATTAAATTAAACCAGGTGTCTGTGCCACTAGGGAAGACAAAGAACACGAGAATTATGGTATAAGGTTTTCTAAAGTGTTTTTTTTTTTGCAGGGGTGGGGGGGGGGAAACACAGGTTTTAATAAAGCTGGTGTGCTTTGAGCCTTTTGGAAAGGCAATGAAGGAGAGAACTTGAGTATGGAACTTTGAGGTGTCCGGTATTAAATATGCCACCTAAAGGGCTTCTACTATTCTAAACCATAGTGCATTTTGCCAATGAATTTGTAGATGTTTAAGTTTTAGTTGTTAAGTCTGTAGGTGAACAAATCCCACTACTAGGTTAATATAAAAAAGGAGTACTTTGTTCTTTCAGTCTCAAGCTTCTCAGTTACTGAATGCAACTGCTCTGTTTGGGAAAGGCTGAAAGAGCTCAGCGCTTCAGCATTTAACATTGACCAAAGGCTCCTTTCCAGGGCTGGATCTTGCCAGAGCCATGTTACTCTGC
Source organism: Pycnonotus jocosus (assembly GCA_013400435.1). Classification (NCBI taxonomy): domain Eukaryota; kingdom Metazoa; phylum Chordata; class Aves; order Passeriformes; family Pycnonotidae; genus Pycnonotus; species Pycnonotus jocosus. The sequence goes on along the minus strand of VWYP01005098.1, from coordinate 316,808 downwards.
AGTTTAGAACTGGGTCCTGGAGTGAATATTCTGGGCTGAAGAGTTCCCAGAGGACAGCTGGATGCTGCAGTTACTCTGGAAATCAAAGCTGCCACACACAAACTGGCCAGTGCTAGAGACTGCTCTTACTTCAAATTGCAGAGCAGGGTGACTGCACCTTTCTCCTAGTGAAAACCAGGACACTCCTTCCCTCAGGGCAGGGAGACCCCAAATACTCCTTACATGCAGCAAACAGAGACTTAAAGACAGCAGGGTTCCTGAAAGGAAATGTGTCCTGGCTAGTCAGTGCAGTTGCATGATTATGTGAGATTTTATGTATCAATAACCATTGAAGTGTGGTGATATTAACATCTGCACGTTCCTTCTGCTTCTGTTCCCTCTAGTGCACAGCAAGGAGTTGTTATCAGGTGTCCAATTTGCATGGATTTTTACTCAGAGGTAAGGATCCACGTGTTGTCATCCTTTCTGCTCTGTGGGAGGAGGAAGCAGCCAGAAGGGGAGCTGCACAAATCAGTTGGCTGATGTGGGATGCTGAGGGCAGCAGGCTGGAAGCACAGCCCTTGCTGTGAAGCTCCACAAGTCACTTCTTGGGGAAGTGACACTGGCAGATCTGTGAGACCCTCATTATTCTGGTTCCAGGTGCTCTACAGTCTCATGTGCCTGGTGCCAATGGAGCAGCAAACTCAAATCCTTTCCTCCCAATACATATTGTGGTTTTCTTTCTTCCAGATCATGCAACGTGGACGACAGCTTATGTCAACGCTATGTGGCCATGTGTTCTGCAGCAGGTGCCTCCCTGTTGCTCTGGAGACTGCAGGCATGTGCCCAACCTGCAGGGTGCCCCTGAGTCCAGAACTGCACCATCCCATTTATTTATGAGTGCTTCAGTTTCGAAGGACAGACTCACATGGGTCTTGGACAATATGCGCCAGACTTAGTTCTTTATGTATATAGTTCACTTAGTTCTTTATGTATATAGTTCACTTCTTCTTGTATATAGTTTCATTGTTGCTGAATTCAATTATAAACAAAGTTTTGATTGATTTAAATATAGTCTGTCTGGTCTTCTGTGCTGGACTCTCCTGACACAGACATGTTGTTTCAGAGGTGGAAATAAGGTTCTTGGTTTGAGCAGTCAGAAGCTCATTCTTTTCATCACACTGTAGTCATTGATTTGGTGGAAACGTGCTAAAGCCGTAAGCTTTGTAGTTCTTATGGCCAGCATGTGCTGTATGGGGAAAAGAAACAGGCCCTGCTTGTGGGGCAAGGCCTTCTGTTTCTCAAGCCAGACTCTGATGGATGCTTGGTGAAAATGTCATGATTTCAATGCTCTGAAGATTGAAAGAACAGCAGATATCCAGACAGCTTGTTTATGGTCCAAGCTGCTCCGTTATGTTGTAGTTAAAGCATTCCATTGATGACTGCCAGCTGATGACAGGAGCACTGCCAGCTTCTCTGAAGCTCTTCACCCTTCTAAAAAATCCTGTAAGCTTAAGGGCAGTCACAGGAACATAAATGTGTAGACTGCTGTGTTCAACACAGCCTGCAAAACAGAGGACAGAAGTAAGTAGTCAGGTAAAGAAATAAAGCAAGTGCCATAAGAATCACCATCATTATCATCATCATCACCATTTACCTTTCCTGCTGCAAGAGCAAATGGTCTCCAGAGGGGATGAGGAGCTAGTAGCAGCTCCTAGACCCAGGGTGCTGACGTGGGCAGGCAGAAAATGGCCCCATCCATCACAGGGAATTACGTGGGATGTGGCCATCAGGTGCCAATGGCATGTACCTGTCCAGATGTTTGGGAGAAAGCATCGTGCTGAAGGCACAAGTCTTTAACCACCTGCAGGGCTAAGCGAGACCTACACTTCCCAAGCTCTGGTTTCAGTACTGGTGAACATAATTTGCCAGCTGGCCATGGTACTTCACAGCTCAAGGGCTGCTGAAATATCCTTCCCTGTATGGGAAGCAAAAGAGCTTGTCATGCATTTCCCCATGAAGAATTCTTCTGTTTCATCAGTGGAGTTTTCACTTCCTGGGGATGGAAACCCCAGGGAAAGATAAACCACCATAGACTTCACTACCTACACACCACCATTGTGAAGGGTGCACCCAGGGTTCATCTAAGGGCATTTGCAATCAGAACACCAAATTCCTTGCTGCTTGAGGAGAAAGAAAAAGAAAAAGATGGTTATTTTGTTACACTGATATTTCTAATCTCTCTGGATTAAAAGATAAAAGTTTGCTGCGAGTCATCCAGTATGAAAAGCACTGCTTCCTTTTGTAAAGCAATATTTAATAGGTATGTTTAGGATAGGAATTCTTTAGTTCTCTATTGCAGTTTATGTATTGCATAGGTTGTATATTTGGGAAGCTGTGCTTTTATGTCTTCCAACAGATTCAAACGGCTGCTTTGCTTTACAAACTGCTTTGCTTTACAAACACTGCTTTGTTTTACACCTGCTCCAGAAGTTTTCAGTATCTCTCTAGCAATTTGCTATGATGTGCTGGAAATTGCAAGGCAGCTTAGTTAAAACAAGACCAGTTTTGATTATATGGGAGATGAAAGCAAATGGCAAAGGAGTGATTGATGGGGCATGGATGCTCTGAGGAGGCAAGAGGCAGTTTTGGAGGCTGATGTAACAAGTTTGCCTGCCAAATGTTTCTGGTAAGGCACCTGCTGTCACATAGTTTCAGGCAGGCCACAAAAACATGGAGGGTTGAACAAATAAAATTTTAAATTAAATTTAAATAAAACCCCCCAAAATAAAACAGGATGAGTTAGCATTATCCCAGTATTAGCCTCTAAAAAGATGACTAGCCTTTTCAACTTTCCTTGGTTTCTGTTCCACTCACAGGACTTCACCCTTGAAATGTTTTCCTGGACATTAAACCTGCAGAGCAAAACAGGAGTTGGATGGCTGCTGTCCCTGTCCCCAGCACAGGCATGTGCCATGCCTGGGCAACAGGAAGCTCTTTCACTCTTGTTTTTCCCCCGTGGTAATGTGGGAAAAACATCACTCATTTTCTCTTAGAAAACACAGACTCTAAGCATTCGTGTGCTCCATTGGAAAGAGATCTCTGAAAGCTGTGAGATTATTTGCTCCACAATAGTTAGGGTTTCTTCTTCCCTGAACATGACCTTGAATACCTGAAATTCTTTTTCCAGTTCTTATGGTCATTAACTTTTCCTTACTTTGCTCTACCATGTGTGCTGTCTATACTCTACACCAATTCCTGCTGCTTCCAACACACAGGGGCAAAATAACTAATTTAATGTGTCAGACACAGCTATGAAAAATAAAAACTGTATGTGCCTAATGACGGAGGCTCAGCTAAAGTTAGTGCATTGTCTTTGCACTGCAGCTGAATCCTAATGATTCTGTTCCTAAAATTGGCACAGTAAAGGAGCACCTTAGGTGTCCTCATTTAATGACGAGAGAAAGAAAAAAAGTCTGGAATATTTTAAACTAAACATTTCTGAATCTAGAAGCTACCTCCATTCTGCAATCCATGTCAAGGCTCAGAAAACTGCAGTTTTTTCAGACAAGTTTTTTTCCAAGAGCGAAAAAACAAGGCTCATTCTCTTCAGACCCACACCTCTGCCTTGCAGTCTTTCAGAGACAGCTGCAATATTATCAGATCACCTGGTGCAGTTCAGGAAAATATAGATAGGCACATGCTTTAATTTTATTCTCCCAGAGCATCCACAGATACATAAATTCACACCTGCTTGCCCCAAGGATGCAGGAACCCCACTGATGTTTTCAGTGTCAGGATTCCTCCTCATACTTTGGATTTAATTTAAGACCTGTGTGGAAGTAGAAAACTGAGTGTGTGCACAAAGCACCAGCACAGCTGAGCCAGCCCTGCTGTGTTGAAAAGGGCAGTTTTTAACAAAGCCACGTGGAGAAAGGAAGGGTTGTGTTTTCCAGGCTACAGACAGTACAGGAATGACTCCTGTGCAAATTCCTCCAAGGAGGGTGCACACCCCACCAAGGGGACAATCCCCAAACAGCACATTCCATCATTGACCTGTACACAGAACAGATCAGGCACAGAAAAATAATATCTTTAGAGCTTTGAAAGGCCAGAAAGCAGAAATGCAGCATATTGATATTCTTCATTTATCAAAAACCACCCCTTACCTTTGCTCCCAAGACACTGCATGACCCAGCAGGCTGGCCTGTCTCCATCTGCCCAGCTCCTGTTTATGCTTCTCATTCCACATTTCTCCATCCAGGGATGAGAATTCCATCACCTTAACTGTATCATGGTCCAGTGCATACTACTGCTTCAGGCCAGCAAAGTTTCAAAGAACTGCTAAAATGCTGTTTAAAAGAAGCCTAAAAATTATGAGCCATGAGGAACTGTTTGAAGGAGCAAGCATCACTCCAGATTGCATCTGGTACAGGTTTTTAGGCTGGGCACTGGGAACAGGGAGTTGGGCACCAACCTGGAACACTGAGCTTAAAATAGAGTTTTGGACTGTTATGTTTTTAGGTACAGAGCTCGATGTTGGCTGTGTGGAGGGGGCCAGGTGGTGCCCATCACAAAGGGTTCTTCTCAGCATGCAGTCACCTTCATGGCTGTGTGAGGGCAGCAGGCACAGCTTGGAGAGAGGTGGATGTTTTCCTCCTTGTAACACCATAGTTTTTTAGAAAAGGCAAAAGCAGACTGCCTGAGGGAGCAGATGAAAGTAGGATATCCCAAAAGGGAAGGAACATGGCTACAGGACAACGACAATTCTTCCCCCTCAGTGAGATCCATCATCATCCTATGCCAAGGACCAGGAACTGAAATGTACTGAACTACTGCACAGATCCCCAGTAAACCCCTCCAGTGCTCAGCCTTCTGGCTTCTAATCTGGCAGCCAAGCTTGGCCATCTGAAGGTGATCCAAATTTATCCAGGTTTTTGTAGGATGGAAGATGCCCCAAAGCCTCCATCCTTTGCAAGAGAAGCATTTAGGAGGGTACAAAGCAGCCCCAATAATAAGAAATCTACCTGGGAGAGAGGGAGGGCAGTACATGAGGGAAAATCTCCCAAGTGATTACACAGTAGTGGCACCTGAAAGAAGTTATTGGGGTGATGGGGAACACAAGTGCCTCAGGGCCAGCTTCCCTGTGGAGCACCTGGATTAAGCAGCATGAAAGCACAGTCTGGTTCACATCTTGGCCCCATTTATCTCCCAGAGGTGCAAGCCAGGCCCTTCATGCAGAGCATTTAGCAAAGCTTAAACTGTAGTGCAGTAGGATTAAGTATTTTCTGGCCCTGTCTGCAAAGAATGCCTACAGATTTGTGGATGTGAGGGAGGGACCTAGGGAGAGTGTGGTAAGCAAGTCCAACAAGCCTTGGGGTGATGAGGGTTCTGTACCCGGTAGGTGCTTTCCCTCCCATCCTGCCTCTTGCTCCCCCTTCTATCAGCAGGGGTTCTGTCTTGCGAGGGGGGAGCATTTAGGCATTTCTGTAGCTCACCTTTGAAATTTGACCTGCAAGTCCAATGCAAAGACCTGGTGGTCAACAGAGCACCTGCAGGTACCTGCAATCACCTCCTCTCTGCCCTTTCCATCAGTTGTGTGCTGCTAACTCCCAGGGAAAAGTCTCTCTTCAATTAATTTTTTTTTTTTTCTAGCAGCAGCTCTTTGTTGAGCTTCCTGGTACTGAGTCTTCTTTGGAGATGTGCACATGGGATTCATGAAGATAGGACTGAGAGTGGGTGTGATCAGACTGGCTGGCACGGGACACCTGCAGCCACAGCCTGACCTGCAGCACACAGCACTTGCCATACTCTGAGGGATGAAGGACTGGGATGGATTTATCCCTCAAATGGCTTTTTCTTGGGTTGATGTGAGCAGCAAAGTTCAGCTCTGGCTCTGAACTCCCCCAGGCTATGTGGATTTCACTTGGTATGCTCTTCTTCACCCTTCCTTCCTCACTTTGCCAGCTAAATTCAGACAAGGTGCCTGTATGCATAAGAGCTGTCAAAAGAATAACTTACAAGTACAGGAGCTAGAAAAGTCTTGAAGTGTAAAGCTGGCAGCCCCTGAAGACCTGCAGGGACTATCCAATCCATCTGGTGCTCCAGGGTGCAGAGCAAACAGGCTTTTGACTAGTTCACAACCGCAGCATATGCAAAAGGCTCAATTATTGCTTCTTAAAAAGCCCAAATTATCTCCTGGAGCTGGAGACTGACAGCCACACAGTCTCCACAGCGTTATGCACGACTGAATTTTTGCTGGCATATTCTCTGCTGTTCTGTACTGCCTGTAATTGCATTGCATTTTAACTGTTTAGCATCGTCAGAACTTCAGCCCCAGGGGCAGCGGAGGTGGTGAGAGCTCAATACATCAAATTACTACCCAAAGAGCAAGCAGACAAAAAGCAGAGCAGGGAGGGAGGGAAACAGACAAATGAGCCACATTCATTAGAAAAACAGCAGCCCTGACCAGGGAAGCGTCCTACTGATGTAATGAGAAAGGTGAAAGTTGTTAATAATAATAAAGAACACAGTTGCTTTTCTATCAGAAAGCACCAAATCTGGAGAAAATAAATGCTTTGTGGAAAGCAGACATGAAAACCAATGAAATGCTTCTTGCCCACATAGCCCTTTCTTTCTTCCCAGTTTTATTTAGTTTTATTTTATTTAGTGGGGTTTTTTTGTGATATTGAATTCTGTAGCTGCACTGTTTAGTGCTGCTCCCTTGAAGGCCGTGATGTGGCCCCAAAAGCTGGCATTGCTGCTACAGAAGCCCCGCCAGGCCAGGCAGTGAGGCACTTTCCCACAGGCAGGTTTGTGTTTCACTCTTGGCCAGGCAGAGGTCCTGATTGCTGCTCTTCTCTTCGGAATTTTGCCACCTGTGAGGGTCCTGAAATGTAACAGAGCTCTCGATGGAACTGGCCTGCTGAGGCATCTCGAGTAGCTTTGACCTCAAAAAACTGACTAAGCTCTGTGCAGCTTAACAACCCTGAAATTATAGGATGCTGTTCCAGGGAACAGGCCCAGCACAACACAGAGGCCACAGTGATACATCCATGGAATGAAGGGTTACCTGTGGAAGCCTGAAGGACAGCCCCAGAGCTGCCCACCATGGCATGGGGTCCACAGGACCCGGCAGGACCTACTGGGTGTCCCTTATAGGCCACCATCAGGCTGCTTCTGGGTCTCTGTCCTGCCTACCTGGAACGCCATGGGAGGAGAAGACCACAGAATAACTTGGGTTGGAAGTGACCTTTAAGGTCTCTCGGGTTGGATTTCCAAGATTCAGATGGTTAGAGTCCTTTTTGCCCTCCTGGGACCTTTGAGCCAGACGCAAGAAAGAGACAGAGGCTTCAAGCTTCTGTTTCTCCAAGGTGTATTAGGTTGTTTATTGTTTCTTATCTCACAGTCTGCTCTGTGCCCAGCGTGATCTGTCTTGAACACCGGCCATCGGAGAACTGCCCGCCCCTGGCCAGTCGGAGCCCTTTTCTACCCCATATTACATATCTTAGTTTACATTTATATGCCAATACTTACTATCTATACTAACAGGTCATGTCTACTCCTAACCAATCTCTCTAAATTATATTGTACTGACGTCACAGCAGAAAGATGGAGACGAGAAAGAAGAAGCCTAAACTCTGCCCCCAAATCTCCATGTTGTCTCCATATACTTCTATTGTAAAAACCTAAAACTACAAATTTCTTGCTCAGTGATAAACTATACTACTGCCTTTCACACCCCTGAGACTTGTAATTCCTCTCCCAGTGGTGACAGTCTTTCCCATGGACTGAAATCAAAGAGGGTGCCTTCCTGGGCTCTGTGCCACGGTCTCTGACCCCCTCGTACCGAATTCAGAACCCCTCCTACAGGGCTGTAACCCCCCTGTACTGGGGTCAAGCCTTCTTGCTCAGTTCCCAGACTGTTTGGCCAGGGTTCCTGAGCTCCCAGGGCAGCCAGAGGGATGCCCTGGGTTCCGACAAAGGTCTAGTCCAACCCTCAAGATGAAGCAAAGACAGAAGGATGTTAAAAGGCACAGCCAGCACTGCCAGCAATAGATGGTTGTGGCAGCAGAGAGGTTTCTGTCCCTGTCCCAGAAGTGCCTCTGCTGTGGCTCTCCACAGGGAATATGCAAGGTGGATATGAGGGAACTGACAAGATCCTTCAGCTGTCGGTGCTGAAAATTTTGAGGGTATTGATGTTTCACGTCACCAGGGTTAATTAAAATCTGTGTTTTATAGATTGCCCTTGGCCACAAGCGGAAAAGCTGCCTCAATTGGAAATCAATAGAGTAATCTTTAAGCTCTTTTATTTTATTAGATATAGGGTTCTAATTTGAAGAAATTGAGGATCCATAATTAATGGTGCCAGAGAGGTCCTGAGATGTATGTTTAAAGCTTCCTGAGGAGAGGGCTTTGCTGTAGGCAGTGTGCTGGAGGTGCCCAGCATGCCAGGGCACACCACTGAGGCTGGGGAATGCTCTGGTGAGTGAGCTCCCAGGAGCACTGCAGAAATCCAACAGCAAATCAATCGCCAGCACTCTGCCCAGAAATTGAAGGGAAGGGTGTGAAGGCAGTGCTGTCACCGCAGGGAACAGCAGAAAAGCCAAATTCTGGGCTGCTGACAACCAAGGAGTCTCACAGATGCTGCCAGCGGCCTCCCTATCCCGAGCCAGAGGGACTGATGTGATTAATGCCTTTCTCTAAGTCTTCTGTGCACTGATGGTTCACCCCTCTTCAGTGGGGTGGAGTCATTCCAAAACCACACATGCCTTTGGGGGTTTTGGAAGGTGAAATAGCCTGACAGCACTGCTGCTTTCCCTTGCAACAGCCTTGCTGGCAGGCTGCATAACTTTCCCACAACAAACAGGCCAAGGCCAAAGAATATTTTTCATTTAAACAGCTTTCTGAGCAGTGCCTGTAAAATAATTCTGTCCACGGACAATGGAGTGTCAAGGGCCAGAATGATTCCTGTGATCCAATAAGCAGAATAAACCCCAAAACACTGGCCCATTCATGAGCAGCCATCACAAGGCCCTCAGCCAAACGTGCGAGAATAAATATGTAAGTAATTAAAAGGCTAATAAGCTGTTTGGGCTTGAAAAGCACTTTAATGCCTACCTTTTCAGCATCTGCCTTTTAGAAATAATTATCTTCAACTTTTCTATGCTGTTTTTCTCATTTCTAGACCTTTTCCCTGTAAATGATGAAAGTACTTTTCTTTCCCTGAGTGAAATAACTAACTTGATACAGCATCTTAGAGGAGAAAGCCAATTGTCAACAGACTGTGCCACACCTCTTTTTTTGTGCTTGCTTGGCTCTTTTTCTTCAGTGCCCACTTGTCTTGTTTGGGACTGTGTCCAGAATCCCAGCATGCTGCAATTGGTCACTCCCAAAATATTGTAAATCTTTTTTCTGAGCAGGGTGGGACTCTGGGAAGAGCTCAGGGAAATCTTCTGTGTTTGAAGACAGTGACTTGCCTTCCCAAGTTAAGTGTGAGATAAGCAGTGCTGAGAACCTGCCAAAGCTGAGCCCTGCACATTTTGCTGGCAGTGATTAATGATAGCCCAAAGTCTTTGCCAGCCAAATATGTTCTGTAGCCTCAGATTGTAACATGTAGATCAGAATCATATACTTGAACTACAAACTTGTTTAACAAGTAACTCATGAGCTGAACTAATTTGTAAGCAGATAGTTTAATTACATTTCTGTGGGCATGTTCATTCCCCAGTGAAGTGGATGTCATCCACCTCTTTAGCAAATTAGGATACAGAAACTGAAGAACATTAAATTTAGATGGGACTGTCCACAGAAGATTTAGTCAAACTATGGTGAGGAGACTTTTACAAATGTAGATCCGTTTTCCTAGTATTCTTATGTAGACAAACCTGACAGTGGAGGGCCAGCTTTAACTTTTGGGGTTTTTTTGATACGCTAGTGACTAGAAAAACTCCAGAGGCTCTTTTAGACACGTATTACAGTGGAGCTGTTGAGCCAGACAACCTGAATTGATTTTTCGTTTCTTTTTCATCTACCTGAGCCCTTCTCATCCACCTGTTGCATGTCATTTCTTTAAATACTCTCTGAGTTCTCTCTGCAGACAGTTCATCACCTTCCATTAAAGGCAATTCCAGCACCTCCAACTCTGCAGAAGAAAAGCACCCCAAATATTCTTCCAAATTCATTCTGTGCTTTACAGATACCCATCAAGCAAATCTGTCTCTTCTCCTTCATACAAACATCAATTCCCTTGTGACTCTTAACAAGAATGGAAGTTCTTATGTCTCTCTTTACCACAAGTTTTGTCATTTCAGGGGTTGTGAGGATCTCAGGCTCTTATTTCTGCTGTCCACTAAACTCACCTCTTTTACTTCATGCACACTTAGCACAAGCCAGTCTGTTTGAGAGATGTTTCCCAGACTTCCAGTGAGTGCTTGGTTGCCTGCTATGCCCCTTATCATGAAGAGCCCAAACACCTTCCCTGTTTTGTTGTTTTTCACTTTTCTGGTATCAGGATTTGCAGAGAGGCCTGTCCTCTCCCCATCACTGACTGTAATGAGGAGGAGTTTCCACTTGCCACCTCCAGCACTCTTTCTGCAAGGTTTCAAGGAGCCCCTGCCACCACCATGCCCAGAATATCTAATGCCTGCTACCCTGGCTTGTCATAAAGGGTCCACCTCATTCTGCGAAACAGGAATGTGGAGTAATGGACAAGAGTTGTGCTAGACATGGGCAATGGATTGCACCTCTGCAAACAGAAAAGGATAGCTACTTAATAAAGATAATAAATTTTAATAGCCAGTAATTTTTTTTTTCTTGACACAACATGGTAGTTTCTGAACAGATTTTGCACAAAAACACAAACAGATATTTCACAATATCTCTCAGCTTTTCTCTACTATCCTTTCACTTTCACAACACACTACAAAATATCTTGGGTTTTTAATCAACATGAAAATCCACAATGACTGCTTTTTTCGGAAGGAAAACTCGTCAATCAGAAACCAGAACAGTTGCAGATGCCAACTAACATATTTTAGATGGCCCAATCCTTCCAAAGTAGGCATCCAAATAGGCATCCAAGACTTCTCTGCTCCTGAGGAACACAAGTGATCCAGGAATACCTGAACGAACCACTTAAGTTCAGCTGCAGCATGGACACTTGTTTGTTCCTCATCTTTTATCGAGCTTCACCAAAAGTCCCTCATGGTGCCACCAAGACCCACCAAAGTGGAAGTAAGAGCAATGGCCAAGCACAATGAAATAAACACTTTTCAGCTTTGTCTATAGACATGAACTAGTAAATCTGCTCAGTCTCTTACCATAATGCTAAGCAAGTTTTAGTATTTCAGAGAAGGAAATTGGAGAGAAAAGTTCATCAAAAGCATTGTATCAATACATATCAAAACTCAGATGATTGTCCTGGATCTTGCTCCTGGACTTAGACTACCAGCTGTCTTCTTTCCATTTCCCAATTTAAAAAAAGGTAATTCTTGGAATGCTGCAGTCAGTGGATTGAGACTGAGCAAATGCTCACAGTAATGTAACTTTCAAACATTTATAGTTCTAGAAAGGTAGGGTACATGCAGGTAGAAGCACTATTTGATATTTTGGAACTGCCAGCTCTGTACAATTGCTCTGTAATTAGCACTTGAAACACTCTTTGAACTTCCAGACTTATTCAATAACCCGCAGGAATCCCATGCATTACTTAGAACAGGAAAGAAGTTTCATCTGTGAAATTGCTTACCTTGCTGATTCCCACTGTGTGCCCCAGGCTATATGGGAGTCATATTTGTAGCACACATAATGCAATTAGCCAAGGAGTAGGTGAAAACCAACTATTGCCTGCTACATTGCAAGGATTATATTCAGTAATTTACAGAATTTCAAAGAGCCTCAGTGCAAGGTGTATTACTCCCTTCACAGAAAAGAAGCACAAACTTGGGCATCTCAGCCAGGCATCCCACCCTGTAAACATTTATGACAAGCAAAGCATGTGCTACAGTGAGAGGAGTCTCATGCAAATCACTGAATTAATTTTCATAGTGGCTGTTTGCCCAGTCCTGTTTCAAGGGTCAGGCCTGTTTGTATTCTGCTACATACAATTAAAAGATCCCTAGCTACCCTAAGTTCAACAAAGTATGCTGACATATTCCTTCCTGTGTGTGCAGAAAACAGTTTTAGTAGCTACTATGCAAACGTCACCAAATTTTTACATTATCTTCACCCTTCTTGTTTTTACATTCTCTTCAACCTTGTTTCCCTGCTTTTACTATATGTGAAAATAATAAATATACATGATATACCAGTTATTAAGCCATCAAAAAAATTACATGTCTTTCCAGAAGGGAAAGGAGATGCTTGATATTTAGGAGTCAAAACCTGGTCATCAACACAAGTGTCCTGATGGTAAAAAGTTTCAGCTTCTCCACATTTCCCGTTGAAATGCAACTTTGGTGAGATGTTCCTGCATGTTGTGATAAAACAGGCTGCCTCGCATCTGAAATGACAAGAGTATGTCAAGATTATTATTCCAGGTAAGGTTGTTCAGGAGCATAAGAGTAAGCTAAAATGGAAGACAAAGAATAAATCCAATATGGGATAGACAATAAGGATTAAATTCATTGTCCAGGTCCTTGTCCTAGATCCACACAAATTGAATCATCTCTGGGTTTTCAGAAATGTAGGCAAAACCGTATTCTGATGCTCTAATTCAAGGAACGAAGGAGGTCATTTTGTCCTTACTATTGGCATCAGGAAAGCTTGGTCTCTACCTAGGGGAACTGAGAATAGGTCAAAACCATCAAAGACGTTCTTCGCGTTTCTGGTCAATCAGGTATTTCTCAGTGGAGGGTGATGGGACCCATTCTAGAAGGGCTTGATTCTACAGTGCTGATGGGAGTCTGGGCTTTGTCAGAGCCTCTGTTGGGTTCATCCCACGCATGCCATGACACCCAGTCCCTCAGGCCATCCTTGTCCACTGTCTCCTGCTCTACCTTGGTTACACAGGGCCCTTCCACAGCTGCTTTCTTTTCCCTCTCTCAGTAAAGGACCAGAGCTCTCCACAGTTCTCCACAAATGTGAGAAGCAGTTCCATGGGAAGTGGATATTGTGGTGCCTGAGAAAATGTCATACATGAAGCAAAATGCAGCATCTAACAGCTGGGTTTCAGAGGTGCTCTGATGGTCTCTGTCCTCTCACACATAAAAATACCATCCAACATTTGCTATGTATGTTAACTACTGAGGATTTCAAGCCATAATAAACCACCTCAATTAAAGTGCTGGCTTTTGCATGAAGTCAAAAAGATTCCGATTTTTCATGGAAAAAAAAGGAGTAAAGAACTTCTGTGTACCAAATTTCTTTTTTATATAGGTATCTGCCCGTAAAAAATCTGTTATTTCCCACACAAACAGAAAGAAAATTCACCCAGGGGTTTACATCCAGAAGTCACATGCTCTTGTCTATAAAGGTCTGTCTCTGTGAGCTGGCAGCTCCTTCAGCCCCCCAGGTTGCCTGTGAATCTGGTCATGATCTGGGGTGCTGCAGCTGAGCTTTGTTTAAGCCATTTTCCTTGAGGTTGCTGCCAACTAATGGAATTTCTCTTCTTGGCTCGCATTTTTAACCCTTTTATTTAGTTACATGGCACAATACTAAGACTAAAAAGTATTAAAGGGCCTAAAAACCACTAATGTTACAGGATGGAAAACAAAGGCTACAAACTCACGTATTTATTGCTGAGAAGTGAAGAGTTGCCGAGTTTTATTCTTCCCGTGAGATGAGTGCTCTCCTAAGAAACAGAAAATACATTTGCATCAGATAAACATGGGAATGAGTCTAGCAGGAATTCATCACTGACCAGTGTACAAACTAGCCAGTCTCCTTGTCAGATTTACTTAGCAGCAAAAACTGTCCCCACAATAGATTTTTACCACTCTTCCTGTTTTGTAGATTATTTCCCCTGTGATTTGCTCATAAATGGTGGGTTACTACCACAAAGTATTTTCCAAGGTAGTTCTCAAGGGGGTTTAAGAGTAATAAGACTTTAATTAATTTATAGCTATGATTAGAACATTGAATTATAAAAATAAGAAGATAGAACTAGAAAATTAATTTTTGCCAGTAACATTGACATCAGCTCAGTTCCTCCAAAGCAGAAGGATGAAGATTTAAGAACTTTACACAGTTCTCAATATTCCTTCCCTGGAGAAGCTGGTGTCACATGGCATGAGGGCAGGAAAACCCAAATATCTTCTTCTGCCTCCCTGCTCACCTACAGGAGACAATTCCTCATGCTCACATGAGAGGCAAGGAGGTGATGTATCACATTCCAGGAGAAGTGAGTATATATTAAAAAGCTACAAATGATCAATGGCCTAGGGTTGCAAATTGTAATGCAAATTAGGATTATAAAAAATTCATTGATTAGGCATTTAAATAATTAGCAGCCAAATTAAATAGTTGCAGTCCTGAAGAGAATGGAAAAGACTTATCAATAGTTTTCAGACAGTTTTTCTTTACAGCAAAAAAAAAAAAAAAAAGCTCTTTAATTCAGTGCAGCTCTTTGGAGATGAGTAGAAGTCTTGGTATCTGCTGAAAACTGTTCAACAATAGTGTGCTGGAATGGTGTTCACTTCCCACGTGTTCAATTTTGGAAAAAAGTATTTTAAAATAATTTTGAAGTGTTGCTAAGATAGAATTTCAGAAGCTCTTATGTGAAATTTCAGGTAGAGCAAAGGAAAGCACAAGTTTCTGCTAGGGAAAAACTGGAACATCTTAACAAGACATATTTTTGGTAGGTGAAATGTTTTTGTCAGATAAAAAACCTTGTACTGAAAAGCTAAAATAAAGTGAACCAGTTCAAATATTGCACAGTTTTATACTAGCAAAGGAACAAGATTTTCAAGAATTCTCACTTCTTTTTTAGTTTATTTTTTATTTTGATTTTTCCTTCTGCATGTTTCTACTTTCCATGTTTAATATATGGAAATAGAAGCACCCCAGGAAATTAACATGTCTAAGGGCAGGCTCCAGACTAACGTAGCTTTTTGGATAACACCCCATTTATGCCAATAGACTGTGGATCACAGTATGGAATGGGGGAGCAGCACCAGCTGCAGAAGGCAGTGCCTGAGAAGTACCTGCTGACAGCGGTGGCTGGGCCAGAGGCGTGACTCTGCCTCTCTGCAGACCCTGAGACTGCAGCACACAGACACTCACAGGCGTTATCCAGATTTTATGGTGCTATACACTGTATCCCTGGAACAGTGAACTGCCCCCAGCTACTTCTAAGAGGGCAGGAGCCTGCAAGCCTTGTGAAACAAAACCAAGTTATGGCTACTCCATGGCTGCAAATGGCCTGAAGATATTTGATTTGTAAGGTCTGTAATCATTAGTGCCAGCCAACAATTCACTGATGAAGAGACAATGATCATACACTGGAGAAGAAGTAGTCACAGATGCTCTCTGTTCAAGGGATAAAAGGGTGGTGGATGGGTTTAGATACAGGGCTGCAGTACACCTGGAGACTGCACAGAGAAGTGTCCAGATCGATTTCAAAGTTCAATGGTTCAGCAGTTTGATATTCTGCTAAATACCCAGTTGCAACGCAAAGGGCAAACCAAGAAGAACATTCAGTTAGCTGCGAGTAAGAAGACATTTATATTGATCTCAAAACAGCCTTAACTGACACAAATAGATTCCAAGACTGAAAAAACCCCAAATTCATCCCCAAACCATCACCCAGTAACACAAACAGACTAAACCTTGCTTCCCATAAGGGAAATGAGAAACAAACACTTGTGTTTTGTATTTTTTTGGAACAGATGGCATTTTAATAGACTGAAGAAATTATTTCACACTGAATTTTTTTCTGATTGAGAAAATACAGGGTGCAGTGGAGGTGCTCAAGCAGTCCACATACATAACCTGGATGCTTTGAAAGTTGTCACAGGATCATAGAATTATTGAATTTGAAAAAGACCTTTAAGACCATCAAGTCCAACTGTCAGCCCAGCAACATCTCCATATTGACCACTAAACCATGTCCTCAAGTGCCACATCCACACATTTTTTGAACACTTCCAGTAATGATGACTCTACCACTGCCCTAGACAAGCTGTTCCAATGCTTAATAACTCTTTTTGTGAAGAATTTTTCTCTAATATCCAGTCTAAATACCCGTGGCCATAATTAAAAGAGAAAGGGTATAGTTCCACAAAATATACCAACAAGAGCAAAATTGCTGCCCAACATCATCAGTGAAAAACTGGGATTTTATTTACTCTGGGTTATGCATTTAGAGAAGAATGATACACAAACTCTACTGTTATGCACTAGGAGATGGAAGGTATCAGGAGAAACTTGAAACCATCACCTTCTCATTATATAGGTATTAAGTATCTCACTTAGAGGTATTAGTTGATCCAATTTGATGGTTACTATGGCAATAACTTTCTGATAATCACTTGAAAATTCATTGTACATTTGTCTACCTTGAAAAATAAGCAAGTGGCCTCAGAAAAACAGGAGATGAAGGGAACTGGAAGAAAGTACTTGATGCAGTTGAAGTGCTACCAACTGCACAGCTGCAAGTGCAACATGACCCCCTTTACCTGTGGTCTTGCCATGTGACACCTCTCCTGATGGAGGAGGAGTTGTGGGCTCAGATAGATTGGCAGAGGGCAGTGAGAAGCCAGCATCATATGTATCACGCACTTCTACAAAAACTGAAAAAATTATGCACAGTTTGAAAAAGAGGCCTTAGAATGTTCAGAAAAAGAAATCAGATACTGACGTAGAAGTTTTAGATGACGTGCGAAGCCTGCCATTACACCCTTTATTCTCTCTCTCACCTTCCAGTGTTGCACCTGTTTGTTGATTTTTGTCCAGAACTGGATTGCAAAAACAAAGAGGCATCATGAAGTCTCTAACTATTACTATCATAAACCAGACAGACCTGTAGTTAAACTGTCAGGTTTATTGCTGCAGGAGGCTGCAGATACCACAGCAAACAAGACAAATTTGTGTAATTAAAAGCCACTGAAAACTATGAAACACCAAGTGATAAAAAGCCCGATTAAAGATGTCTCCAAGCCACAGACTGCTGGAAGACATTGGTGTAGGACATATTATTGGACTCCTTTCCTGTTTGTCACACTTCCTTTCACCTCATGTGATCCACCCTCTAACAAATCCTCTGTGACTGGATTTGAGGCTACAGAGATCCAGTGTCCTAGCAGGTACAGCTGGCTCAGCTGATGGTTCCTTAGCCTCAATACTAAAGGAGATGGTGCTCTAGCAACTTGAACAATACAGCACTGGTCTTTCATACACACAGCCTCCACGTGGCACCCTTTGAACACTTCTGCCAGAGCCTCGGTCACTGATCAACCCAAAGAAATAGGCAGTGTAGGCACTGGGCCTGATCCAATACACTCTGCACACTTCCTCCTCTAAAACATAGTCATGGTTCTAAAGGATAAAGACAAGGAAGATGTACAAGAAAAAAAAAATTGTACTCATAAAATCCTTATTCTTCAACATATTTGTTTTAAGTGCATGGAAAGTAAACTCAGTACACAGCTAAGGGGGCTCTTCCAAGCTGAAAGATAACCAGAAAAGAAATAGTGCTGCAGTGAAAATGCAGTGTTTTATTCCTAATTAAAATTTTACTTGTGCAGTATTTGTTTTGATTTTTCACTCACAAATATACTCATTTCCAACCATTAATGTTGCATTCTGATGCCAACATATATAAATAAGTAAGGGGTACAATCAGCTGAAATTACAGATTGCAATAAGATCAATTTTGAAGCTCTGAAACAAACATTTCTTTGTCTCACCATTGTGGAAGGATATAGTATTAATCTCACTGCAATTTTCCCTCTCCTCCTGCCCCTCCACATTCTGAATATACTATTCAGAATACACATACACTGCAGAACATAATGACATAAAAGAGAGTACAGACTGAGTACTGTGAGTACAGAAAGTCTTTGACCTGGGTGAAGCCCTTTGACATTTTTGGGAAGGCTGGAAGAAAAAGGATGTAGAAATAGTCTTCCACATAAAAAATAGATTGTACTGCATCTCAGATTACATTGTCTGGAAGAAGAAATTAGTTGTGCTGTTATTTCACTGCAATATCTGCTGCTGAGAAATTGCTTGTAAGTGGCAATCAGATTTGGGGCAAAGAATTAAAGCAAGCTTTTCATAAAATCTGATTGCCGAAACCTATCTTTTATAAAAGTATAAAACTACCTCTGCAGACACAGGAATCAAAATATCTATTTTTTTATCGCACTGAACTATAAGAAAGATGCTGGAGAACAGCATTAAGTCGGAGCCAGTGGCTGGGTTTGGCAGCTCCCCTGCCACACGCTTCACTATTTTCCTGAAAACTGCTCCACACCACTGCCAGCACGACAGAAAGCATGACAGAAGGATCTGAACAATCCACTGTGGTAGAGAGAAGGTGTGTGGAAACGTTCAGGTGAAGGACAGGAAGGCAGTTGCTGCTAAATGGGCAGCAAAGGGTGGGAGGTGGCTCCCTCATGAGGAGCACCCCAGAAAACTGCAGGCTGGAAAGTCAGCAAATGTTTCACAGGGGAAAACACCACCTGACCCTCAGCAGGCTGAATGCAAGAGACTGCTTTAAAAACCCTTGAAAATATGCACCAAGTTAGAAATACCGAAGGAAACATATGCTATTTTGACTACACTTGACGATGTTTTTGACAACAGTTTTGTCCGAAAGTTTCAGCTGGAAGTGTGTGCAGTCAGAACTTTATGGTGTGAGTAAACACAAACAGAGTTCCAACCACAAGCTGAAAAAGTTTATTCTACAGTTTCTGTGAAAAAAGAAACACAACTTCAGGCTATTATATGATACAAGGTTAAAAAAAATAGAGCATTAGCAAATGAGAAAGAAAAGGAGAGGGAAGGAGGTACTTGATACCTTTCTCTGTTGCAAGGGGACACTTTTCTATAAAGCAGCTTCTAGGTGTTCTACATGCAGGAGAGAAAAACATAAGACCCTGAAACTACATCTCAGACTAGGAAACAGAACTAACCAATATCATATCCTACATTAGCAGCAGCACCCGTGCTTACCACTCCTAAGCACACAGCATGGCAGCAGACTGCTCTCCACTGACCTACACTGCTTGTCTTGCAAGTAAGTGGAAGAGGGAAGGGAATTTCCTTTGACAGAGTGACTCATCTAGTGCCTCAGATTCTTCACCTGTTCCTAGAGACATCCATATAGATCCTAAATGCAATGAGAAAGAGGCCAAAGTCCCCATACATGTTCAGAAACCTCATGGCCCACTACAGAGTCATGCCCTCTTGCAGGGGTAAATTTCACTGGGTTGGGTCCCTAATGCAGTAAATCCCAAAGATTTCTTACCTTCTTAAATGCCACGGCCCATGCTCAGGTGTACTCAGCCTAACAGGAAGTAAGGTCTGCACCAGCTCCTGATTTGTCTTATTGTACCAAAACCACATCTACGGTTTGATGAGTGAGGCAGAACAATTAGTCTCAGCATTTGGAGGGTTATGGAAAGCAGTGATGAAGACACTGTCATCTGACCGCAGTGTTTCACAACACCACAGGATTTTCCGTGTCCAAGTCCCAGCACCACAGTGGGTTGTCTTGAGGTACATTCAGCTGAAGCAGCAGGTAACAGCTCTAAGGCCATCATTGCTGTTGAACAGCAGCAGCTTTTGGAAGAGATGTGGAGCATATGGAGAAGGCAAGTTTTCCTTTTTCCTCGGTTCATGCGATCTTTGCACTGCACTGCCATCAGAGGGGACCTCTAGGTATCAACTGATCTCTTTCTCCAGTGTGATTGCAATAAGTTCAAGGGGTTTCAAATAGAATGGGTTAGGTGTCTCCCAAGTACCCATCTTTGCCTGATACATTTTCCCATCTCCATTTAGCAGCAACACTTGAATTTTCAATTTTTTTTCCACAGCGAGTATCTCAGAAAGCCCTAATGCATACACGTGCCACAAATCCTTCTCCACCCGCATTCCATTTAAGGTGCCTCACCGAAATCTGACCTACATCAGCTCTGATACATTTAACAGCCTTTCAGCAAATTCACTGCAGAACAGGCAATATCTCTACAGGCCAGATAAGTCATATCCTACCCTTTTACCTCAAAACAGCTCAGTCTAGTTATGCTGGTTAATCATGATTTATTGGATCAGCTTATGCTTAGGTGCCAGGATTATACCTAACATGTCTGAAATATTATGTCACCTGCACATACCTATGAGAGTTTACATTGAATATTGAACTGGTATGCTTCTACTAAAAAGGCCTTTCAGACATTTTACCTGCTCTAGAATAGTTATTCCAGGTAAGTGCCAAAAAAAAATATTCTGAAAATATTACTTGGGTATCAATGTTTCTATCACACGTCATACACTTGTATGGAGTAGCCTTACCCAAATTTCTATTCACCAACCTTTCTGTGACTGAGAAATTTTCATCTCTCAACATTTTTCTTGAGTCCTAAAAAGGTGATCAATACTTTTGCTGTTTTTCAGTGTAATACACAAGAACCTTTACAGGAAAAGTTAAATCTGTTTTCAAGACAGGCAATACTTCAACCTCATGGCTGATGGTATTGATCTCTTAGTCATCAATTAAAACCTTTCATCTTATATTCTCAGGAAATATAACTATCACTGACAAGCTAAGTGTACAGTTCTGTGGGCTATGTTGAATCTCAAATAAATATTTTTGCAGGTAGATTTTCTACACCACTGTATTGTAAAAGACCATTTAATCTCCCTAGGGAGAACCATCCTGAATTTGCCTGTACTGTCAACATGAAATGGCTTCCATAAGTCCTGCATTTGTACATTAGTGTAAAACTTTTGAGATGATTTTTATCCAAGCTGAGTTTTCAAGTAAGATGCAAGAACAGGCATCTATCTTGCATCAGGTGCTGCAGCTCACTGACAAATATGCATGAAAAATTTTCCGAGTCTATTTTAGTTTTCTCTGGTTTTATGCTTTACATCCATTCTACACTAGTTGTGTCATAGAGCTCAAAGCCATTAGCAATTCCATCTTTCTAAGAAGAGTTATAAAAAATGGCAATATTAAAGCTCTATTTTACCTAGTGTTCCTGATGATACTACTCCATTAAAAAACATTATTTTAGTCCAGGCTTAATTGAAAACTATTCTTTTCCTGTATTCTTTCACATTAATTGTTGGTATTTGAAATAATATTCTTGATTAAAATTAATTCAGCTGTGCCTCTGAAAAAGGAGTCTTTCCTTTTTCTTTCATTTCATATCCACAACCTAATTTTAGAAGTCCTAAAATAGGATCCTTCAGGCATCAATGGACTGCCACAGGTCAGCCCATTCTAGCTCAGGATAGATATCCAAGGCAGATGGGATAAACAGCCCTCTGGACACATACATCTCTTTCAACTATGTGCAGCTGGCACGGTTTTTAGACAGATAAAAGAAGGCAAGATTAAACTCACCATAACCTTTGATCAAGATCTATGCACAACACTACACAGGGTCTTTCTAGGTTCCTTCTTGAACAGTTTGTAGGCCCTTATCCGTCCTGCATATATTTTACAAAATTATACAATCTCAAAGTCTTCTGTTTGGAATGAAAAGAAAAAAAATGAAAAAAAAAAAAATAGAATGCCACAACATACACTTTCTAAACAGCTGGACCAAGGAAAAAGAAGAACACTTGTAAAAGAGTTTTATGAAGGGCAATTATTGTCAGGAGTTGTGAGAAGGCCCATGAGTCAGGCAGTTCTTGTGTCTATACCATGAGAAACATTTGCCTTTATGCCTGAGTTTTTAATAAAGCAAGTAAATATGATTCAAATAGGGAGACATCCTGACATATTTAAAATATCTATATGAGTGACAAATATTTCTGGAAGAAACAGACCCCTCTGCCAGAGTGCTTTTAATTTAAGAAGTAAAGTGAGTCTAAAAACCTAGGCAAAAGCAAGACTTCAATTTCTGTGAAAGCATGTTTAATTTTGAAACATATAATGATGTAAGAATTCAAGTGAAAATGGCAGCTAGTTTAAATATGAATTGTATTAATGAGAAGAAGGCAAGAATCTTGTCTTCTAAGTGGTATGACTCAATCCTTCTAACTATAGCATGCACACATCATAGCTCAGTAAAAAAGAATATCAAGCATCCTCTGGATGGAAGATGCTCAGATATTTGGTGAACCAGTAGCTGATTGGCAGGCAACAGAGCTCATCTTGTGGAAAAACAAAACAACAACAACAACAACAACACCCAAAAAAGGGAAAAAAAGAGAAAAAAGTGAGGCTATGTCTTTTCCCATTTACCCTGCTGTAAACCACAATTTTGCTACTGTCAATGAAATCACTTTATCTTTGAAATGGCATGATGGAGGCAGAATCGATCCAAAAACATCTATTAATTAGTTTTTAACTTCATTCAGTTTTCAAAAAAAAAAAGAGTACAATTTTAAGAAAACATACACACAACTCCATACTCAAAATAAAGCCAAAAGTCCATTCCCAAAGACATACTCTTAAAAAAACAACAAAAAAACCCCCACAAAAACCCCCACAAACCCTTCTCAAATCATGAAGCTCTGAAGGGCAGCCTCTAAAGTGCCACAGTGTAGTTTGCCTTTACCCAGAGCAGTGGGGCAGAATGATGTGTCCTGTGATAGAGCAGGCCCTTCCTGTGCCCTCTAGCCCCTAGTTCTGTGTCGGGAGGCCATGGGGACCTTGCACAACTCTGGTTTGCTGCAAGGGCTCCCAGAGGTGCCCTGTGGGTCTTTCGGATTGCACAAAATCTTCTAGGACTTGCAGAGAAGGCTGGAGAGATGAAACTGTGCCTCTCCAGCAAGCAGAGGATAGTTTGGATCAAGTGCTGTATTTCAAACGACTTTGCAAGGATTTGGACAAAAGGAGAGAGCAGCTATTGATCAGCCTCAGAAATGCCAGTTGGAGAAACAGATGGCCAAAAGGCTTAAAAACAAAAAAGAGTATTATACCTAAAAAGTAGAAAGTAAGAGACTGTTTTTCTGGAAGGACTTTTACAGATGAGGTGGGACCTACATGACTGAGAAAGCATTGGGTGAAGGTGTGAAGTTTCATCATGACTAGCTCCACCATGAGAGATTTAGGGGTTTTGATTGATTAGTCAGAATTCTGTTCTGCCTCAGTCTTATTTTGTGCCACTCCATTTTTTTGCAGAACTTATAACTGCATCCATCTCTTTGCTTTGAGATTTTTCTTTCTTTTGTGCATGTTATCAGTAACCTTTGCTCCTTTAGGCTTTATTACCACAGATTTTGTAAGAACCTGAAACACAGGACTGATGGATTTGCAATAAGAGTAGGATTTTGAATGAAAAGGCTGACTGAACACTGCTGACACCAACTCTAACAGAATCCTGATTACACACAGCACTGACTCCCAAACCTTTTGATCCCTGGGACATTAGCTCAGGTGGTTGGATAACAACACCAAGGTTGTGGGTTTGATCTCCACATGGGCCATTCACTTAAGTTCACCTGAGGGTCCCTTCCACCTCAGAACATTCTGTGACTCTGATATTACCAGCCTTCAAATTTCCTTGTACAACCAGATGTAGCTGATAAATACCACAATCACTGTTATTCCTGAGCATCTCTAGCTAGATGGCTTACCATCAATGATTTAAATAAAATCTTTTCCTAAACCAGTCATACTTCTCACTCCCAAATACTGACAGCACATACAGTACAGCTGACTGCAGCTCTATAGGATCACAGTCTGGGGATTTGATCTGTAAAGGAATTGTTTGCAGAGACTTTAAACTGACAGGAACTGAAGATGGGTTTGCTATTGGAAATGACATCCCCAAAACTGCTCTTCTCTGAGCACAGAGGGGGAAACAGACACACAAAGGAAACACTCACCAGTCTCAGGAGAAGTTGTTTTCACAGAAAGAAGTTTGACTCCTTCTTTATCTGACTGGGCCCTGTTGAAGTCAGAAAACATTTAAGCAGTCAGCACACATGTTGGTTGTCCAAACAAAACTCTAAGATTATGGTCCTGAGGAGGCAGCATCTACTCCAGTCTAAACTGGCAGGCTTTAAAATGAGTTTTGTGTGGGGCCATGTGGTAGAAAATACCATATACCAACATCTCTGAAATTGCCTTTCTCTTAAAATACGTAATAAATCAAGTCTCATGACTCCAGGTTTAATCTAGGACTTCACAGAAGAGATACATCTGGGGGAAAAGGAGTAATATTTTTTCTGTCAATGCAGGCATTTTAGTTGTGTTGAATGGCAAAGAAGGACCACTTCAGATGTCCAGAGAGTCAGGGCTACCAAGTAAATCAGCAGCCTAAATGTTGCTTTTGGTCATACAAGCAGCCACTGCCAGGCTCAATGGTTTTTAGTTTGTATCTTCCAATGGACCCTCTGCTCACACTCCTTATGCCACTACTATTTCAGCTATGGCTAGGCTATGAAAATGGTGCAATGCAAAAAAGATGGGACAGAGGAACATGATATAATGAGGAACAAGATAAATATATATATATAAATAATCCAAAATAAAAAGGAAACACATAAAAAAGAGAGAAACCATGAACAGAAGAAGGGGGGTGGGAAAAGATGCAGGGGTAGAGGAGAGGGATCAATGGGGCAAAAAGTGAAAAAAAAAAAAGAGTGGGCCAATGAGTCCTGTGGCACAGCATGAGCTGTTTATCCATTTCAAAAGGATCAATTGCATAACAGTTGAGAGTCACTACATTTCTATCCATGCTGGAACATCTTCTTATCATGCATGCAGGTCTACAATAACTGCAAGTGCAGCACTTTCAAGAGGATATTTCTCTTTGGGGTGGCAATTGATTACTATGTTTAAACAGATAAAGATCAAAGAAAATCCTATGCAAAATCTGCTACATTTACAAGTACCCTGTGATAGATCTCAAAGCAATGAAAAGGATTCAACCTACTGTTCAGCGCCATTCTCTTGTCTCTCTGGAAGAAGAAAAAAAATTAAAATCATTTTGATTGCTGGAATTCAAACCCCAAACATTTAGACATGGCTATTGCAGTTGCTGGCAGAAGGCTCAGTTGCAATTTTGCAGTATTGCATTAAGTTCATAAACACAATCAACCAGCTTGAATAGTAATTGTTATTTTTCTGGTCACCTATGGAAGTGAACTGATGTTGCTTGTACCGACGCTTCTGGAAATCAGGGAGAATGACATCTGACTTGTCCAAGAGCACAACAGAAGCCCATTTTTCCCTGCAGCTCCCAAATCCCTGGGTAGCTGGCACAGAGGATCTGAGCATGCAATGGTTCTCAAGTACACAACAACTGAGTTAAAAGATACAGGGTAAGGGGACTGAGGGAACAAGGGTGCTCCTGAGGCTCTACCCCCTGGGGATACAGCCTGTCACGACGTCTGAGAACAAGGTTTGTCATCCCCATCGATGAGGAACAGGTTTGTCTCCAAAATGAATCATATGCTGAATGTATTTTATGCTTATGGGCAGATGGAAGGGGCCAAGGGGTTACATCAGACACACGGAGCCAACTCCATGGCACCAAGCACAGGGGAAGTGCACTGGATGGATCTGGGCAAATCCTACAGGAAGCACTACAGATATCTACTCTATCTTCCAACTGAATTTGCTAATACAGTGCCTGATGACATTTGTGCATAGGGAGGCTGGTAAGGAAATGTTCTTCATCTCATGTCTTTATCTCTTGACTCTGAATATTCAGTAACTAGCTAAGTAAGGATCACACTTTCCTCTGTTTATCTGGGTCTGTTTTTCCATGTCATTGGCTAAATTGGTTGTGACACACTGTTTGTCTTGGTTTACAGCTTCAACACCCTGTTGTGATTTTGTATTTCCAAGGCCTGGTAATTTCACAGCTCTGCATAGGTCTCCTAACTCATGCCAGCTCACAGGGACAGAAAACCACAGTCTGGATTCAGAGCTGAGTTTTCACTTAATGGAAATTTACACTTACCTGTGGCCTACTTGGGCAACCCTGAAACATTTGGCAAATGGACTTTGATGGAACTATAATCCATTATCTTAAGTATTTAATAGACAGCAGAGAAAGAGATACTGACTTCAGCTGCTCTGTCAAAATGACTATTTCTGAAAATACTGTTTGCTCAGGGATTTTGCTTCATGCACATTATACTGTAACTAGAAAATTTTACTCTTGCATCGTGTGTGTGTGTGTGTATGTATCAGGTATATCCCAAAAGAAAACACTGATATTTCTTTGCTTGTATCTAGAAGAAAGATAAAGTGATTTTGTTGAATATCTTTGAATTTAGTTTTCACTGTCTATCAGTTTGATTGTGTTAGCACAGGTGTTTGTTAGCTCTTTGTAGCTGCAAAAGCATGAACAAAAAGCTTTACAGCATTATGTATTCACCAAAAATAACTTTTGCTCACATTGGTCTTTCTATTGATTTTGAAAATGAAGTGTTAGTTTCCCACTTTAGGCAAAACACAAAATACAAAAAGCTTTCCCACCAGACTACCACAACAGTGATGGTTAAGAGATCTTTTATTAATAAAAAGCACGTTGATTTCCACCCCCACCCCCCCACCCCCACAGAGAAAGCGAACCAAATACCTGGAGTTTTCTTCTGGCACATTTTGTACAAAGCAACCAGTGAGAAGACAGAGAGGGTAATGACTATCAGGGTGATGACAATTGGCAAGATAACACCTGCAAAAGAGGGAGAACATAATTTTGGCTGCTGCCTCTGACTTAAATTGCCTCTGTGTATAGGTACTTGCACACACAAAGGTGAGAAGCACCTCCAGCTCCACTTCACCAAGCATTACCCATTTCTCTGGAGAGGGTAACCTACTGCTCCTGTTATTCTTCCTGCAACCACTGAGCCTCAGGCTTGGATGCTATGTGGAGGGAAGACTTAGGCTTCTTCTTTCTCCCACCTTTACTTCTTCCCTGACACTAATGCTGCCCTGTGGAACTGGTTTCACCCATTTTTCTGTAAAAGAATAAGGTTTCAGCGCCTGCTCCACTGGGCCCACCATAATCTTGATGAAAACACTCATCATTCAACCCCAGTGCTCATGGCCTCCTTTTGTGAGAAAGTTATGCTCTAGAAATAAATTTTTTAAACACGCAATTTTTCCCCCTCTTTTTTTGGCAGGGGGGGAAAACCCCCAAAACAAACAAACAAAAAACCTGTCTGAAATGCAGCAACTGAAGCAATTATTTTGCTTTTAACATTGTGCACCCAGAAAGACACCAAGGAATTACATAATTCAGTAACATTCTCCGCAGCACTTACAACCAGGGATAGAAAATGTAAGATCTCCTTTTAAAACGAGGCCATTCCTTTCCTTTTATTATTTCCCACCATCTGCCATTTCCTGACAGGTGTTTCCCAGCCAAGAAGCAAAAAAAGGAAAGAATTATGTAATGAAGAGAAGCTTTCCCTGGGAAATATATAAGCCCAGCTTCTCCTTTTTTATCATTTCTCTGGCAGCAACCGGCCACATTCAAATTCAGCAGGCACTCTCCTGCCTGCTGGCCTAAGCCCTGTGTCAGGAGGAGGCTGCATTCAATGGCTCTTGATGCAATTAATACTTAATATTCATATAGATGTGTCTGTGCATCTATGGAACTAGAGAGAGGCAGTTTACAGTGGGAAAAACATCAAACATATTTTGCTTAGTCAGTACTCTGGGTAGGAAATAGCAAAGCTGCAGCAACACTCTTGCCCCAGAGATGCATAGTATTAAAATGAAAGATTAAGTAGCATGCATCACACAAATATCAAGTGCTTAAAGAGTCTGCAGAAGACTGCCTCCTAGACCTTCTCTCCCATG
The DNA here is from genome assembly GCA_013400435.1 of Pycnonotus jocosus. Taxonomy (NCBI): domain Eukaryota; kingdom Metazoa; phylum Chordata; class Aves; order Passeriformes; family Pycnonotidae; genus Pycnonotus; species Pycnonotus jocosus. The sequence continues at coordinate 288,943 of VWYP01005098.1, read as the reverse complement.
GCAATATGAATAATATATTCATATCACACATTCACAACAATATATCCATATAATATGTACATGTATATGAGCAATTTTTTGTATGTTCCCTTGTGTCTTCTCTAACAGGCAATGACTCTCTTATTTTGCTTTTTTTTTTCAATTTTACCACTTTGAATCAGTCCTTGGGAATAACTGTGCTGCTCTACAGTGAGAGGGGTGTCAGCTTACTGAGCTCTGTTTCTCTTTGAGAGGAGTTTTATAACCACCATTTAAATTTGGTTTGTAATAGGGCATAAGTCTGGTAAGGCTAGAAATAAAACTGCCAGTTTCATTTGTCTGCTATTTCAATCACTCATCAAAAGCAAAAGTGATCAACTGAAAACTCAAAAGCTGGACAATTAAGTAAGAATACTCACTAGAATAGCTGATATCACTCCCTGTCTGAGTCTGATTTCCAGAACTGCTTTTAGGACTTTCAGAAGTTAGCTCTGCAAAAGAAATAGTGCCTTTCAGGTAAACATGTATTGCCAGAATTCCCCAAACAACACCCTCTGAAAAATTACCCTTCCACAACAACTACTGTGTCCCCAGTTCTGAAGCTTCAGTTGGTGCTACACATCTATATTTCTTCTCAATAATACTTGGATAACTTGGCAAGAGGAGTGGAAAAGTTTATCTAGTGTGGCCTAAAGAAGCATGCACTTTGTATGGGTGCAGATTGTCCTAGGATCCTCTGCTTGTCCACTTACAGTTTATGAGCTATATAGAACTTTTTCACTTTTAGGAAGTTGTGGTACTCTTCAACATTACAAGAGAATTTTTAACAAGTAAATAAACAAGAAAAAGGGTGAAAATTAGACCTGTCTCCAAGAGAAGAAAGACCAAAATATTTCATTGCTAATTTAAAAAAAAAAAGTGCTAATAGTAGAGGAAGAAGTCTGAAGAGGTGCCAATATTAGTAGATAGGAAGTTTCTTGAGTGTTGTTATAATGGAATGTGCTGTTCCCTGCCCTATTTGGAGACAGCAATGTTGAGAGCCTCTGGGACATTTTTTAGGGCTGGGTTTAAAGGAATGCATTTCTACCTTCAGTGCTAATCTGAACTTGAGTCATGTATCAACAACGCAAAATATTTATTACCTTTCTGCATACAGCCTAGGAAAAAACAATCACCGAACTTCCAGAGAGGAAAGAGAAAATACAAACATTGGCATTTCCCTAGGTACATTATATAGCACATGGGATTGTGGTCCATATTGGATGGAGGCTTGAGTAGACAAGCGCTCACTGCCACTGAAGAAGCTGACCGGCTGGACAGACGTGATGCAAGGTCAAGCATTTCCATTGCCTGGTGAAACATCAGAAGTGGCTCTCAAACAAAGGTGGCTGGGGAAGGTTAAAAGGTTAAAAAAAGGTCCTAGCAGAGGTTATAGCTCCATATATAAGTAGTGAGAACATGGGGGCAGCCACTGAGGTTTTGTTGGTCAGGTACCTCCTCACAATCCACACCTGTAGTGCATGGTTCCTCTTCCCAAGAATAGAAGAGGCTCAAATTGTAGGGTGGAAGCTATGAAATTAATTAAGTCATTGAAACCAATGTCCTTTGGCCATTTTGAGGTCTAGAATGAAATTTTGTTCTACTAAGTCTCTGAAAGACATATCTCTATTTTTACAGAAACTTTAATCTAGGCAGTACTTGTAACTCTAATCCATGGAGTTACAGTAACAAATAAGGTTGGTTTGTCCCAACCATGTAGGAATTCCTCTCCCTTGCAAAACTGATTTTAAACTCATGCCCACTATTAAAAAATGTTTTGGTCATTGTTTTCTTTCCCCCTTCCCCACCTTTCTACCTTCATTTGTCTGGACAGACAGAAGCCTCCTGGAGAAAAAATTATCACTTACTAAGTCCTTGTGTGATGCCTAAACAATACAGTCATAACTGAGACATTCTGATGGTATAATGCAGGAAACAATCACTGTCCAAGACTTTATCTCTGAAAAGTCACAGTTTCTTTAAAGCAGAAGTTCTCTTTCCTTTGCTGCCTGTCTGCTGAGGGGTGATAATATAAGGTTGGAAACTGAGACATCATCAAGTGACTAAAATAATTCCTATGCATTCTTAATTCCATGTGATTGCTTCATATTTCCCAAGGAAATACTACTGCCTTTTTGTTACCTTATCTGGTATACTACATGATATACAGGGCAAGCAGGCAATTACCACAGCAGTGAGTTACCCTGGATACTGACGGGAAATGTCAACAGAAACAAACTGTACTGAAAAACAGGAATGCGTATCCCTGCATTTGTGCAGGAGATGTGTCTCTCTCCTCAGGAGAAAAACTGAGGAATGAAATCCAGGTTGGTTTTTTTTTGTTGTTGTTTTGGGGGGGTTTTTTTGGGTGGGGGGGTGGTTGTTTTTTTTTCCCTGGTTATATGTTAATTGAGCAAGATGTGAGTAAGGAAAGAAAGAAAAATCCACAGGTTAGCATTTTAACTACTTGTGGCCATCAATAAGAAATATGACAGCTGAAAAGAAACATTACTGAATAAAACAGAGTAAGGAACTAAAACCTTAAGCTCATTTCCCCAGTTCTTTCATTAAAGTTTCTCATAGGTCAGCCCCTTCAGCCTAGTTTGTCTGGATCTGGAAAGTATTTTCCAGTTATGGAATAATCTGGGATCAGAATAAAAATGAATTTAAGAAATACATCCACCATGGTAACAGGAGGGCCAAGATTTTGCAGGCGGCAGCAGCAAGAACTGAAAGGACCAATACAGAAGAGACTGTTTCTTGATAAGCCCAGGAAAAGGAAAATAGGACAATACAGGTTCATTAGCACAGGAAACTTGCCTTACTCTGGGACTTGCTGCTTCTCACTACAGGACAAGGAATGAGAGCCACTGACAAGAACAAGCTCCTTGGTAAACACTCTATTTATAACAGCTTCCCATTGCATCATGTAATCTGCCAGGCCTGATTTTTTCTGTGGTCCCACCCTGTTTTCTTTCCAGTATCTGCTAGTCCAACATGGTAGTCAGTTGAAATCATAGCAGAATTACTCAATGCTACAAGCTGAACATTACTCTTTCACTGCTCTGTACTGTGTTTCAGGTACATTATTCCCCAAATCCTTCTTGCTCCCTGAACATTTCCTTTCCTCAGGCTGTCGTTCTCCCACCCCACACCAGCCTTTTTCATCAGTGTGCACAGAGCAACCTCTTCTATTGCTCTTACTTGTTGGATTCGTTGGAGAGCTCTTGGGAAGGCCTGCAATAAAACAGAAAGAATAGGTTTGTTTTTATCTGTTTTAGATGTCCAGAGTCTTCACATCATGCAAACTGTCAGAATCTAGGAATATGCTCAGTAACCCCCACAACAAATGCTGCCTCAGAAGTGAACATGCTAACGCTGTTCCCAAGCCCAAGAAGTCTGAGCTCTAAAAGTCTCTAGCCGTCCCTTAGAGATGGGAGCAGAATCCAAAGCCCAGCCCGTGCTACGTTGTTATTCTGCTCAAGAGAAGAAAATCCTGAATGAATTGATACATTCCTTAAAAACTCCTTCCAAAACTGAAAAAGTGCCTGGGAGCGAATAGCTGACATTTAACTGACAAGTGTTTTAATAAAAGAAACTAATTGAGACACATCTTCAAGAGTCATAAAACCCTTTAAAAAGAAATCTGTGTTTATTGTCTTGGCGCTTTTGGCTAGCAGACTGCCAAGCAGAAGCAAGAGGCACTGGTAATGAGGAAGAAATTGACCTTACAGAGCACTGGGCACAATGCTTACTGGCTCTGCTGTCAGCTTCCCCCAGCTACTTCACAAGGTTTTGGTGTACAACGTGTTTTGTTGGTTTTTTGTTTTTTGTTTTGTTAGCATGCTACTGTTCCTGTGTGTCTAGACTGTGGCAGGCTTGGAAATTAGAGTGGCTTTGTCCTCTGTGTCTCAGCTGTGCCAGGGTGCGGGATCACAGAGGCAACATCATGAAGGCAGCTGTAACTCCAGGCAGGCATTAAGCATGTCCCCTGACTGCCCAGGTTGCAGTGCTCCTTTAAACCAGCTTCCCCAGAGAGCACAAATCCACTCTTTTACCGTCACTACACTTTCTGTGCTGTGGATGGTGCTTTGCACAAAGACAGCTCCTACCAGCAGAGCTGTAACATACATTGTTCTATTGCTGTGAACATACTCTTTGAAAAACAGAATGCTGCTCTTATTTTTCCTTCTCTCTACACACAATTAAAACCATGGATCACTTCAACCTCTGGGGTGCAAGTAACTGCTTTTGCTAATGGTACATGTGACAAAACTTAAACTGCATTTTAATCACAAGCGTCCATGAAAAGTATGTTTAAGTTGAAAAGCTAAGTACTTAAAAGTCAACAGTAAGAGTTCTTCTTGAACATATTAAATATTTGTAATGCTAAGTATCCTGAATGTATACAGTTACCTCACCCTGGTTTCCTAGAATGCAGAGGAGACTGTTTTCCTAAGCTTTTTGTCATCTCATCAATCCATCTGCAAACAGCAATATCACTGTGCTCTAAGAGGATCTCTGTGATGAATCATTAGGCAATGTTTATAGCATGTCTGGGCAACATTACCAACAAAACCAAGCAAAAGCCTTCAGGAAGTTAATAAATCACTTGTCAAAGGAGCAACACACAGTACAGAATGCAGGAGGACACACATCTGGCATTAAGGGAACATCCAAATATGATATGATTGCTTATTACCAGAATACTGTCTTTCTTTCAGCCTATAAGGCATGGGATGCCATGATAAAAATACCATGTGATCACACAGCATGTGGGCAAACTAGCAAACTGTAAGGCCCTGTGTGTTCATATTCTTAAAGAAAGGCAGAAGACTTTGTCAAGTGTTACAAATAGGTCACTCCTCTATGAAGCCACTTTGAACATTGTCTCTCAAGTCTGTGGACCTTTCCTTTGAATGAGCTCCAACATTATAACATAACTGAATATTTTCCTTTATGTTCACTCTTACAAACAAATTGAAGCATCTTGGCTCAAATTAATACAAATAAACGAATTGAAAAAGCATATGAAGCCCAGGACTGATACCCAAGTTTACCTCAAAACCTTAATAGCTTTTTAAACCTGCATGCAGGTGACATAAGTCTCTGCAAACAGGAATGGCTGGGGGACATGTGCTTCAGTACCCACTGGCACAACAAAAAGCCATGCAGCTGTCCTGGCCAGACCTTTCCTCTTCAATAAACTCAGACAGCAGAAATTATTCCAGGGAGGAACCATGACAGCAGCCACCTGCCCTCTCTTTCTGGGCCTCTGTTATTTTTTAACAACTGCACACACCTACACACAATAAAACTACCAGCATCTTTCCGGAAGGTATCTCAGCCAGGTTTTGTTAGAGCATGAAAAATTAAATGGGAAAAATCTCACGCCTTCCTCTCTCTCCCTGTCTCCAGTATGCAAGCAAAGCACAGGTTCACCTTCTGTTCAGAGATCGCTCAGTCCTGCCACACAAACAGAGCTGTGCTTATCCAAGTGATTCAGCAGGTGCTTTCAGTTTGTGTTTTCTAAATAACTATCCAGTGCCCTTTTTGGTGTGGGCTCACAGGCTGCTGCTCTCCAGAAAGACAAAGACAGAAGGAAAAGCAGCATTTCACTTGGTAACAGTTACTGTAGTTGCTCTAGCTGCCTGTACAGAGCTTGCTGCCTCCTTTGGGGCTGCAAGCAAGATGCTCTGCATAAATAATCTGGGAAGATTTCCAGATTCATCATGAAAAGTGAGGTGTGCAACACTGGCTGTGCTGGGTTCCTCCTTGTGCAGTAAGGAGGACAAGGATAAAAAAATCTAGCTCATGACCATGGTTTGATTTGAAATTGCCTGCCTGAGTCAGTTCAGCACTGGTGAGAAGCTTGACAGATGGAGAAAGAGACCAATAACTAAACTCTCCCCACTCTTTTCTCCAACAGCCGCTACCTAAGCAGTCTGGATACCCTGCAGTTTGCTACTTCTGGTTTTTGGAGTGCAGCCACATCCAACTGTGTTCCCTGGCAAAACAAACGAATACATTTGGCTGATTACTCAGAGGGGATATACCACAATATAAATCAAAGCAAAATTAAAAACTTGAAAAAGCCTTTCTTGCCTTGACCACACCATAGACCTGTAATAGTGTTAACTGAGGCTTTGCATGGTTTTCCATTTCCCAGAAACTTCTGGTTTTGTGTCTCTCTCTTTGTGAAGGAGCTGAAGATACAGTGGGTAATTTTTATCTAATATCACTATCCAGAGTTCCTGCAGTTTGTGTGCAGGAAGAGTCAAACCCTACTAGTCTTACTCATAAAATTTTTTCTTAGGGAGATGCCTCCTGTGAATCAAGTGAGTAGGATTTATAATTGGAGGAGTGCAATAAAGATATCAATAGATGAAGCTGGTTGATTCATCTGACAGTTTATTATAATAGATCATTTAATCTTACCACCCTGCTGGGTGAACTTAAGCTCATACTGCTTTATGGATTTTTTCGTTGTTTAGATCACAGAATAAAAAGCCACAATACTTGCAGTTTCTCAGATGTATTTAGACTCTAATCTCCAATTTTTCATTAATTAAACAAAAGGAGAAAATTAAATATTAGCAAGCAATCCTCTATGGAGGTGGAGAGGGAGTGGGAGGTATATTCTACATGACAGCCAAAGTTAAAGAAGTGCATGTGTCAATGGCACGCATGCAGGTTGCTCTCTTTGCTAAAAACAGTCCTTATTGCCTCCTGTAGCCTGGGTGAGCACTATGCAGCACCTCCTCTGTGGCTATGCTTTCTATCTCCTTTAATACAGCAATACTGTTCTCTGATGTTCCTACACATTCTTTCCCAGGCTCCCCCACTCATCTCAGTCGCTCTCTAGCTCTCTGTAGCACTCCTCCCACACCCTGATCTTTTGATATGGCTGATTGGAAATTTCTCTGTAAAATGTGCTTTCTTCTTTTTCTGCATCAAGAAAGGAAACTTTCACCAAAATGGCATTTTTTTAAAAATGGAAAATGGACTCAAAACGAAACATATTTAGCCAGCTGGATTATTTTGGTTGGGCATACCAAATAGAAATGTTCTGGTTTGGATCCATTTCACATTAATTTGTCTTCCTCTGAGCTCCCACGCAGAAGAGGTGGCTCAGATACCTCCAGCTTGCAAGCTATTGTATCCCCCAAGGGCTGCCGCCCTGGCACACACCAGCCCCTGGTCTGGTGAGCAAAAGACATCCAGCCCCTGAATGTGAAATTCTGGAGACCTAGAAATAAATAATCTAATGGCAGTGTGAGAGATGGCATTTCCTCTAGTCTCAGCACAGGATGAAACAACTGGCTTCGCACTTGTATTGTCTTAAAGTTATTAGGGTATAGCAAATGGCTTCTCCTGGGCCTGAGCAATTGCACAGAGGAGAAGAAATCTGTTTAGAAGGAACTAAGACATTTTTTCTTTTTTAACACACACACAGAGTAAGGGAGCAAGGGTGGTCTTAAGGCTTAACCATTTGGGATAGGCTACCTAACACATCAGGGTGAGAAAGGGGATTTCTTGTATATACAAGCTTAAATAAAGAAGTAAGGAGCTGGTGCTGTGAGGAGACAGGAAAGGTGATAGAGTGGAAATCCTGTGCAGGCAGAAGTGATTTTGAAATGGCAGTTTTATGGGAACTCAGAGCATTGGCTATACCAATGATATCTAGACTGACTGCCCTGGATAGATGGGTTCTTTCTGTCTCAGCCAGGCAATTATAGTTCTGGCATCTTGGGTAGTCTCTGAGCTCAAGAAGATTTACTGGTTTTACAGCAGAGTAAGGTGAGTAAGATGATGACTTTTGCAAACAGACCCCAGGAAGGTTGTAAAACTTTCTTGACAAATTTTAAGTGTAAAATGTAATTGTATACACAGCATAGTAGGTAATTCAATACATATGATGCATAGTCAGATATGGATTACAACTGAATATTAACCTGGAGAATTTACCTGACTGAGAGACCTTTGAATTAAAAATGTTGTAATTTACTGTTTTATTGCAGTGTAGCAGTGGTGAGGTTTTCATACTATGCCTATATTTGCCAAAGGACATGAAACCTAACAGGAAAGTCAAGTAACCACAGGTCACAGTATATACATATTGGGGAATGGGCTTATTGAAGTAATTGCAAAGACTTCTCTCTGAATCAGTGGCCTTGAGTTGACTTTAACTTCCTTAAAATGCTTATAATAATTTTTGCATGCTTCTAAGCATTTCAGTGCATAGTGAGTATATGATATTGCTCCAGTTTTATATCCAATCCTATCCTTTATGAGGAAAAATCACAGTACACACACGTGCTTATCTCCCACAAACACAATCTAGGGGTTGCAAAAAGAGTCTTGTATCCCTTGGGGGATGTTAAACATTACTATTAATAATAGGGATATGTAAACAAAGACAGTGTCCTTGTTGGATTTACACACATGTAGCTAAGAGTTAGTACTAAATGAAGTGAAGGCCCAAGGGACCTTAAGGAAACCTGAATAAGTGGTTTCTTCAAAACCTAGGAAAGTTAAGCCAGCGAGAAGCATAACAAATGATCATCCACATGAGCTGGCATCTGCATTCACCACAGTGTTTTTAGTGAATGCATACACCAAAACACATCCAGAAAAACAGTAAAACTAGACTGGAGATGGGAAGAATTAATGTATTTTTGACCTTGCATGCAACCATGTTGTATTTTCAACAACATCATTTAATTGGTAATGTGCATTAAATATCTCTCCAGATTTTTTACTAACTGCAAAAATTATAGCTGTTTTCTCCTTTGTCTCCTTTGCTTTGCAGCCAGGGAATTTATCTTGATGACCTCCTCTGGCAGTCAATGCTACACAATGACCTCACACAGCATATGTGAAGATTACTATTATCACTTGTAATTTATATCCTCCTGTAATGACACCATGTATATCAACTGAATGTTTGGAAGTTCACCCATTACTCAACATAACTTCAGGGTTAGAGGACATGGGCACAGTGTACCCTGCATGAATAAGGAGATGTGGTCCTGATTCCAGAACAATACACAGCAGATGAAGAAAAGACTCAAAATTATTTGCATCCTTTTACCTGCTTGTACAGAGAAAGAAAGTGTATGTTTTTAAGACTTACCTGCAGCTCCAGAAGCAGAAGTGTTTCTTTCTGGAGAGACTGTAGGAGAAAAAGACAGTCTTGTAGTAGGTGCAGCACTCGAATTCTCATTTTGTGCCAATTGTGTTCCACTTGCTTGTGTGGCTGGAAATGAGAGACATGTTCAGGTAAGAGGGACTTGCACAGGTATAGTCTTAGATCCTGGACCATCCCTCAGAGAAATGCTCTGACCATCACAGAAAAGACTTAAGGTAAAAAAGCACTACGTGTTCTGGTACCTGCCTCTAAAGGAACAAACCATCCTTATGGAATTGTTACCACCGGCATAGATGAGGCACCTTCAAAGCACATTGTAGCAAGAGAAACAGCCTCCTATCTGTGCCAGCAGACAACCCAGAGCTCTGTATTGGGACCCTAGAATAGACAGTGTTGCACCAAGAGCAACATGAGCAGAAGAGAGAAGGTCAATGTACTGCCCTCTATATTTTCCTTAATTTTAAAATCAATCAATTAATCAATCAATCAAGCTTCAGTTACAACTGTCACATAATGTGATACTAGATAAAGTTTAAGGATTGTAATTAAGCAAAGAGTTAATTATTTCATTCTGTGCCGTTAAGGCCTAGGAAATAACATATCCCTGAATATTAATGTGTGAAAAATAAATTGTCATATTTCTCCTCTCACTCAGTCAACAGGAGATCAAGGCTATTGTGTGACAAGATTTGCAGCCTAAGGTGAGGCCAAGACAATGGTGCAGGACATGACCTGAGCCCATGCAACTGAAGGTCACTGAATGACCAGAAATAACTGAAGATATTCCAGCACTGCCCATAATTCCTACGTGGATACTGGAACCTCAGAAGAACAACAGACAAGAGAGTGCCTACTAAATAAAACATAGAGGTGCCCAAGAGTAACCTTATGCTTCCTGTCTGATATAAATTAGAGAGGTGGCTGAGCTGTAAACTGTTTTCAGTGCCTCTTCACATGACTTTTAAACACTGGAACTAAAACAACTTTAAGACATGTTTCAGTCAGCGAGCAACATCACACGCATGCAATATGTAAATCTTGAGGAATGTTTCATCACTCACTTTATCTAGAAACTGATTACCAGTTTGGTCCTTCAAAGAACTCAAAGCTCCCTGTTCTAAAACTACACACTTTTAACTTGGTCTTTCCCTTCCCCTCTTGTTCATTAAGTGCAGTACCTTAGAAAGGCAAGCTTCAAAATAAGCTAAGAAAGAGTGAGCTGAAACCACTGGAGTCAGGGGATTCATATAATTTTGGAAACTGGGAGAAGTTGGGCAGCCAGGGATGGTGTCTTTCAAGGTTGAGGCATGAAAATTATGCAAAACAACTTAAGCGCCTAAAACTTTCACTGGGATTCTAATGATGAGAAGCAGATTTTCATGTCAGCTTCCTTCAGAAATGTCACCATTCTACCCCTTCAATATACAAGTCTAACCTGCAGTAGAGAGGAGTGTAAAATCCCCTCTACCTCATTTTTTACTATGGTATAGTACAAGTAGCTGAGAATGTTAACAATTTCTACATTCTCTCCATGGAAGCTTTGAATCAATCTTTAGAAGAAAACTTTTTTTGATTCTTATTGGTGTGGCTTCAGACTCAAATTTTATATGTTGAATTTTAATCTGAGATTGATTTTTAAAAATGTAAAAAAACTCATCACAAACTGAGGTACCTCCCTCTCTCTACAAGACGCAGAGGCTTGTAGCAGTAACAGCAATTATCGTGTGGCCTTCTTGTCATAGATTAGTAAAGGATTGCATGGGAAAATGAAAAGTAAGTCAGAATAACACTGCAGGGACACTCAAACACAAATATGCTTTGTGAACACTGCAAAACAATCAGGTGTGTGGGAGAGAGGAGGAATGAGGCAGCCAGTTACCCTGTAACCCCACAGAGGGCTGTTTTCCCATGGGGAACACTCATTCCACACATCCTATCAGTTCTGGCAGCAGTCCAGCCTCGGGTGCTCCTTTTGTGTTTGGGAGCTGTGAGAACAGATTGTTCTCAGGAACACGGGCTGTGCTCTGGATATGCCTTGGCAGAGGATTGGGAGGCGAGGGATGCTGGCATTTCCATTTTTTTTTTTTTT
>VWYP01005098.1:159324-277673 GCA_013400435.1 Pycnonotus jocosus | reverse complement strand
TTTTTTTTTTAATTTAGCCTGGGTGAGATTCTCCCAGTGACCCAGGTAGCACCAGGTATGACTTACACCTTTATCTAGGGCTTGGCATAAAGCTTGTTGTATTTATTTTGCCAGACTGCAGAACAGGCTCAGTGCTCCCTGTGTCAGGGGGTGAAGTAGATGTGCTACAGGGCAAAAATCCGTGTGCCAGTTTTCACCACTTCCAAGATGGAAAGCACGACCTGGTGGGTAAGGCTCCCTTAATTCCATTGCAAGATTAAATCCTAGCAACCCAATTCTCTGCTGACTTGTGGCTTTGAAGCAGCTTTTAAGCAGCATTCAAGCCTCACGCCTAACACAGCACAAGCTCTACCAGCAGCACACTCAGCAGATGAGACAGCTTCTGCACCAAAAGCCTGTGGGAACAGAAGCATCCATATCCAGCCACTGCTCACGTACTCATCAGCACAGAACGCGTGCTAGAGATGTGCCTTTTCGATGAATCCCGTAACTCGTATCTCTGCGAGATTTAACTCGCTCTCGGCGGCAGGAGACAGCGCAAGCCCCGGCTGCGGGGACAGGCGGGGGACTGAGCGCGGCTCGGTGACTCAGTGCTGCCGTCCCCGCTGACACATCGCTGCAGTCATTCATCACGCCTCGCCTCAGCCCGCTGCAGCGCACACTCCTGCCCGCTGCCAGGGGGAGGCCTGGCCTTGCAGAAAAGCAGCACAGCGCAGGAGGGCGGCTGCGGCTGCTGCTGCAAAAGCGCTCGCATCACCGGATCATGGGTTTGTTGTCAACAGCTGATTATGAATAAAAATGGTAAAGCGGTACGGAGTGTAAAATAGCTGTCCAAATGGGGATGATTGCTGCAGCAGCAGAACTCTCTGGTGGTGATGCAGCTCTCCCTGCTGATATTTTGATAAGATAAATGGCAGTGTGATAACACGTATTTGGCAAAGGGAGAATCAACAACAGGGAACCTGAAACTGCCCTGCAAACCTGCTGTCTGAGCTTCAGGAATTTCCTTACTCTCTATGCTTTGAAAACCCTTCATTTTCTTTAACCAGCTGAAATTTGACCCATGTCCCCACTCAATCTTAGCGCGGTTTTCTACTCTACTTTCTACCTATGTATAATCCACATACATTTTGGCATTTCCCGACAGTACTTTAAATTTTCTTTACAGTAAGCTGCTACCTAATTAGTTTTGATGTTGCAAGATGCTTCAAGTAACCCACAAATACCCTGCATATACTCTGTGCTCTGCAAAGAATATAGACATCTCTATGTGTGTTGAAACATTTCTTGACCAATAAATCAATCAAGAAAACACTTTTAAGGGGTAAAACAAACTCCACCTAAACCACATTAAAATACCAGCCCAGAAGCTTTTTAAAATGGAAGACTAAAGCTTTTCCCTTGAGCTAGTGGGTTTTTTTGGCATTAACACACATACAGGCCTTGCCCCCATAATCAGTAGCCTGAAAAGCCATTTGCATTAATGAGTGCACAAAAGGTTTGAAAAATCCCATTGCAGCAATCCCAATGACATTTTTGCCCATTCAGAGGAACAAAGCTTGGCTAGGGAGGTAACCAAACAGATCTCAGTTTTAATGTTTACATCCATATTTGATTGCATGTGCTGCCTGCAGCTTTATGTTTTCTGGTAAGCAAAACCCCAAAGTATTTTAAAATACATATTTTAAAACTTCTCTCTGCATAAAATGTCTCAGCAGCCAACCATAACCCGTGTTTACCTATAGCAAACTACAACCTACCTAACAAACTGAGGAAAATTGAGCAATACCTGTTACAAGAATGCTTTTCTGGTAGCATTCCTGAAGCAAAAGTTACTTTTTAATTACCGGTAGTTTGATTTTTAAAAAAAATCCTCCACCGTTTCCCTTTGTCACTTTTTAATATTTAATACACCACTGCACCATAATATATCATCATGCAGGAAAGTGGCATGAGACAACTCAGAAACACAATAGTCAAAAATCCATTCTTATCTGTCACATAACACCTTGAATACTGATCTTATGTAAGATGCTTGCTCCATGTCCATGGGAGGAAGAACAGATTTTTTTTTTTGTATTTCATTTCTTATTCTCTTTGATAGCCTCTAGTGTCCCAGAATATGAAATCCTGATTGCAGATGCAATTTTCCATGGTGTGACACCATACACAGTCTTGTTTTAAGGGCCTGAACTGCACAAGCGAGGTCACTGATTAATGTGAGCTCTTGGATTTGACACCTTGTATTGGTAAATAAAAAGGCTAAGGAGAGCAGTCTAATGTTGGCTTCTAATACTATAAATGAGGCAGGAAGGCAAGCAGGAGAGATTGTACTTGTGGCCTGCAGAGAAAAAGAACCCTGAAGTTTGAAAAAAACTGAAGGACAAAGATGTTTGCTAGATTTCAGTGTATGGAGCACTGGGGGCTTTTCCTGAATCTGTAATAAAAGGTGACAGCAGCCACAGAAACGGCAGCAGAGACAGGAAGCCCTGTCAAATCTCAGTTGTGTGAATGCAATGATTTGCTGAAGCTTTTAGCAGGGGTTGAAGCAGAAAAAGGGATGACTTCCATTACAAAACAACGGAGGTGCTTGCTTTTTATTAAAAATCAGGCGTAGCAAAAGTAAACTTTGAAGCAAAGTAAGGTAAATTTTGAAATAAAGGCACTGCCAATTTCTGCCTCAGTTTCACACAGCCAGTGCAAAAACGGGGAGAAAAGAGTGCTAGTGAAAAAGAAAGAGACAGCAGCCAGCTTTCCTCTCCTGTCCATTTTGAGAGCAGGAGTGTTGCTGTGCCTGTGCTGGCTACAGGGAGTGCAGCTCTCGCAGCCCAGCGCTGCTGCCGGAGGTGGAGGCAAGGGATGGGAGGATGCAGCGAATGAAGCCAGGGACTCCCTGTGGTGAGAACGCAGGGATGGATGGCTGTCACCAGCAGTCTAATAGTGGCCAAGGGGTCTGAGGGTTTTCTGCAAGGCTTGCCACACACACAGAGCTCAACACCAACACCTTGTGCCCTATTCCACTCCATTCTGCTGAAGCCAAGGCTATGATTTTCTTGAAATGTAGACCAAAATTTTGTCTTAAAAAACCCAGTAAAACTGGTATTCACATAGAGATGTTTCCAAGTACTAGTTTTGCATTAAAATATTATAGAATTTTTTTTAATGCAGGGCATTGCCAATGTCCTGGACACACTGTCCCAGTTTTCCTTCTTACAAAGGGGATTGAGAAGCAGGAAACCCCTGGTTTTAGGTTAATTTACCAAGCATTTTTTTACCAGAAGTTTGTTAGGGGGAGGAGGTCTTAGCTTAAATGAGGAATTTTAAAACCAAATCACAACACAAGCAGCTAGGGACTGAACTCTAGCTGGTGGGAAAAGAATGCAAGAAGAATGGAAAGGAAGCTCATTGCTGAAAGCTCCTTGCCCAGTCCCATCACACCTCCAGCACCAGTTTTTCAGCTCAGAGCAGTGGCTGGAGCTAAGCTGCACTGGCAGGCATGCCTGTCCTCATTAGCTTTCCTTCCCCTGCCGGGAGCTTTACCTGTCACCAAGGTTTAGTTCCAGGTGGCTGTGCTGCTCTGGTAGCCACAAGCCAGGAACCTCCGCCAAAGTGAAAGGAGCAGGAATCACATCCGTAATGCAACGTGCCGTGCTGCAGGCTTCTGACAGGCCTGCAGGACCACAATCGCAAATTTTAAGAGATTCTTTGGGGCCTTTGGTATCACTTTGAGCAGCTCGTGCATTGGGCAGGGTGTGTGTTCTGTGACTCATCAACAGCGGCATTTAAAAGCCAAGCCAAAACCCCAAAGATTTTGGGCTGAGAATGAGACCACTCCTTGCAAAACACACAGAGGGAAAGCTGCATCAGTAGAAAATGAAACCATGAAGTGAAAGGGGAATAGTTCTCCAGGAAACTTAGCAGGCTTGGGCCCATGAGGGGTGGGTTTAAAGGAAAATTTGCACGAAAAGAGCATGCAGCCTGCTTCAGGGGAGTACCTTTTCAGACAAATAAGCCAAGGGAAGGGAAGTCACATTCTAATAATTTTTAATAGTTCAGTATGCTGTAAACATCAATTCTGAGTGCGTTGGTGTGCCACTGAATGCTGAGGTAAATATCTGGAGTATTTATTTTAATTTTTTAGTTAATTAAAAATAAAAAAAAGAGTGCTCCAAAGCTCTGGTTCATGAGAAGACTGGAGCAAACATTTACAGTGCATATCATAGACAAGGAAGACTGAATTTCATCTTCAGTTTATTGACTTCCTATGGGATGTTACTGTACTTTTTAAAATTAGCCTGCCTACTTGCTAGGTATGTGGGTTTGATTTTTTGTTTGGTTGGGTTTTTGTTTGGGGGTTTTGTAGGTTTGTTTGTTTGTTTTTGTGGGGTTTTTAAATTTTTTTTTTCTAAAATCCAATGTGATATTCCAGGCCAACACATGTTATTCTGAAGATTTATGGGAAATAGAAGTATCTCCTTAGATTGATGCAGAGTAATTAGTACCACCTCTCTTTCAGTACTATGGTTTGCAATAATATGAAATATAATAAGCATGGTGTTGTAACACATATAAAAATAAGAGACAAAGGGATGTTGTTCTGACTCTGTTCTGATCACATAAAATATTTTTTTATTTCACACTTATTGAAAAAAAAACAAAACCCCAAACAAAGAAGAAAGTAAAAAAGTTAAACCCTTCCAAATGTATCTCTCTCAGTTACAGGGAGATGAACATCCTTTGTAATGGCTTCAGATGACCTCCATTACAAACTAAAGGTATAATATTCTTTGTGGAGGATTCCAAGGCAAGCTTCATTACAGAAATATAATAGAGTAGGATGAATAGCTCCGCTTCCCCAAAGCAGCAAACTACTCTTTTTGACCTCCTTTTACTGTTTTGCAGAGTTTTACAGAAATGCACTGAATGATTCAGAAATGGCTCAACGAAGTCATCACTTACTGTCTGTTGTGCTGAGACTTGTATTTGCTGCTGAAGTCACTGCTGGTGGTTGTTTTGTTGTACCTTGTGTTGTTTGTGATGTAGCATTAGGTGAAGATGACGTGGGGCCTGACACAGGAAAGAGATTCAATTTATTTCCTCAATTTTGTAAACACACATAAAACACACTTACTGACCTGCTTGCAGACTAATTTTAAATTATCAAAAGGATATTTAATTGAAATTCAAGATCAACAGGGGCAGGGCCCCATTGACTGCAGGGAAAGCCCCTCCTTGTCCCATAGGTGGGTCATGTCACTGTATACAAGCCTGTGATAATGCAGCTGGAAGGCGTAGCTTGGAGCTTCTTTTAAGCCTGACCAGAAGAAAGCTCTTGCACAAACCTGCAAGGTTTCACCAGAGTACACTCCCTGTAAAGTGAATCCCCAAACCAAGAGGCACTGCTGCCTAATTTCTGCAATGATCACTAGAACAGCATCAATTAACTTGGAGATTTTCACTTACTGCTTGTGATGGTTCCATTTGTAGCTCCTACTGTAGTTGTTGTCAGCCCTGGTGCTGCTGTTGTCGTTGCTTGTGAAATTGTTGTTGTTTGTGAAATTGTCGTTGTTTGTGAAATTGTCGTATTTGCAGGTTCCACTGCTGCAAGAAAGGCATTCACATCATTATGGATTTATTTTATCATGCCTAAATAAACATCACATTCCTCTAGCCATGTTCTCTTACCAAGGCAGTGAATTTCTGTTGAAAGGCTGGCCCTCACAGAGCTTTGTTACCCACACATTTTGAATGAGGATTTGAAGTACATATGGCTGGTTTCAGAGGGGAGGTTTGGCCTGTGAACAATCTGCAATTGCCTACTGAGAGACAGCAATTGTACCTTCCAGTCAGCCCCTAAAGGAGAGGCTCATGTTCTTTGGGGTTTATACAGAAGTGCTTGGCTTGACTTCCAAGGGAAGAAGTGAGGGGAGCAGAGCCTGGTGTGGATGAATGGGTTCCCTGTGCTGCTGGACTACCCCTCTGAGCAGAACTTTGCTGCATACCTGTTTAGTAGGAGGAGGGATGTAAAATCTCCATAAAGAAGTGTGAGTGACACATGGGAACACAGCTTAGAGATCGCAGGTTAAAAGCTGAATTGCTTTGGGCAATTTTTCCCAGTGCTTGCCCACGTTGAGACACATGTGAGTCTTCTTCATTGACCAGATCTTTTCAGCTTTTCCAGATCTTTTTTCTCTGCACCCAGATTTCTGGGGGGAAAAGGTGCACCCAGCAGGCTCCCCTCTTTGGAGTATAGTAAAGCTTAGGACATATATGAATAGTATTCTCTAGTAAATGATATTCCTTGGGGTGAACTGGGTGCCCTTTGTAAGGTGACTCCTAGTTCTGTCCTCAAGAGGAGTGAGACTTGGAGGCTAAGGGGAGGGGAAAGGGCTCCTGCAAGCAGCAGGGATCCTTTTGCAGCCACTGCTGGTATGGAGAGATGGGAGCAGAGTTGCCCAGACATCACTAAATCAATACAAGGTTTAAATCACTTTGTCTTGTTGTGCATGGATGGTGTACTTCAGGTCCCATGTGCCCCGGCACTTGCTCAAAGGAATGGACTTACCAAATTACAGCCAGGGAATCTGGACTAAAAAACTCCATAACTAATCAGTTTCAGAGTCCAGCTTTCAATTCTGTGATCTAATGCAAAGAGGAAATGCTACTGTCAGCTATAAAGGCTCAACTAAATACCTGATAACTTACTTCTACCTACATACTACCTCTTCTAGCATTTTTAATGGATGACATATGTGAAAGAATAGGAATAAATCATTACACCCCATGAAGTCTTCTCTCATATGACTTAAGTACTTCTAATTGCAATGTTCACACTGGAACTTTTGAAATATAACTTATACTTTCTTTCTCTGCTCTCAGTTTTCTGGCTGTTCACCCAGAACAGCAATGCCTGAAGGAATGGGCCTCCTTGTTCCACACTCACAAACTGCCTTAATCTCATACTTGGTTTCTAATGCTTTTCTCATAGTGGCATAAATACCAACACTGCTTTCCCTTCCATGACAAAAAGCTGCAAGAAAAATTTCAGTGAGACATTCAAAGAGTTAATTCACTGTGAGGTATTGGGTGTTTATGAAGTGTTTTTTGAACAGACATAAACATCAGGGTTTTTGAGAACTGCATGAAAGAACTGCAACACAATTTGAATAGATCTAAATCTTCTGCTGTAACAAACATAATACATGCATATTTCACCTGGTTACATTTTATCCACCTCCATTACTAGCACTTCAAGTGTATACTTTATAATCTCAGTGCTTTCAGCTTCATAGCAGACTCAGTATCCCCAGTTATCAAAAAATAGAATACTGTGTCCATGTTTTCTTCTCTCACATGTATAACTTATTGGATGCAGCAGTTTTCAACATTTAGACTAATAAAGGAGTTCACATGATTGAAATATGATCAATATTGATTTTTCATGCATTTTCATAACAAAGCTGCACAATAAAGAAAACTGAATGTGAAAGTCAAAGATGTAGACCAGAATCACAGGCTTTTAACATCTGAAGCAGGTTTGCTCTGTTAAATCCTCTTGAACTGGGAGTCTTTGGTAATTTATTAATCTCTGATCTCACTTGAACCCCTCCTTGAGAGCATAGGAACTCATAGAATCTTTTTCACCTGAAACAGAGTGTGGCGTGCTCAAATTAACTGTCTCCATACTAAGAGAGCTCAATCCTTTCTTTGCAATAGAGTTCCAGACGAGATTCAGGGAAATACATTGCTCTACCATCACCCTGTATGAAATAATTCACCTGATTGCTTCCAGAAGTTGGAAAAGCTGAAAGCTAGGAAGACAACAGGATCATCAGAACACCAGATAACAGCAAATTGGGAATCTTACCAGCTTTTGATGTTATTGCAGAAGTGGTTGGCTTGACAGTAGTGGTTTGAATGCCATCTTCTGAAAGAAACAGAGAGAATCATATCACTTCTGCACCTTCCAGATCTGTTTAGCACTACATAGTCATAATAGCAGAGAGCAGCATGAATCTTCCTGGAAAATCAAGTTCAGGAGCTTATTAGCAGAAGCAACCAAATCATATAACTCTGCTACCAACATTTTCAAGCTATAGCCTAAATCTCTTCATTTTGCCCTGACTGCTGTAATGGGGAGCATCTGCTCCTGCCTTCCACCTTGGACTGCGTGCTCTTTTCCCACTGGTGTCTCCCAGACTAGTTGGGATGGGGGAAATGGAGACAACTAAAGTGTTTTTTGCTATCTCCTCCTCTCCTTACATACAACCACAGCTTCTCTGAGTCTTCAGGGTAGAGGATTAACTAAAATAATTGGCCACAGGAGTAAGCAGCCCTTCTCCTGCCTTGAAGTAACAGAATTGTACTAGCTCCCTGGCTAGTATAAGCACTTCAGGAGGGCTATTCAGCATCACCCTGATCCCTAAATGTGAGAGGAAGAGGAGAATTCCCAGAATATGG
Organism: Pycnonotus jocosus; assembly: GCA_013400435.1. NCBI lineage: Eukaryota > Metazoa > Chordata > Aves > Passeriformes > Pycnonotidae > Pycnonotus > Pycnonotus jocosus. The sequence continues at coordinate 269,213 of VWYP01005098.1, read as the reverse complement.
TTCAAGAAGCACCACATTAAAATACTGACTTTCCTCATTGCCCTTAGTGCAGTGCTCCAGCTATTTGGGTTCTACTGCCAGTAAATGATGGCAGTCTTAAAAGGTCATTAGTAGGTGGCTCTTCAATATTACAAAACAAATAAATCATCCAAAAAAGAAACTTCAACAAACAAAAACCTAAATAACTTCTGTCTCTAGTAACTGTGTTGCAAGGCTGTAACATTGTAACTCAAAAAGTGTTTTGGCTTCAAACAAGATTTTCAGTCTTATTGCTGTGGTGTTCATATTGTTCTACTAAAAGAAGTTAGGGGGTGTTGAAGAGGGTGAAAAATCTGCACTGACTCTGAAACAAGCATTTTTCAACCATTTTAGACTGTTGTGAGACAAGTATGGGTACATTTGTGGAGGAACAGATCAACTCTGTAACTGAATGGGAGAGGAAAATGGCACAGGCTAATCCTCATGTGCTGTCAGTTTGAAGCGTGGCATCCTGTCAGGCTGCATTAGCATGCTGTAATACAGACATGCTAAACAGAGTCAGGACAGCATGTCAGTATTCCTGTGTGACTCCATTCATGGTAATATCTGCTGGCATTCTCTCTTTTTTTGGCTACAGGGCAGAACAGTCAGTTTTGTTCCCGTTGCTCAGTGTACTGCACTCTGATTAACATTTCACAAGTACCACCAGAAGCTTGCAAGAGCCACAGATCCAACCTGGAAAAAAAAATAATACATAATACAATTGCAGGGGCTCTACAGAAATGGATTAAGGTCCAACCACATGAGCCCTTACAACTCCTCTTCAAGCAGTGTGTTATCAGCCCTCTTGGCACCTCCACGTTTCTAATGGGTCTCAGCCCCTTCCCAGTGAAGCCCACTTTCTTGGGCATATTTTCTAGGTATGCTGTTGCCTCCATAATGCCTTGTCATAGCACATGCTGGCCCAGTTTGACTTGGGCATATCCTATATAAAATTAAATGGGTCTTCTATGGGCCTGCTGCTGTCCCAGCTCTACTCCCCAGAACACGTGGACACAGTCACACCATGCACAGACTCATGCACGTTGCATTTAAAACACAGGTTTTCTTGCCATTTGGTTACACAGTCAAAGTAATGCTTCATAGCCCACACTTGAAATACTTGGAAAACAAATTTTATCCAGAGAAACCTAAAGGCGATCTTGTTTCCCTAAACGGCGAGCATTTTCCCATCTCTTCATTCTCATTATATGCTGCTGACAAAGCTCCTGTAATCCCCCACACCACAAGGCCACAGCACTAGAACAGAATGTTTTTTCAACAGTGCCTACATTTCATATGGTTTTAACATATCTCAGTAGCTACCATGTCTGTAATGCCAGCTAAATGTACTAGCTGGCCAATCAGCTCGTTCCCAAACTCACTCTTCCAAAATTCTTCCTCTAACTCAGCATGACTTTGTAGGAGGCTCATTGCAATACTTAAGATTATTCATCCTTTAAAGGTGTTCCATTTAATAACCATGTTGATAGGCCAAGGTTTCCTCAAAACTAAAAAGAAATGAAAATGTAAGTCACAGTTTTATTATGACTCACTATTTGTTGATTTTTATCACAGGTTAGAGATAAACTAGGGTGAATTCAATTAACAGAGTACAATAGTGTTACAAATTAATTGTTTCTTTTAAATGATGAATAATTAAGTATACTTTAAAAATAAGTTGAAAACATCATGCAAAAATGTTTAAAACTTGACAGGATTGTGGGGGGAAACTGATTCAAAGAAATGACAGAACTAGCGGCTTATTATGCTCTTATTTGCAATGTTAAGTTGTAACTAAGGAGAATCATATGAGAGATAAAAGCAAGTGATCCAAAAATGATAGAGGAAAGAATTTTCACCATTAGAGACTGCTGATAGACAAAGAGAGGGACAGAAATCTTTCTTTTTCTGCTCACGTCAGGTTGGCTGTAGCCTCAAATGATGGACAACTAAGTTACAATTGCCTGTTTTTTTAACAAATTGGAATGCAGTGATCCCTTTGACATGAGAGCACATGGATGTGCTCTGATGTAGGAGTAGCCAAAATCTACTCAGCAATAGTTCCCATACAGAAACCACTGCCATTTGCTGTGTTTGCTGGTAATAAACCCAGCTAAAAGAGCATGGGTGATCCATGATGCAGCACCCTTGTGTCTGGAGAGCACAGGTGGAACTAGAAGGCTCTGACACAACACAGTGCTGAGTAAAGGGGGGCTGCTGGTGGTTGCAAGATCCAAAAAGAAAAATAAAACCAACCAAACATGTCTTAAAGCAGATAATAAGGCAAGAAGACATCCAGGCTGGGATAAGCACAACAAGAGAGGAAGGAGAAAAGGGCAGAAAGGTCTAGAGACAGTGAGATAGGGTAACAGGGAAAAATATGAAGTAATTAAAGAAAGATCCAAGAACATGTGACACATGGCCACAAAACCAAACTGAAAAGAGAGTTAACTGTTGTGGCTTGTTTGTTTGGGTTTTTTCAGGTTCACAGAATTTCCATTTGTTGTCTTTTCTAGGTTGGATTTAAATGGTGTATTTGTTCTAAAATGAAAGCATTGGTCTTCAGATTTCAAAATGGATGAACTGAAACACTGAACTTACTTTCTTCTTTTAAATTCAGAAGGACTCCTTGAATTTAGACATGACTCACTGATGGCCACAATTGTCCTCAGACTGCAGCTTTTGATGTAGGCTTCAGTCTCTAAGATCTGAGCTTGGAGTTCTCATAACCTTAATATTTTTATCTTTACACTGGAAAGATAAACAGGTTCTGATCTTGTGTTAATTAGGTGCCTGCTATTGCAATAATCTGGACAGGAAAAAAAAAAAAAAGGAACCACTGCGTGTTATTATATCAGCACTTCTGTTTATACCCTACAGGATACAAAACACAAAATTTAAAACACCACATGAAACAGACAATACAAAACTGAATGCCAAAGCAGAGGCATTTTTAAAGATTAACAGATTGTTCAACACATATATTGATTGTATTACATGATTTACTGAATTTAAGTACTGTCTTTCTTTGAAAAGAAATTATTTTTATGGAAAAGCCACTATTGTTACAGATAACAAGTGGAATGGCCAGTTTGACATTTCTTTCACTTGACATTGCACCAGATAGACAAAACCATATGGCTGAAATCCTTTCATTCAGATAAACACTTGGTCCAGCTTGAGAAGTATGTTAAGAAGGATGTGGATTCCTGGAGGTGGGAGTTAGCAGAGAACCATAAAAAATCATCAGGAGTCTAGAGAAAAGGATGAAAATCTCATGAAGAATTGGAAAAATTGTGTTTGTTCAGCCTAGAGAGGGAAGGATTAATGGAAGGTACAACAATAGCAGTCAGTAGGTGAGGAGCTGCAGCCAAGAGAAAGGAATAAACTTATATTCATTGAAGTTTGAATGAGAGGTAATGCACAAGGGAAATTTGGACTATAAACTCTGCAGGTGTTTCAGTGCTTGTGTCAAACTGTTGGCATAACAGCCAGAAGCTGGTGTTTTAACCATTTTGCTGATAAGGATGTAATGTATTCCCACTCAAAACCAAGGCTCTATGGGCTGTACCTGGGAACAATTACCAAAGAGGTGTCCTGAGGAAACCTGCACATCCTTGCTTATAACCTTCCTTGCTTCAAGATTATAAAGCAGAAGCTACAGGTGTTTATATTATATTTGTCTATTATGTATTATCATAGAATCACAGAATAGTTTGGGTTGGAAGAAATCTTAAAGATCACCTAGGTCCAACCTCCCTGCTGCTGGCAGGGACATCTTCCACTAGACCAGTTTGCTCAGAGTTCATCCAGTCTCATCTTGAACACTTCCAAGAAAAAAGCATCCACAGCTTCCCTGGGCAACCTCTTCCAGTACTTCGCTACCCTAAATAACTCTACTCTAATTCATAAAAAATTTCTTCCTAACATCTAATCTAAACCTACTCACTGTCAAGATGTTTTATTATGGTTTTTTGTGTGACCCTGGGCCTTTGCAACTACACACAAGTCATGGAAATGTCAAAGTTGATTTTTTTGACTTCTGTTTTTCCGCACCATCAGAAATAAATAGTGATCTCTTTCTAGTCCATGATAATTCTGCCAGCCCTCATGACCATGAAAGAGCCTCCTGTAACCACTGTTCCAGCAGTACCCACGTAAAGACTGTATAGTTCATTAAAAAATTAAAAATTGCCCTTTTTTGAGAAAGTGATAGCTGTCCTGGTAAGAAAATCTGGTACTGACCTGGGAACTCAGAGTTCCCAAGAAATAGCTGCTGCCTGACAACGTGCACAACTTGTTTACTCTTACATTTTCTCTTTCATTTAGTGCTGCTTCATCTCTGCATTCTCTTATCTGATCTTTCCCCAGACCCAGTACACTCCTTGCAGTTCTCTTCTTTCTGTTTTCCCTACTCATATATCTTTCCAGTGCATGACTATTTACCCTAAACATTGAGATAATTTTTTTTTCTTTTGTAATGCATTTTGTGTAAAGGTTCATAGATTATCCAAAGAACAAAAATACGGATGCACTGTTAGAAGAGATTTAAGTGCAATTTTAACAGCATTGTTTGAAAACAGCAATTCCTTTCATGCTATTTGAAGATCAAAAATAAAAAAAAATCTATTAATGAAACACTCCAGAAATAATTTTTTAGAAAAAAAAGAAATATCCTCCCCTAGTTTTTTTTTTGAAAGAATTAATTTTATAGAAGTAATACTGTTTCTAGTGCATTCAATCTGTAAGGACTCACACTTAAGATTTCCATCTATAGTCATATAAACTGAATTTCAAATGGGAACCAGGGTTCTGATGTAATCCTGTGAATGGCCAAAGCTGATAACAGCTGACACAGCAGATAAGTGCGAGTGAAGGATATTAAATTAAACAAAGCCATTTGCAAACTTCATGAATTTGAATTAAACTCAAAAAACTCCACAACCTTCATGTTTTCATATTTCTTTAGTATGCAAAGCAATATCCAGAGTGTGGCATGCCTCACACACACACTCAGATGTGCCTGTAGCAGGACCTGCATGCAACCACTCAGGCTGTGACAGCCCCTGGTGAAAGCAGAGCTGTGTCCCCAGTAACAGCCCCATGCTGGGTCACTGCCACTTTGCTATCATCAAAAGCCAGAAGTGCAAAGTGTTTTTCCAGCCTGGTCTCACAATGGTTTTGCACTGCTGCAAAAGCTCTTAACGCAGCCTCCTGCAACACAAGCCATTTTCCACCTCAGGATTTTCTCTGCTGGGAAATTCTTACATTGGTGGCTGGAAGGACAATGTGGGCCCTGAACAAAGTTACACTGGCCATGTTTAAGGTGAAGCCCTGTGAGGTGTATTTAGATACTACAGGCAATGTTAAAACCATAAGGCAGGGAGAAAGGCCACATCCTTTGCTGCCTGATGCCAACCAGCTGGAAGTCTGTGATTCCCACTGCCTAGGGAGGTGGGAAACCACCTCCGGTTTGCCAAGCTGTTACCTTCCTTTCAGTCACCTCTCTCTTCAGCAACAAATTAAAAACATACTATACAAATCCTACATGTGGAGATCTTACATTTAAGGTCAACTTTCTACTTCTTCTCTGTAGCTGCTGGTTTGCAGCTACAGAGACCTCTGCTCTGGTCCCGGTTTGAAGGCTGGTGTCACACAACAGAGACAGCCTGCTGCAAGAGAGTGGGGCAAACTTACAGGCATGAGCATAGGGGAAGACACAAAGGCAGGGAGAAGACGCTCCTGGGCCAGAGACACATAACACTCTCTGCAAAAGGCAAAACCATCTGAAAACAAGTGAAAGAGATGTACATTAGGGAAGGCAGAGCATAAATGTAAAGCCCTGTAGCTGGAAAAGGAGACAGGGACAGGGCTCCTCCTGCATGGCATGGGAATGGGCAGCAGCATCTGGGGCAATGTGGGATTTGGTTTCAGAAGAGGAAACATAAACTGGGTGGGCTGGAGGCAGCCGGCAGCAAGAGCTGGAGGGAGGAAGGAAAGGGAGGTAGCTGCCACAATTTTTCCAGCAGGGAACAGAGAGAAGGCAGGAAACACAGCTTTGGTGCCAGCACTGCCCCAGAGCTCTCCCTGCTCATCCAGGCGTGGGGCTAACAGGACCCAAGACTAGCAGAGAGCTGCTGGGAATCACCAATTCCCAGGCAAAAGGCTCCCACAAAGCCTGCTCATACCACCCAGCAAACTGCTCCTGCTTAGGGACCTGCTGCACAGAGAAATATTGACAAGGCAGCTGCCAAGGAACAGCCCCAGCCAACATGGCTGTAGGCTGTCGAGGGCTCCCCTCCTCAAAACATTAATGAGAAATGTTGGATGAGTGCCCCCGTGTTCCTGAGCATTTGAAACAACACAAGCACAGCATGATTTGCCTCTCTGCATGTGTGGACATAGAAATCTGGGCACTTAAATAGCCAGTTTTAAGGGTTATTTTTATTGCCTTGAAGAAATGCAAACTCCCTATCAAAGGCTTTTTTATCAAAGGCTTTTTAATCACAAGCTTTCTCAGTGTACCTTCTGCTCACGTGAAGCTTGGTGGATATCTCTATTACTGTGTACTACAGAGGGATGAGTATATTGTTTGCACTCCATAGAACAATAAATATGCTCAGCATGCTCATCAGCACTCCAGCCTGCCTTGAATGAAGGCTCCAAGCTCTGCACTTCTTTTTATTTAAACCTGTTAAAACTATTTAATAGGTTTTAATTAAACCCTTTAAAGCTATTTAAACCACCAGATTGCCACCCTTTGATTGTGATATATTTGTTTGTCCATGTGTAAGATAAAAGGTAGGAGTTTCTAAGGACTATGTTATAGTACAGAAAATGAACTGTCATCTCTCCCTCACCCTTGTGTTAGTCAAGCTAAATAAATTTGAAAAAATGTCATTAGTGGGTGCAAATTTATATAGAAAGCTTTATACATATTGTACATTGCTGAGCAGAAGAAGAAAAAGAAATGGACAGCCCCTTTCCTTGCAAGAGGAAGGAATGAGTGTTAGTGTAAGTCACCCCACCAAGAAGGCAGAGAGAAAACTGCAATGCCTACAATGCTTTTTCCTTAACATGCTATTTGCAAGCCTATTTTTGTTTCCCATGAAAGAGCATGTTTGGGAAGGGCAGATAGAAAACAGCCAGGGCGGAAGCTGAGCCTAGGTCAGTCAGTAGCTCTCCTTTCCAATGTGCTGCAGAAGTTAGGGAAGTCATATAGCTCTGTGCTATGTTTGTGACCCAAGTGCATCTCCCAGCAGCATGACTAATTGTATAATTCAGGAAAGGGTCACTGCAGTGTCTGCTATGATGTATTTATTTTTAGAACATCCGGGATCAGCCTAGACACCCATTTTAGCCACACCCGCCCATGCCACTCTGTTCCTGACAAAGCTCTGAAAGCCTTTGGAACATCAAAAAGCAGTTCCTGTCAGAAAACTCTGTGGAAACACTGTAAATTTCTTCTATAATTAATGTAATTCCATGCTCAATGGTCCATTGAGACTCTCTTCATCTTTTCCACACTGCCTAGAACAAAGGTTAAATGGTACAGAATATCCCAAAGGGAAGGCCCTAAATGGGCTTTGCAAGCCCTGAGCACAGTACAGGCTCACTAGAGTTACTTTACATGCAAGGATGAAGGGTGGACTTGGAAATATCTCATTTTTCTAATTGGCACATACAGCTGATGAAGACCTCCTCATCTCTATCTTGCCAAGCTGATGGAATACCCATGTTATTCTGAATTTCTACCAGTCTGATACAAGTGCTAAGATCAGATGCAAAACTGAAACTCTTCTTACAAGCTTTATGTAACGCGGTATTCCTATTTAAAAAACAAAGTTATTACTACAAAGAGCACCTGAAACACTCAGAGTGTCAACACTGAGAACTTACCCTGTCAAAGAGCAGTGGGAACTGCTGCATTAGCCACGCTGGCTCCCACTCTGAGAAACAGCTTTCTAGTGGAACAGACTGGCTCACATTCAGGATGCTCAGGCCTGTCGAAATCCCAGCTCCAGTCAGTGCACTGGGAAGCTGGGAGCTGATCCCCTTGTGCTGGTGAACAGCTATAGACATCCCTTGTACTTCTATAGGCAATTAGAGCAATTGTATTCCCCACGACATTTACAACTATTACAATTACAGTTGTGAATAAGCTGTACCATTCCTACACAAACCTTTCTGCTCTTCTTCAACCTTGCCTCCCATGAATGATCAATCCCCACTTTCCATTTTGCGTCTGGAAACAGCAGTTTCTGCCAGCTCTTGGAAATGCAAGGTGAAAGCAATTAGGGAAGAAGCAGACAGTGCATTACAAGACAGCATCTCTAAGCCAGTAAGATAAATTGTGCACTACTTCACCTAAATTCAAGAGCATTAAGACATGCCAGCCACATGACTCCATTAGCACAGGGAATGGCTTGCAATAGTAGTGGCATCCTTCAGGGCCATTTGAACTAGACAGGATAAAATGTGCAGAGAACCAAAAGACCACTGTGCACTGGGAGGATTTTCTGCCTTTAGTATGTGTGCTGTGTCCCTCCCTTGCACATCTCAGGGACCTTGTTATTTGGCACAAATCTTGAGTAAGTCCTTTTTTTTTTTTTTTTTTTTTTTGCATGTTGGAAACTACTGAGTTGTTGCAAGTCCAGCAGTTTCTTAAATATATTTGCTGTCTTCTGAATAAGAGCAAGTATATTTATAAATTACTCTTATAAGAAAAAAAAATTCCTAAAGAAAACCTAAAATTGCTCTGCTGGAAGAGTCTTTCTGGACAGCCAGCCTTTAGTGTAGCTACAATTCCCAAGGGTTATGTGATATGAATCAAAACAGAGGACGTCCAGACTCCATCTGGACTCCATAGGATGTCCAGAAAGCTCCATAATTCAAAGAATTCAGTAGTTTTCAAAAAAAGATTTTAACAGTCCTGTGCAAGAATGAGTAACAACAATGGAATTGCACACTGGTGCCAAACACTTCCTTCAATACACCACAGATTTCTGACTTTATGAACATCTGCAGGAGTTAGGAGTAGATAAGGTTTGACAACTTGGCAGGAGTTTCAGAGTGTCTAGAATTCCTGAGTAAAGAAAACCTCCAAATTTTTGCTTTTGTGGACTTTGAATGACCATGGAAGCATTAGCCATGTATCATGTCAAAAGCTGCCCCTCTCTACTGGACATGAGACCAGCAGTTTGGGTGGAAAATATGTGAATTTCACATTTCTTTGCAGAGTAATCATCGTCCATTTTAGCCATTTTGTCTAGAAATATTTGGTGATATTTCTGCTTCTATAACATTTGAATGAGTTTGCAAACACCTATATTTACATCATCTATATTGTGGTGCTATATAACCCATGCTGAGATGAGGAGGAGTTTTATTTCCATCTGTCTAGGAAAGATGATTTATCTTCACAACGGGATAGACAGCACCCATATAATAATGTTTAGAAGGTTATCAACACTGTATTTTAAACAAAACCTTAGACTCAATATCGAGCATGAGAAAAAGTAGGAAAAGTGGTAAAAAATTAAGGAATATATGGGGTTCTGATCACTTCAAGTAATTAATATGCAATGGAAAGACATCTCAACAAATAAGTATTTTACAGAGGAAAATAATGCAAATTGGTCAGGAAGGTTAGTAAATCTCCTGGCACTGTTTTCCTCAGAGCAACAAAAATCCTAAGTTTTTGCCATTCTTATCAGTTGGTGCTTCAATAGCCAAATTTCTCAAGCCCGAAACCAGCATTTATCTCCTGCTAAAGATTATGAAAGAAGAAATCTGCAGGAAGCATAAACATCTCATTAATATCATCATATTAATTGATTTAACCCTAAAGTTTCACTGACTGACTCCTCAAACTAGGTACCACACTGAGTAATCACATCATTAAGACAAACTGAATGTGCTTTTTAGAATGATTACTTGTCTTGTAGAAATCTTCAGACAGCAAGCCTGGTGTAGTGCTCTCATCCCAGCAAAACACATAGTTTTGTCAGAGTGATAAGGCAGAATGGTTACAGCATATAAATGTGATGCAAAATTTTGTGCCACTTGCTCTGTGGTCTCAGAAACCTGAGAGGCATTGCTATCTACAACATGCAAGTAACACCCAGAAGCACCTTACTACCATTAAAAAAAAAAACAAAAAGGGATTCAAAATTGTTGTAAAACTACTCTACTGAACTACTGATAAACAGGGTAGAATTTGCACTTGTACCAAAGGCAAGCATCCACTTTCCACATAAAAGCAGTCAGAAAATCCTTGCCCTGTTCCTAGTTTGAAACATAACCTCTGGAGCATCAGCTGGTTAGTCTGGCCTGAAAGGGGTTGTTGGCTACTCTGACTGCTGAGAAAAAAAAATATTTTTAAATTAATTTGGACCCTTCCAGACCAGCCTCTAGTACATGTGTGGATCGCAGCAGAGGGCTTCTTACCCCTTTCTACAAACCCCAGCAGATTACACTTGCTGAATTTTATTCCAAGTCATCATATCAGCAAGTGATCATCAGCTCAGTCTTCTCACACGGGGAGGCAGGGCCATAAGGCACAGTGTGGAGATAACATCATATTAAATTGTGTCAAACCCCTTCTCCTATTGCAGGTAGATCTGGCTGATACCACATGCCACTGTTAGGGCATCCAAGGATCCATTTTCACAAGAGGAGTGCCAAGGTATCGCTACCTGATATGTCAGCTGCTGGAACAATGACAGCGACTTGCAGGGCAGGACATGGTGCAAATCAGGGCTTTGGCCCTTCTGTTTTAAAGGGAAACCAATTTTAATAGAGAAACCCATGTTTAGGGTGGTAGTTGAAACCAAAAGTAGATGTTTGTCTTCTAAAGGAGCCAGGTCTTTAATTGGTGACTTATATTAGGAAATAACACCTGCTACACAGACGAATCCAACTTTGTCTCTCTGTTTACAGAATTGCAAAATAAACCCATTAAGGAGTCTTCCTTGAGTTGCTGCAGCAAAAATGACAAACACCACCACCCTCTCCCCACTTCATAAGGGCCATAAATAAAAATCATGGTTTTCAATGAGATTTTACATGTTGAAGTTAGTCTGGCTATCAAATAGTACCAGTTAAAAGCACTCCCATCCCAAGGTTAAGAGTTCCTTAAAGACTATTTTCGATTTGTACTTTTGCAGTACAAACTACAGTACAAATAGAAAAAAAAAGGTTCAAGTGCTTTAGCAGGTTTTTCCACACAGGACTCAGATATATAAACAATCTGAATCCAAATTTGAGGTACTTTCCTATTTAGGAAAAAAAACCCACAAAACCAAATCAAACGAAACCTCAGCAGATCTTTTTTCCTAATTTATAAACCAGTAAAGATTAATTAGACCTCTAGATTTGAATACAGATAAAATCAGTCAGCTAAAGGAAAGAGAAAACATTCTGGTAAATTTTCAGCAGATACAACCAATTTTTGGGCATGTTATATAGCTTTATGTATTCCCAGGTTTGGAGCTGAATGCTGTAGGCAACTTGCCCTCCATATTCAGTTTCCATTTATTTTGGCTGTAAATCATAACCAAGCAGGTATCAAGCCATCTGCTTCTATCCTCAGTAAATGCAGTAAACTTGCTTTCAGCTTTGGGGATACAATATGCACTTGTCTTCTGTCCAGTAAGAAATACACCTTTAAAATCCATTAGGCAAAAACTGCCCCAATATGCAAATCATCTTATGAATTAAAGGAATGTGGCAGCAGGGAAAACAACAACAACACCACAAAAAAACCCAAAACAAAACAAAACAAAAAAACCCAAACCAACCCCCAAACCAAAAAAAATCTGCACAGGAACAAAAATTCAATATTTCATTAAAGGCTATCATGAGGTCCAGCACTAAAATTTGTTTTTTGACAAAGCTAGTCTTGGCAAACTGCTAGAAACATTGAAAGCACCAAATACAACTATTTTTTTTTCCACAACAGGCAAATTTTCAAGATATCCAAAATTTTGGCTCAAGCAAGTTAAAGGTGTAAGAAAGTAATATCTAAAGCCTATTCACATTTCTCAAATTTTCAGAAATGAGAAAATGATCTAACTTTGACAGTCTGTGCCTTGCTGGTTGTTCAGAGAACAAACACGAATAATAACCCAGAGCAAGGTGAGACCATTCTCAAAAGCTTTTACTGCTCAAAACAGTTTAGTTAGTATTTGATTTTAGAACTTAATTTTTAAAATACTTGAAGGCTTGTGAGCGGAGAACACAGAAGATGGAAAAGGAAAGGGCTATCCATCTCCTCTAATTTATATCAACAAGAGCAGCTGCAAATGTGTGTAATCACTACAGGAGGCATGGCTTAGTGGAATTTTTCTCAAGCTATCAGCGTGGGAGTCAGGATAAATCAGCTGTGCTGTAGGTTTGGGATGCTACACAGCATCCCCTTAATGAGGAAGGGAAAGTTGTATTTTAGAGCTGATCCACAGTGAAATGGAAGAGCTCCAAATTACTTCAGGGGCATTTGGACAAAACTCTCAACGCCAACATTTGCTTCTACCTTTCAAAAGAGAAAACCACCCTTGTTTCTTTGTAGTGCCATCAACTTTGGCAGAGCACTCAGATAAAGCTACTTCTGGCTGTCAACAGGGGTCAGCAGTTGGGCATTAATCCCCACCCCTGGACGTGTCCAACACAAGGTGATTCATCCCAGCTCCTCTGCTCAGGTGCACAACGTGGACACGTCCAGCCCGGTGCCAGGAGGAGCACAGCCCACTCTCCTCTGCCATCATTTCTGCAAGAAACCAGCCTGGGAGCCTGTGTGAGCAGGATGCAGTGCTGTGCTACCAGCACCTCGGGGAGGACGTTTGCTGTGCTGTGCAGCCACAGCCACTCTGTATTCCAAGACCAAGGCATAAGAAGATGCAACATCTAAGCACTTACATTATAAGCACATGCCAAGGCTTCTCTTCTCATCTTTTAGAAGAAAAAAAGTTCACCTTTACACATTTTAAAAGTAATTACATCCTAAGGAATACTCAAGAGCATTCATATTTGATTACTATAATTTGACATTGTATTTTTTGACACATTCCAATGCTGCCTGTTTAAAGCTGAAAATGCTATGAACCAACCTAGAAAGCATTTTTATTCGAGCTACATTTTGGAACAGGTAAGAATAAAGGGCAATATGTCAGGAGAACTGAACACCTTGAGATGAGCATGAATGAACTCCTGTTTTAACCATGTCATTTAACTCCCAGAGGGTTGAGAAAAGTCTAGATAGGAGGAACAAGGTGTCAAGGGCCTATCAGCCTCCACATCTGTACATAACTGAGCCTCCAGTGATGAGCTGACAGATGGCAGACTCCACCAAAACATGAGGGGCTTTTGAGGATAAAAGATCCCAAGACAAGTTAGAAAATCACATTAAAAAGCACTATGAGCACACAGCTGAAGACAAAGCATGAAATTTGGAAGCCCCACAGGAGACCAGGTATGTTCTTCACTAACCACAGTGGAAACGTCCTAGTCCACTTCTGTATGATATACAAAAGATACACAGACAAGCACCCTGTGTGTAGCACATGAAAAAGTTGGAAGCCCACGCATTTGTCTTTGTGAGCTTTGAAAGCAAACTACTTCAAAACCTGGGGGAGGAAGAATTAAAACACCAGGGTGTGATTTGACCCTCTCTAAAGGTTACTGATCATAAATTTAAAATACTAAAAACAGCTTGAGAAAAGTCTCCAGTGCTCAAAAAAGGGAGACTGAGCACAAGGGAGACTGGTGTGAGTCTCCTCACCATCACTTCCCAGGTTCAGATTACACAATTCTGCTGTTACTGCCCAGATGAGAACAGAGCACTTTAGAGATCACAAAAAGTGGAAATCCAAATACTTTGGTCCAGCTTTGCACAACAGACAATAAAACCACTTCTGTCTTAACAGGTTGGTGCATGGGGCTTCTTGAAGCAAGCTTGACCAGAGCATGTAACTCTACTTTCACAAGATAGATAAAGACATATTCCAAATTTCCCCATAAATGTTCTTCATTTTCTAATGTGAATTTACCAACAGAATTTCACTACCACATCTACCTTGCAATTAAGTGTTAAAAACCACTTTTCCCTCTGCTTTTACAGAACCAAAATCGTTCAGACCAAACGTATCATATATAAAATCTGCTTATTCACTGTCATCGGTTCTGCTATGTTCATATCATGCAGAGGAGGGAAAATACTTTTTAAAGAAAGGATTGTACAAAATTAGCAGGATTCCTCCCACCTTTGCATGTTGCTTTCTGGTAAGCTTTATGGACTGTTGTGTTAAATATGCTCTTTTTGATGCAACTCCACTTTGCTTTTCAGAAATTGTGAAATTAAAGTTTTGACAATGACAGGAAGACTATTTTTACTAGGAGTAGCAGACAGAGAATAAATAGTACCTCAACACAGGCTTTTGGGGCTTGTACTTACTTAACACAATTTTAAAAGCAGTTCCTTCTGTGGCACAGGCTTATTTTTAATCTTCTTTATTGATCTATTTTCCTAACAGCAATAAGCCCAAGCAATAGCATAAGATACACTACAAAAGACTAGATTTCAACACATAACCCAAGCAAAAGTTGATTAACTTCGTTTAGGTCAGTTAATCTAGTATTATCAAATTTTTAAGTTCTGGCCAATAGATCCTTTTCAGGCAATCTATAGGCATTTGTGGAAGTTTTATCCCAGAGAGACAGGAAATGAAAGTACAGATAAAAGGCAGATTTTATTCAAATGTATCTCTTGACAAAGGGGATGATAGACTGTGGCCCTTGTTGCAGTTTCTTTCACTCTTTCAGGTTTTACTAGTTAATTTCATTTTTAAATCATGATTTTTCAAGCTGAAGAATAATGAAAAGATCAGTTCTGAACACCTGAACACCAGAAGCTGTATTAAATCTGTGCATGTAAGAGCCATCTCTGAAAGATATTGTATCCAGTAACCAATATGACCCCTAGGCTTGCACCCCTCATTATCTGACACTTGATAAATGTTGTAAGCTGGTAGATCCTTGGGGGCAAAACTAAAATAATTTCTGAGAGACACTCTTGGCCAAACTTACTGCTGGCACAGTGCCAGGGAAATCTATCAAAATGGATCTAATTTGCATGAGCAAAAATTGCAAAATCTTCCAGTCATTTCAATTCCCCCCTTTAAAGCCATCTTTGCAAAAAATGCTTTAACATGTAGAAGAAAAACAGAACTGAAAATTTTTGTAAATACACCTCTGCTTTTGACTCCTCTCAGATTTAGGAGCTTCATGACACCCAGAAAGAAAGCTGTCACAAAAATACAATGGCAGGAAAGTTTTTCACAGAACACATATAACTCAAATGCCAGTTAGTACCTTCTCCTCCAACACACAGTCTTTCAATCACTGCAGAAGAAATGCAAAAAAGCACCCAGCAACTGACAGCTGAGCTTTTGTTCACAAACCACTCGAGAGATGTGACAAGTCTATCCAAAAACTCCAAAGAACTTACCTCCTACAGTGCAAACACAGAGTACAGCAAGGAAAAAGAAGGCAGTCCCCAGGAGTTTCATGGTTAGTGGTAGTAGTGGTAATTCTGTCAGCTCTCCCTTATGCAGCTGGGCAGGGAGTGCTCTCACTCTGAGGGAGGCCTTAATTACTCCCATGGAAAAAGGTGTGTGGTGACTGTGCCTGGTCACTGCCCATTCCTGCTTATTTTGGGGACTCTGATAAAGAACAGGAGGAAACACAACATACTCCCTCTGGGAGTTCAGTACAGAGGAGATTTATTGTTTCAGTCCTTACAGGAACTCCTTTTCTTTGGCAGTGAACCATGTTTTTGTTAATTCATTATTTTGTTCTTCTTCAGTCATGAGGTCAGGAAGGTTTTTGAACAGAAGCAAATCTTTCCTTAGGATATGCTATACATCACCAGCTTTCATACTGGAGCTTGGGATACTTTAAAAGCACATGCTTGTGAGCAGTGAGTGAGCCCAGGTAGTGGAGGATAACACAGCCAAGAACAGAGGAGCAAAACAAGCAACAAGAGCCCTCATCTGGCTCTGCTCTGGGCTGTGTAAAGTGGCCTTGGTGAAAATCACAGCTGCTTCATGTTAAAGGTAGAGAGTCTCCCTGAGAGAGCTGCCATCCTGCAACCAACAGGATGCAAGGGCCACCAGAACAGGGAGAGGAAGTGGCTCCAAGAAGGTGCCCCAGCAGCAAGAGACTCTGGCCTGCACAGAGTTAGAGTTGAGGTGGGGGTTTTTCCTTTACATGAAAATGAGTCCTTTTTTTTTTGTTTTGTTTTAAATTTGAAAAGCTGCAACTAGCCTTGACTGTATTTGCTCCATTAGTAATGGAAAGGTTTTTTTATTCTTCTGTTTAGGTACTTGCTGTGCCATGGGATGGGAGTACAGACCCCAAAGCAAGACTCTTACCTGAGCTGTCTAATCAGCCAGCACAGATTGTCTCTCTCCTCCTCCTCAGACCACACTGTGAAATTTTGGTATCCTTCCTTCTCACAGCAATTTCTCCAGCTTCTGTGGAAAAAACCTAAGCAGAGATCTAGAGTTAAAGGCTATCAAAACATGATCTTGTAATAGTCCTGTGCTCTGCACCTTAATGATTCAAGGCAGCTGATGGTGATTAATCACAAACCTTCAACCACAATAGGAATGAAGTGCAGTATGTTTGTTCTTCTCCCTCTTTGTCAGCTCTCAGGAAAAACTGTGTAAAAACTGACCGCTTAAACAGCCTGAATAATTAAATAGTCAATTCTACTTATTTCAGTAATTAACAATTGTTTTTCTTCATGACGGGTTCCAGCTATAAGGGGAAATTTTGGAATGGCTTCACATGCAGGAACTACCAAGAGCTAACCCACAGTGCTTCCAGCCACAGTGCTGTTTTATCCATGGGATGAGGAAAATGGTAGCAGCTTGGCATTATGTGTGGAATCATAGAATTGTACAAAATCATAGAATAGTTTCGGTTGGAAAAGACCTTTAAGGTCATTGCTCACAACCACTAACCCAACACTGCCAAGTCCACCACTAAACCCTGTCCCAAAATGCCACATTTACACATCTTTTAAGTATCTCCAGGAATGATGAATCCCTGCCTCTCTGGGCAGCCTGTTCCAATGCTTGACAACCCTTTCTGTGAAGAAGTCTTTCTTATATTCAGCCTGAACCTCCCCTGATACAACTTGAGGCCACTTCCTTTTGTCCTATTGCTTGTTAATTGGGAGGAGACTGACACAGCTTTTGTTTAAAGAAATTACATTGCTACATCTTAAGACTGTGACACATCCTCTGCAGGTGACAAGAGCTCACAGAATTCTGTTGGTGCTCAACAGAAATCTGATGGTAGACAATGAATTTCTGGCACTTCATTTGGACAAACTTGGGTATTTGAACCCATGAGAGATGCAAACATATAAGCTCTCCATAGCTGGACTGTGTTCTCAGCATTATTGAAAAGGATCCCACAGAAATAAAAACTTGACTCAGAAAGTGGTGGGCCACACAATGACACTTTTGCCAAGTTCATCAGAGCATATGGCAGGGAGTTGCGCCAGTGCTCTGTTTTTGTGCTTGTTTTCTGCTGACGTGGGACCTAAAGTTAGACTGGGCTAGGAAAGCAATAACTACTGCAGCAGAAAGCCTTCAATAAAGATGACAAATCTGAACATAGAGAGTGAATTCATCCCAGGTTAGTACTGTTCCTAATGTAATAAGAGGGACTCCAACCTTTTATTGCCATCTGAAATGTTAATGCTGAAGGATACAGAAAGGGATATTATTTTATTGACTGAAATGAAATCTCTGCAAGATCTAAGAGGCATGAAGGTAGGAGGACAGCATCCCTCCCTTGGGAGACCCAGAGAAACTATCTGAATGCCCAAATGAGTAATGGCTTGCTGTTCATCTGAACAGCAGCACGCCAAGGAGTTGCTGCAGCTGAAGATGATGACTGTGGTGGTTCCCTGCAACTCACTGAAGGCAGAAAGGGCACAGAGTGCTGCAGTATGTATCAATGTAGGTGGAAAAGCTTCCCCAGCCTCACACAAGGGGTTGGGAGGGAAAGAAAGAGAAAGAGCCAAGGGTCCTTGCCTCACACTATGTCGTGCAACTCAGGATCTATGTCAGAGAGGCCTAATGCAACTTTCTGCTCCCTGAAACATCAAGAGAACAATGTCCCTCTCAGATACTCATGGCCATTTCAAAGGCAGCTGACTTCTGCTAGATCAAATTTGGGCAGCAGCATGCACATAAGAAATAATAGGAACAGAAAAGGGACAGCTCAAATAACTCACTGAAAGAAAAATTCTGGCTAAAGCTGAGTTGTAGCTTCTGGCTTGGAATATCTGAGCTGCAGAAGAGATTCTCACAACTCTTGTCAATGGAAGCAGTTTTTTTACTTTAACAAGAAATAATTTAAGGTTTCAAAAGCCTCTAGAGATCTTAGTAGCAAAAGATTATTATTCTATGTGTTCACTGAAAAAAATTCCTTTTTTTTCCTTCCTACCAGCAAATAAGTTTTGATTTATTGAATAAATGTTTTCTTTCTTTCCTCCAACTGAGAAACTTAGCTTCAGTGCCAACGTGTGCTTTGTTTTACAGAGAAATTTGGTCATCGGTACTCCTGCCAACTGTGGTGTTACTGCCAGTGCTGGGATATCTGGAGTTTCACTTCAGGCCCCAGAACAAGTGACTGCGTGACTCAGTTTCCACATCTTTTCAAGTAAGATTTTAGCCCTCCTAGTTGCAGAAGAAAACTTGAAACGTGACCAAAGGGCACTCTAGGGAATGAAAGGACTCTCTGTTTTAAAATACCATTATTTTGTAGTCCAATAAGGGTTGGGGTAGCATGAGTTATATATTCATTTTTGCCAGTGTGGTATTTCATTATTAAAGGGAAACCATTTACAGCCACAGTGGATTTGCAGTTACAGCTTTATTGGTCTCTGGCTGTATTTATATATTCTTTCTTAGTTCACATTGCTTGGAGCATAACATTACCTTTTCATGCACAGTTTTCCTATGAGGTTCAAATAATCCCCTTCAGATTTAGAGAATGTAAAAATTTTACATATTGTTCAATATCCTTGAAGCACCACTGCATAAAACAGGTAATAATGTGGACAGCAAAGTGCTACCTTGCTGTGGGCTGCTGACAATTTCCAGTGTGGGTGTGAAGAGTCAATTTGTCAAAGTCTTTACAAAAGCAAAAATAAAAGGGTGCAAACAATACACAGTCTTTGGTGTTTTACTAAAGTGAAGAAGCAAACACACTGACTAAATTTTTCAGCCTTACTGATGCTTGCTATCCTTTCCTTTGATCATTATTTTAACTCTTACAGCAGAATGACAAAAAAAGAGCAAACTAACCTCAAAGTCTATTGTTCTGCTCCATCTGTATTTTAGCAAACACCCTATTGCACCAGAAATTACCTATTACTTACCTGTATGTTTCATTATACTTACTTCCATAAACTAGGTAAATTTGCATTGAAAAATGCAGTTGTAACAGTGCAGGAATATTTTCTTTAGTTATGCTTTCTGTCCTTTAAAAACTGTTTTCAAAACTACTTGGGTTTTAGCCTATTACATATATTAAAATTTTTGTATAAAGTAGAACTTTAAGAACTTGAATTTAGCAGTAGAAAACCAAGATATTTTAATGGCTATGTGTAAAAGTTTGTATAAAAATTCATGCTGAGAGACAGACTAAAATGTAGATAGTTTGTTATGAACTTTTTAATGGAAACATTGGAATATTTCATGGACTACAAATGTCAGTATCCAAATTCTTCTGCACAAAATAATATTAAAAATATGAAAGACCAGGCTCATAAAGGTATTTAAGTGCTTAAAAACCCAAGATAGCCACCTTTTTTTTGTAGGATGGAACTGCTTCAATCTCATTGACTCAATTTAGAGACAGCTGCTTATGTGAAAAAATCCACAAAAGTGAAATTTCTATTTTCACTAATTTAGGAATCTCTAAGTGCCTTTGTGTAGCCAACTAAGGACCAAAACACATTTAGGCCGTGGGGGTTTTTTTCACAAAAAGATTTCTTCAAGTCCAATAGAATTACTCCATCTCTGACCATCACAGAATTTTTTATTTGCTCTACCAACAGACTCTGTAACGATATCCGCTACCACAGAGCATGTCTTTCCCACTCTTACACACCTGGAACCCTACTGATACACCACAAGGACTCCAAACATGCATGAAGGATCTGGCTCAATGTTTATTCACTTGCAATAGGCATAAATTGGGCCCATATTTGTAGAAATGGAGTTGTAATGTGCAGCTTAACAGCCAAGGTCCTTCCAAGGGCAGCATCCTGGGTCCCTTCTTTCACTATTGGTGAGCTACTGGGTAATTGGTAGATATTTTGACTTTGTTAGGCAGAGAGAAGCTTAAGCAGAACTACTGTGGCCGAAAGAAGAAAGTTATGAAAGGGAAAATACTGCAGTGCTAAGTCATATTTCCTGCTTAGATATGGGCAGTCAGAAGAGCTGGGAGACAGGGAGACCATAAACAGTTGTTCTAGGGATATAAAAAACAGAGGGTTTGCAAGCTTAGAGCAAGGAACTTCATGTCATGTAAAGACTCACACGGAATGTGTTTATAGGATCTGCATCCTGTCCTGAGCTAATGAAATGGGAAACAGTGAGTCAGTCTCAGTTTCTCATGTTATTCAAAGCGCGTGCAATCATTATACGGTTGGCTGTCTCAGAAGAAACAAAACACAAATATGTGTCTGAACCGTGCCTTAATTTTCCAAAAGGATGGATAAATCCAACTGCTATCTATTCAGAGAAATATCTCATCTTTATTGTGGTAAACTGCAATGAGCTCATTCTTCTTGGGCAATAGTATGAGACTGCAGTGGACCCCAGAAGCAAGATGTGCTTTCTGTTCCAATTGTACTTGTAATTTTTACTGTGCAAGATGTTGTTAGACATTAAGCTTCTGAGCTGAATTTCTGTGGTTTCTCTTTTCCATTTGGTTTCCTCTGCACAAGCAATGGAAAAATGTATCAGATTTCTCGTCATTCTTATGAGGGAATACTCTGTGCGTTGGTCTGTCCAAGCTATAGTTTCTAACAGTGTCAGCTTTGTTTTAGGCCACTAGCATCAGAAACATCTTAGAACATTATAAAATATCTGATTATAAAGAGCCTATTGTACTGAAATACAAGCATTTATAGCTTTCCCAGCAGCCAATGCTATTACTAAGCTAGTATCCCAGTATGTATTATAAACCTACATTTTAATCCACTGATTAAAGGAGTCACTGATAAAAATGTGCCTAGATTCCTCATTGCTCAGTTTTGTTTCTGTTCATAAATGTTGTGGGATTTGGAGGGCTTGTGCTACTTAGAAAACCCTGGGAGCTTCTGAGCTACAGGTCATGGGGCTAGAAAAAGGAGAGTTACAGGAGATTTGGCGGCTGCACAGAATTTAATGTTGGGCAGATAGAGAGTACACAGGAACAGCCGGGCCAGCACGCTCATTTCCTGCATCTCTTATTCCATAAAAAAAGTGAGGCAAAGATGTTTCATAATGAACAGCTTCTTCTGGAACTTATGGCAAAAAGCCAGAATGCACATATTATGAATCTAAGTTATGCTCCAAGACAATACCTATCAGACTTTCTTTTTTTTTAACAGAGCCTCTCAAACTTAAGACAGCTCTTTCTCTGCTTGGCATTTTTGCTTGTGCATTTGGGATTTTTTGGTTTGTTTGCAGCTACCTACAATCTCCTGTGATCCAACTTCCAGCACTGATAGGCTTGAACTCTTTGTGGCTTAACCTCCTTATCCAGAACAGCTATTACTGCTGCTCCTCTGTGTCTGGCTTCCCAAGCCTTCATTCCTTTGGTGTATTTCAGACTTCCTGTTGTCGCTATCAGAATGAGCCCTGCTGGCAAGCACTTTTTGACACATGCAAAATACAATGCATGCCTGGTCTGATAAGGAAACAACGTTGCCAAGAAAAGTAGGTAAAAATCTCTGTGCCAAAATATACCCCCAGCATTCCAGCTTCCTAGAAGACTGCATGCCTGCCCCTTCACAGATATCAAACATTTTCCTGTTCTCTGCATTTCTAGTTTCCAATTTATTCAGCAATCCAGATGGGAATAAATGCTTTCCACGGCATGTAAGAGCTAGGCAATAAGTAGCCAACTGAAAATAAAAGCATCTTGGGCAGAAGAAGCTAGAAGCAGGTATTTTAGATCATCCGCAAATAGCTGGAAAACACACAAAAAATATTCCACACATCTATGCTTTTGGCGATCTCTTATATTGCTGGGCAGTTTGTCACCAGGAATGCACCGGCTGACATTCATCTACACTCATCTAATGACATTACACTCACCTAAACTTTTCTTCCAGACAGCTGGGATAAGACTATAACTTTTTTAAGGGAAAAAAACCCACACCAAACAGCAGGGAAAAAAAATTAACTACCAGCATTCAGTGCTTCCAGATACTGCACTTCAGGCTGTCCATGGGCAATGAAAACTGCCTGTAGTAACAAAAAGCAGCTAATAAACCACTATATTATGCTAATCACCTTTTAAAGTGAACTTTATGGTATACACTGTCAGTATATTTGGAGTTACGAAATGATGCTCAGGGACATTAACACCATGGATCTTTGCAGCAACAACACCCTACCTCAATTTAGCATTAAGAAGTGCTGATTTATAACCAGGACCTGTACAGATTAGTTTGGAGTACCATAGAAAGATGGCTAGGCAAAGAACACTTTTTAGTAATTGCTTCTCTCTTTCATGTCTCCATGAAGAACAGGACCACATACAACTTACATGTTATGCTCCAGCAGGTCAAGATTTTTTTTTTTTTCCTTTACAGCTGGATTAGATTAGGAGACTGTTAATTCCCATGGCTCATCTAGAATGCAAAACCCCAGTGAATTCTGGTAAATGAACAGGAGTTACATTCAGGAGTTCAGCACTTTAGATGCTGAAGTTAATACTTAGCTTTCATTTTTGTTCAGTGCTGGGAGTAGCAGGTGGACAACAAATACTTCTGCAGACCAGTTATTTTTGTTCCTTGAGGGATGGGCAAAGAAAGGAGGAACAATGTCAAGGCTGTGACAGTGCTATTCATACAACCATCATTCCAGGCTGAGTACCCTCATCACGTTAATGAAGGAAGTAAGTACTCAATAAAAGGACGGCATATTGTTTTCATCTGACTTTCTACTGTCTGAATAATTTTGCTGAAGATGGAGAATTGCCATCACTGGCAGCAGTAAAAGCAGGTTAAGTGTCTATTTGAGATAAAGCACCACGGTTAGAAGCAGAAATCTGACTTGTATTTCTGTGGAGCCCATGCTATTCTGAGTCTTGAGGTAGAATTTCAGTCTGGAAAATGTATCATGCATCAATTTATTAATCCACTACTTATCTAACTTCTGTCATCACCCACAGATATGCAGAGCCATTTTCAGCCTGCACGTGCAGACCATAGCTGGGGATCCTGGGGGTTAGTCCATCAGAGTAACAAGACCAAGTGCAAAGTCTTCCTTTGGCTGCCCTAGGTGTCAATTCCTCAACGTGGCCTGTCAAATCCATGTGTTAGCAAAAGATGGGTAGAAACAGCCCAGACCTGTGGCACGACATCCTGTATTGTCACATTTCCTGAAGTGGATATAATGACTGCAGAAAACTCCCCCTCTGCAGGAGTTTTACTGTACTGACAGAAAGATGCCACTCACTTTTGCAGAGTACCTTCATCTGCATTAGGAGAACTGTAAAGTATTTGCACTTGCTCAGTACTCCTTGAGGAAACCTAAAAATTTTATTTCATTTAATTGGTATAACCATTTTCTGTTATCCTTGCTGCACAACAGAACTTTACAAGAAGAGACTGTTTCAACCTAGCTTATAGCTGCTGGAAATCATTATATAACCTGATACTTGGATCAGCTTGCAACTAGGACTGGATCAGCTCAGTACCTGAAAGCAAAAAAGGCAGTGGAAAGTACATGTGTTAGAGAAGTAATAGCTAGACATTAGAGCTGCTCCAGCAGAACACCAAGGAGCAAGGAGCAAGAGGAGCAGAACCCCACTGCAGCCACAGCCAGCTCCCCCTCTGTTGTTTCCCTACTTTGATTGAGTACATCTTTACAGCAATCATACCTTCCTTTTGTTTGTTTGAGGGGTTTTGGGTTTTGTTGGGTTTTTTTTTGTTTGTTTTGTTTTGTTGAGGGGGAAGGGGAAAGGGGAGCTCCTGCACTTCAGTCTCTTGGCAGCAATTGGTGTTAGAAGTACTTTCATTTCCCTGGGATCCTGTTGTTTGACTGGAAGGCCCTGGGGTGAGTCACTGAACCATCACGGCAAAACAACAGGAAGAGTCACAAAATTCTTCAAGAACAACAGTGTCTGGGAGGTGTCTTCATCCAGGCTAGTTTGCTGGTTGCTGCCAACTCTTGCAACTGCATTAGAAATACGCTTCTTTCAGGCCATATTTTTGTTTTAATTCCCTCTTCTAAAACGGATTTTTTCACAAATCTTTCAAACAGTAGAGCTGATGGAATACTATTTATCAAGCTTAAAATTTAGTGAGGTTTTCTACATTTTGTTAAAAGATCTGTTTGATAAAGAATTGTTTAAATATTTGATCATCTTCACAGCTGGTGATATATATTGTTTCAATGCATGTTTTGGGGAGTAAATAGCAGTATTTGCTGAGGAATTTAACTGAAAAAAATGTTTCCTGGTGTGCAACCAGACCAGATCTGTGCTTAAGCCAGGCCAGATCTGCTCTCTAGATAAAGTTACTGGTAAGATTCAAGATCCTTCCAGACCAGTCTAACTGTACTCCTAGTGAAGTCAATGAAAAAAATCCAGAACCAACCTTTCAACAATTTTGGTGAGCAGCAATAGGCCTGATTACTTCAGAAAATTCTGCTCATACCTATTCAATATTTACTTTATTGACAGGTTAACAAATCTGTATTTTGAGTGTGTAATCATTATTCCTATTAAATTCATCTGGCCATCTTAATACAGAAAGTTTTACATCCAAATGTTCATAGAAACAGGCCCTGGAGAAGGAACATTGGCATGCAATTAGTAGTCCTGTATTTCTATTTTCTGCAAATCTCCAGAATCCTACTCCAGTCTCATATTGCTTTCCCATACACAATACTGTGTTGGCCTCACTCAGGGTGGGGACTGTATGGAATAGGGATAATCTTTATTTCCATTGGGCATTAGCCCAGTTTATGCGACAGAATGGAACCTACAAGTTAGAAACAATACCAACAACAACAGGAATTTTCTATAACAACAGGAATTTTCTATCACATCAGATCCAGAGCTGAGTTAGTCGTGAACTCGATGAACCATTAGCCTGTGACACTCACTGGGCTTGAGAACAAGCCAGCATATGCAACTCTAAGTATCAGGGCATGGAACAACATTCACATGAACCACATTCACTTTGAAAGGTGAGGTAGATGTGATCTGTACATCAACAAAGCACCTGATATTGCCCTTCTGTAACTCAGCTGCTCCTTGTGCAGGAATCAGCTCTCTCTCATAACCACACGTGACCTCGCTATTGTGACCTGCAGGTACCTGAGTGTCCAAAACTGTTACCAAATACACCCCCTTCCATACAGACTTGTTACAGTAGTAAAGAAAGCACTCTAAGGTGGCCAGTTCTCCTGGTTTCTATACCTCCCACTACAATATGGAGCTAAAAGCTTGGCTGAACTCCTCTTTTTTCTTGCTTTGACTTTTGCAAGACTTCTAACATTTTGCTTCACAGTTTTGAACAGTTTTGACATGCTTTCCATTTCCCTGCAGGAAACGTTAGTTCTGTTGGCTTTTTCCCCTCTGTTGCACCTCTGTACATTCTTCTTCCCTTTGTACCTGCATTGAAAAGAAGCAATATTTTTCCATGTTTATGCAACAGGCAATACAGTTCATACTCAGCTGGAGTGGGTTCTGGCCCTATGACTGCCTGGCAGACCGACACGACTAAGGTCTCCAACTAAGCTAGCCAAATTATCTTCTTGGAGATCATGAAAATTTGATAAATAATTGGCCAGGAGAGAAAAACTGAAGATAGAGCTCACACTTCTGCAGCTGGCTGATATTCCTACTTAAGTTACTATGGAGAATTATATCAGATGTGGAAAAGCTGGGGCTACTTTACTGCTAACATCCTTCTCCAGTTTAATGCAGTTTTCACTTTTTGCCAAATGCATTTCCTTGGTCTGTAAAGCAGGGAGAACTGCTGGCACACTTCAGTCAGTAAATCTGAACTCCTGTAATATTCAGTGATGGTCTTTGGGATAGGTTTGGGCAAATGTATTGCCAACACTATCTATTAACACAAGACATTAAGACAAATTTCTTGTATTTGGAAAAAAATCTCCACAGAAATAAAAATACATAAATCATAAATACATAAATACAATGAGCTAAAACTCAGTGTCAGCATGGTCCAAAAATGAGTGTCTCATGTGAGGCTCCTAAATCCTTCTTAGCCACCAGGATTAGTAGCTTGATCTTTGCTACTGGTAATTGCCCAGCAGATCTGGGAAAGTAACTCATTTAGGCACCTAAATGTCAGGTTTAAGAACCTAATTCTGGCTTCTAAAATGAGAGCACCAGGATTTTCAGTTACTATTAAAGTTTTACTTTCAGGTCAGACACAAAATCAGAAGGGCTCTAATTTTCTGCTTCCACCTTAGATACAACCCCAAATGTCACCATTGCCACAATATTCTGTAGGTGGATGAGCGGAATGATGGCAGAAACACAAGAACAACTCTGGCACAACAGCCTTGCTTCCTTTCCTCTTTCTGGCTTCTTGTGAAGTGGTCTCAGGTCTTGCTGCATTTGTCCCAGTTGCTTCCTCCCTTTCCTCTCGTTATCTGTGCAAAAGGCACTCATGGCTTATCTCTCTGCCACGGTTCCAGCAGGGCTACACAGGCTCCCACGTAGCTTTCAGCCCATGCAGTGGCACCATTCCCACCTTCTGCAGGACAAGGGGACCCCCTGAGGTCCCAGGGACCTCCTACACTCCANAAAAAAAGCCTGCCTTTTTCTGCTGGAGAAATGAATTTGCCTCTGCTATGCAACTGGGAACAGGATGCTCTACAAGGAATTGGAAGAAAAAAACAAAAATAAGATATTTTGATTGGCTACTTTTAAAGAGGTTCTGTATTCCTTGTCAAGACCCTCCAGAACACAAAAATCATAACTCCAGAGTATGCTTGAAATCCAAACCAAGGTTAAACTTAAGCAGAAGCCAAAGCCAAACCAGAAGCACAAATCAAAACCAAATGTGTTGCCCTATTCCTAGAAAGTCCTCTCTTCAAATAAAAGTGTAATTACACTCTTATTTTGTCATGCCTCGCCTATACACAAAACTGTAACCATGTTACTAACCCCTTTTAGAAACTGATTTTTATTTTAATTAGTACAGCCCTTTTATATTCTTTTGGTTATCCTCAGAACACCTTGCTCTGATTTGTCTTAATTTATTCCTTACAGACCAGGGCAGCTTTTGTCTCTGACGTCCTCAGAGTGCACATACTACACATTTTCTGTCTGGAATTTTTTTAGCGAGTACATTTGAATAATTTTACACAGAGTAAAAATCTTTCTGAATTCCTTAATTAAATTTAGTGTAAGATGAATTCACGAAAGTCATCCTCTGCAGGACTGCAACGCAGACTGTAAGATTATAGTGTTGTCTGGTCATATACAAGTAGGGAATTAATCCAAAGAGGCACTAAAAATAGCATGAAGAAGCAGCTTTCTTAAAACTGCAGCCACCCTAATCAGTGCATAGAGCAAGGTGGCAAATGTTGTTACTGACAGGACTGAGAAAACAAAGATCAGAAAGGCAAGTCATGTCTTGAATTTGACGAGTTTAAACCTTTAAATATTCCCCAGAGAAAAGGAGAAAATATTTTTGCAGGAGATCCTTTTGCAGATCTCCAGCTTTGTAGAATGACTGGGTTTTTCTTCTAGAACTGCTTACTCTCTGAAAAAGGGGAGAAAGCAGAGTGAAAAACAAAATAAGGATGGATAGGACAAGGTGGGATGGCTTTAAAGCGAAAGAGGGCAGGTTTAGATTTTATAGCAGGAAGACATCCTTTATTGTGAGGGTGGTGAGACACTAGAACAGGTTGCCCAAAAAAGTTGTGGATGCCCCATCCCTGGGAGGGGTTTAAGGCCAGGCTGGATGGAGTTTTGAGCAACATGGTCTAGTGGACCAGCCCATGGGGATGGGGTGCTGGAGCTAGATGATCTCTGACATCACTTCTAATTCAAACCACTCTGTGACTCTCTGACAGTGGAGATAACATTAAGTGAACAATTGCAGTGTGCTGTTGAAGCTGTGCTTTCAAGAGCTCACTCAGGCACAGTTGCTTCAAGGATTTTAGTGCACACTTGTGCTCAAGTACAACATTAAGAAACTTTGCAGACCAATTTCCAAGAGCTTCCACTTGGAGCATTGCCATGTGTGCAAGACTCAGATCATTAATTCAGGAATGGCCAAATCCTAGCTTTATTGTCACCATTCTTGCTGGTAAAATAAAGTTAGTAAACTGACAAGAACCATTTTGTGGTAGATATCTGCAGTAACCAAGTAAGACTTGGATTTGTTCTTTCCTAATATGTCTGATTTGATTGATATTGAAGAGTGGTTCAATATGGCAGCAAAGGAATATATAAGAGCAAACATTATTACAATCACGAAAATATCCCACCTGTGATTTGCTTAAAGCATAGCCCGCAGTAATTAGCAGGGCCTTATGTGTTTTCAGCTCTATCAGTAGTTAAAGACTTAACGAAATCTCCCAAAAGAAAGCAGGAAGGGCTGTGCACAGATTCCTGGTGATTCATTGACTTCCTTCCTTCCATCCTCAGCTACTGTTTTACTGGACAAGTCTGCACAGTTACAAGTGTGGTGCTGCAGTAAGTAATGCCCAGTGCAAGGGAGGCCCACCAGCTCCTCACTCGCCTTCCAAGGGAGAGCAGTGGCAGCACCAGCACTGTCCCACAAACACCCCCAGTGCTGCCAGGTGACCCACTGGGCTCTCTGAGGAACAATTCTCACTTCCATGGGTACTCTGCAGTCCCTTTCAGTGAACCCCGCAGCAGGCAAGCATGCCTGTGGCCACCAGCCTTGTCTTGCTTGTGTGGCCTGCCAGACCTCTCTGTTCTGTGTGCCTGAGAAACAAGGGGTTTGATCACCAGCTCAAACCATCTCCCACAAAAGCAAGTTGTAAAATAAGAAAACAAAAAATTTAAGTAAATGTGAAGGTGTTTTCTTCCCCCAGCTGCCCTACAGGATTTTCTCCAAGGCATCTCTTTGCTGCACTGACTCAGGTAAACACAGTAAAACCCTCCCACAGAGACCTGACTATTTCAGTGAGATCAGAGATATCTGGTAGGATGTTACTAGGTACAAGTATTAGCTTTTGAGTCCTGATTT
The DNA here is from genome assembly GCA_013400435.1 of Pycnonotus jocosus. Lineage (NCBI taxonomy): Eukaryota > Metazoa > Chordata > Aves > Passeriformes > Pycnonotidae > Pycnonotus > Pycnonotus jocosus. The sequence continues at coordinate 239,686 of VWYP01005098.1, read as the reverse complement.
TTTTCTTCAAACTAAAACCATAAATATAAATAATTTAATCCAGGGGATCTCAAATGTGTGCATGGTTTAAATGAGCTTGTGATGTCTTCAGGGGTATAAAGGAAATGTTTCAAAGTGTCCTGGAAAGGTCCTCCAATAAACTGATTTTTCCAACTGTACCCCAGTGCTTCTTTAAAAACACCCTAAAACCCAGACAAGGATATGTTTGCCTATTTCATGACCATGAAACACACCAGAATCCTCATGTCCCAGCTGAATGGCTGCTGTATAGTCCAGCTGTGTGCAGGGAATTAAATTGCATTTTGACCTATATTTTCTGAACTCCTTGATTATTTATAGGATAACTTCAACAAAGTTACTAACAAAGTTAATAATAATGACAGTATTATTTATAATATCCTATAAATAATAATGAAGTTATTATTTACAGGATAACTTTAAAGAAGATCAATAGCTTTTCAAGGTGGCTGGAAAAACTTTTATCAAGCTTCTTGTACATTAAGGTCTCAGTGTTTTTATTACTGGTCAGACTAACAGCAGTAATTAGATGTATCACTGCAGTCAACCATAGAAAATTTATAGAAATGCTAACCTTCTGTAAAGTTTTTTTCCATTAGGAATTGACATTGGGGAAGGACTTCCACTGGACTAGGGGTTGTAAGTGGGCTTTGATTTAGGTTATGTTCTCTCTATAAAGCATTTCTCTGACCTGCCAGTGTGCAAATCCAATTGACTCGAGAAGGAAATCCCTGTTGAAAAGGCCACCCTTAGTCTTCTTTTTATCTTCAAGTGGGACTGTTTCAAAAGGAAGTTTTAACATAAAAATGCTAAAAGCAGCTCCAGAGTTTAACTGAAGCGATGTTTCAACTTGTCATTCCTCACATATCTTGACCCTTTTCTTGTAGCAACTTTTGCACAAAACAAATAGACTAAACATAATTTACATGTTACAAACTGAGTGGCATAATTCCCCACCTTATAAAATCAATGGGACTTTTCTCAGTAATGTGGAAAGGGGAAAAACTTGATCTCTAACGGCTGTAACAGCTGCCCTATTACAAGCCATGGCAAAAGAGCTATAGATTTTAATGTTAGCTAGACCTGTCATTAGGTTCCTACATCCTCTATCTGCATTGCAAGAATGATTCAACTGCTCTGTTTTCCCTCTCTTGAACAGGATTTCATAATCTGTTCTTGTCCAGGCTTTTCCCTATATCAAAGTTCTGTATATGCAATTTCAGAGTCCTCTCGCCCAGTTTGCAGTGGCGTAATGCCACTCTATCTTGTAAAAGGACTTGGCTCAGCTCCCAGAAAAATCAGTAAAATCATCTCTATTCAGATCCCTGGAAGCTGAATCAGACACAGGTTCATAACTCTGAGGTTTCCTCCACAGCCCCTCTGCTCTTTAGCCTTGAATTCCTGCAGGCTCTCAGGAATTTGCCCTGCTTTTCTGTCCAAAGCTTTCAAAACAAAACTGATAAAGTGAGTTTTCTCTCTGCACCTCTTCAAGGTTCTTTAGACAGAGCAACCAAAGCATGAATGAGAAAAAAATATTTGGCATAATGTTCTGCAGAAAGAGGTCTCAGGAATGATATCGTAAGTAAGATGGGAACTGCTAAGCCAGGATACACGAGTGGTGCTCCTGGTCCTCTGTAATTCCTGTGGATTTCAGATCACACAAAATTGCCAAGCATTATTTCCTCGTATTTTCCTCCAAATCAATATCCTAGATACTGAATTAGCTATGCATGAGAGGGTGTTTTTATGGAAAGTTAAAGAGCAGCTACAGCCCTGGCCTGAACAGCAGGGTGGAGCACAAGGAAGAACCATTTTCCCTTGGATTTTACACAACAGCCACAGGACATTGGAGGCAGTGCTAAAATTCCCAACTGACTTGCTGCCCATCAAAGATCCAGCAGAGCAGTGGGGTTTAAGACAATACTATTGGAGTTGTTTAAGGGGGCACACAAGCCCAGCTGCACTGAATAATGTCATGTGTTGCAATTCCTCACTTCTGGGAAGGAATGCCTTGCTCTGCCCTTATTTCAGACTGACACAACCAGCCTCTGAAAACTTGTTCAACAAACCAGTGGCAGCACTGTCTATCCCTACAGGTCCAAGTCGTGAGTCATGCTTTAGTTCTCACTCATGTTCAAACCTAGCTGTCTTCTCTCACTGCAAGTTCAGGATGTTATAACACATGTGGAGAGGATGTGCATCATTGTTGTAATAATGTTAATTTATTTTTAATTACATTAATGTTCAAATACAAAATATTGTCATTTTTATAGGTTTCAAAGGCAATTTTTTTAATTAAAATGCTGGTTAAGCTTCATTCTTTTTCATTCACTTTTCTTGTTGCAATTCTTCCAATTCCTAAGTCAGAGGTGCCAAGCTGTCCTGAAGGAATTTTCTTAACAGAATTGTGTTCCAAATACTAATAGTATTAGTATTGTCTAAACTAGATAATTGGCAATCTCCAAAGAACAGATAGGATCTGTTTCCTATACATTACTAGCTCAGGGCTATGTAATGGCCAGCACTAATTGATTTTCTTTCTTTCCAGTCATACAAGTATAAATCACAGTAAATAATTATCTCAAGTCATTTCTAAGATAGTGTCCCTAGTAAGCATGCTGCCACCACGAGTAATACTTTTGATACGCTTCCCTCCTAGGAGAGACAGAAAAACACCATTCTTCATCCTGTCATTAAGCACAGACTGGAGATTTAAACATGGTTAGCCAAAGCTCAGCCTACAGTGGTACATGATGTATAGTAGAAGGGACTGCATATATCTGAGTTCCACCAGAGAAAAAAGCAGACACTATTAAATGTAATGATCAAAATGCAGCCTCCCTGGCTCCCACCACACTCAACCACACTCAACAAGTCACACAAGGCAGCAATAGCTACTCTCACAAATCTTTGCACAGGAAATGTGCCATAACTGCATTGTGGAGATCCAGAACTGTTAAAGCTGGTTAACTGGCCCTTTAAAATGTATTAAATGTCTGCTGAAAAGCAGACTGTAACAGCCCCCATAGGAGAAGGGCCTTAATAGCTTTACATATTTATGTATATATGTGTTTAGGTGCAATAAATACATACAAGAAACACTGCTATTTAAACATGTTAAAATAGGCATAGGACACAAAAACACTTTTTAGAGAAACATAAGAGTGTGTGGATGCAAGAGCAGCATTGGTGAGCGCAAGATTTAAACGTACAAAAGATTAATTTGCCCAAAGAACTTAAGGACAAAGCATCAACACTTTTTGTTTAAAGACCTTCTGCAACATCCCTGGATAGGATATAAACAACCTAGCAGCCACAATGCTCTATCTCCTCAAACAAACAAATGACGTTAGCTAGCAATTGTGAGAGACTGATAGAAGCTGAAATAACGTCCCAGACCTTTTAGAGCAGCTGAGCTGCGCTGGGTGCATATCACAGTGGGAAAGGCAAGCAAATCTGGCAGCGACACAGTTTCCTTCTTTCAGAGCTGGCTGGTAGTAGCAGGAGTGATTCTGACATTACCCTGCACCATGCCGAATGCCCACTGCCCTCATGGGCCAGAACAGCAAGTAGAAAACATCTGGATAAATAAAAGCCTCTTTCTTTTCATCAGATTTCAACACAGGATTCCTTGGCAGGTATAACCAGGAAGAGGTCCATCTGAATCAGTAAAACAAATGCATCTCAAAGCACCCACATGGTTGTAATCACTACCCTGCATATAATAGGCTTTTTTATGCTAAGCTCCTTCCATATTTAAATTGAAGTACTTATGGCAATTGAGGCAGGTGGACCAATGCCTGAATAAATCCAGGCTATGTAGTCTCAGCCTGGACATTTGGTCAGGGAAGCTGTTATTTGTTTAACTAGAGGTGTGTTACCTTCCACAGCCTTTTTCCTTTTTTTCTTTCTCATCCTCTACTCAAGCAAAGCAAGTGGGAGTTTCTCCTAGGGCAAGAACTGAGCTGAGTGCTAAGTCAGTTAAGGACTCACTTGTTTCAAGTTATATCAAATTAATATTAATCTTATATTAATAAGATGTTTACACTGCATACACACACAGATGTATGTAAAAATTGCAAGTCATTTTGCCACGATTCTCACCTTTCATAAAAATTCAGACCAAAAACCTATGACAGTGAGAATTTGCAGGTGGCCAGCCCTGGCCTGCCTCAAATTGGTGGAATTAGGATATTGTGAAAATTGCTTTTCCTTCAGGTCAGTCACCCTGAGACTGGTGCTAAATTGCATCCCACTTCCAAATTAGGAATGAAGTTTCTGGAAGGGGTTCCTGCCACACAGTGGTAGCATCTCCACCCAGTGATTGCACAAGAAGTCTGGTGAGGGCCCAAGTCAAATGAGGAGAAAAGTGGTCCTGTGTACTTTTGGAACTCCCTTTTGCTTTTGGACTTCAGGGTACAGAGGTTCAGATGGGTGAATAGGTGGACCACAAACAATGATCTGTGTTTCCATATTTACTTAGGAATGCTGTACTTGGCAGTGCACATTTCCAGTGGCGGAAAACTCACTTCCTGATGTAAATATAATATTTGGCAGCAGTTAACATATACTCCCCAAAGGAAACCTTGTCACAGTTAGAACCCAATATGCAAGGGACTTCAGTGTTCAGACAAACTGGCTAAGCTCTTATTTTTTGACAAATCTTACACCAAAATGTTCAATACAGAAGGGAGAAGGCTTAGGCACACAATCTAAACAGACTTCAGACTTTTGTTCCAAAAACACTGAACAGCAACTATTGGCATATTTTCTTTGCATATGAATGAATTGCAATAATCCCTGAATAACAGCAGGTCTTTGGTTATTTTGTGGAATAAATATTTTCCTTGTGTAATACTGCCCAGTGGATTAAAAATCAAATTAAGTACAAGCCTGTGCCTACATTATCTAAAGCTCCAGGATCCCAAGAACCACCGTGTTGCACAGCATCACATGTGCAGAGCATCATTAAGAAATGTCAAGGTCATATTTTACTCTGCTTCCTTCATACATACAAGAGAAGGATTTTGGTCAGAAAATAACCCCCATCTCCCTATTATACCTCAAAAGTATGACATTTCCTTGGGAAAAATCATGAATTCTAATTTGGTTTTGAAGGAAGTAATCTTTTTTCTTGGCGGATCTGATAAAAGCAGCAGCCCATGATTACCTAATCTGAAGGTCATGTCACATTCAAATAACTAACCTATCCACACAGTGGATGGAAACTCTGCTGTCACCACCCATCATGACAACTGTCAGCAATATAAAAGAATGCCGCTCCCTGCCTTCCTGGTACATCCCAAATTGTCTGGATGATAACGATAATTCTTAAGAACAAACAAACAAAAATCTGTAATGTGTGGATATACCAGTAAACTTTCTGAAGAGGAGCTAAACAGAGGCCATGAAGGAAAGGAGCTTAAGTAATAACCACATGCTTGCAACTGCAGGAATTTAGCCATGCTCGATTTAGACAAGCAAGAGGGGAGGATGGTGTAAGTCTGAGAAGCCAACACAACACATTGTGAGATGTGCTAGCAAAGCCTGGTCTTCCAGGAGCTTGAGCAGCTCCTCTCTCTCCTTTCCCCCATTCTTAAAATGCTCTCATTTTCGCTATGGCAACCCCTCCCCATGTGCTCCCAGCATACATCCCTTGTACCAGCACTACCTCCTGCCTTGGCACCTCTCAGTCCAGCTTTGAAACACGCCCTGGGCCGGGCAAGGGGGAAGGCAAAGCACAGGTCAGCAGTGTCAATTTCCCTTACCAGAGGCACGACTTGGAGATTTCCCTCCTCTCTCCAGAAGCCAGTTTTCATTTAATTCTTCAGGACTTCACGAATCTGAGGCCTCTGCTCCCGCTGCCGGGTGTGGCTGACTTTGCCCAGGCACTGCTCTGTGGGAGCCGGCATTCCACCGGCCAGTGCCTTCAGCCTCTCCTCCTTTGGGAAACAAAACCCAAAATAACCACATTGTCGAGAATGACGCTTGTTAACAAACACCAGTAGTGTTGAAGCACTCCTTAACAGTGGTGGAAGTTGTGAATAAGCAGAAGTGCCCAGGCCTCGCTGCCTGTCCTGGAGCCCGAGCCTGGGGCTGCGCCCGCTGTCCCTGTGGGGCCGGGGCAGGGAGGAGGGGGCAGTGACCGCCCGGGGCTGACACACGGTGGCTGCCGAGCTGCAGGCGATGCCCCTGGCTCCTCACGGCAGCCAAGAGTGCTGCCCGCAGAAAGACCCCTGCCGCTTCCCCGGCCCTCACCAGGTGGCACCAGCATTCAGCCAGGATTCCAGCCGGGCTTCCAGCCGGGATGCTTCTGCTCACCCCGGCGGGCAGCCGGCGCTGGGCGCTGAGCCCCACGATGAGGCCTTCTGAAGAGAATGTAACATTTAAAAAAACCCCAAACCAACAAACAAAAAAACCCAAGACAAAATAAAATCCCCAAACATTCTGCCTATACCTGAAAATCCTCTAGTTTTTTAAACTACATGTTGCCTTCTCCCGTGCACTGTGAAGGGAGCCAAAGCCAGCAGCTCTGGTGACCAGACTCTCATTCCAGGCTTCATTTTCTGTGAACCTTCTCCTCTGAGTTCCCTGATACTTAACCATTCTTATATTAGTTAGTTTGATGCAAAAGGGAGTGCAAGACTTGATTCAGTCAAACCTTTTCCAAGCAAACCCAGCAGTACAATTGTTAATTAAATCACCTGAACTAATTAAACTAGAAAAATTAAAGAAATTGAAAAGCAAGTGAGAAAGAAAAACCTTCTCCCTTAATGTTGCTCTACTGAAGTGTGCACCTGGAATCGTGTATATGTTTTCCTCCTCTGAGTTTTTGCAGGTTTAAAAACAGTGTACTCCCCAGATCTTCTGTCTTTGCACTTGAAAACCTGGCAAGGAAATAGCAAATGAGAAATAAAACTTCTCATGGCTAATACTTAGGTAAACAGCAAGTGTTTGTCACACAGCTGCAGCAACTGGGGCTTTGTGCAAGGGCCCACTAAGTGACATGTCCAAGGCTGGCCTTGGAACTGTGCTAGAAAGCCAATTTTCTTTCTATTACAGCAAAGTCTGTGTGCAAAATAAAAGAGAAACATAGGTAGAAAATTAATTTTAAAAAATCACCTGATTGTCCCTTAGGTCCTTCTGCCAGACTGCTCACAGATCTGAGGAACCTGAGCCTAGCACCCTGAGCAAAGTCCTGGGGAGGAAAGGAGAAGAGATGCTTCCTGCCCAGTGAGGATCCAAGTGGCTTCATCTCCACTGAGAGCTGCTGGTGCTCTCCAACCCCCTTTGTTGATCAAACCTCCTGTACTTGGTATCAAAGCACAGTGGTTTACATTTAAGCAATATCTTTACACACAAAGGCCTCTACGTGTCTTTACAGTCTTTGTATCTAAATTACATCAACTCCTGCTGAAATTCAAAGAGATTTATTTGATATGCAAAATAGTTGTAGTCTAATTAAAAGCACTGCAACTAGATTGCTCTGCATGCCACGCTTGGATTCAAACAAGGCTTTATCCTGTATATTTCATGAGTTAAACAGCAGTTGTATGGAAGGAAGAACACATCATCTAGACACAAATGCAAAGCAGAAAGGAAGATAATATAATAATAATAATAATAATAATAACAGCAGCAACAATAATAATAGTCTATTAATAACAAATGTTACAATCTTCATGACTTTGTAATTAATGATAAAGCCCCATTTAAGCCCCATTTGGAATGAAACCACAACAGTTCTATCACAGTTATGTCCCAATAAGAATTAAAGGTTCTGCTAAGGTTTTGAGTATCTTTCCTTAGTTGTCAAAGAAATTACGGAATCACATTTGACATCCCCTGCCATCTACTTGGAATGTATATTCTCACAATCTCATTAACTTTGTATCCTTCTCTTGGAGGGCCTTCAGTAAGGTTCTACTATTAGAAATTACTTTTTACATTAAATAAAGACTGTGCAATTGCAGTTTCTAAGAAATTCAGAATGTAGAAGAGGAAACAATAAAGAAACCTTTTTGGTGACCGAACACAGCCAATATTTCTTTTGAAAGGAATTTTTAGACTTTTGTCTTTAGAATTTGCGCTTTGAAAAACAGGGCAGGTTTCACACATGATGAAGTTCATGCTAATGGATTGACTGAGGTAACTGCAATGAAGAATTAAGAACTAATTACTGCCTCATAAATAAATTTTTCTTCAAAAAGAACCCATATCTTAATGTTATGACCCTCCCCTGAGGGCGAGGGTAACTCAGGTTCTCCATAATAGATCCCTTGGGGCGGATTAGACTGAAACAACACTGAATAATCAGTGTTCATAAATATATATATACTTAGGGTTTATTTTAGAACAATTTGGTTGCAATAGAAAGAAGCTATGTAGCTCTTTTGGTTGTTATCTGTAGGAATATAGCATATATAAAAGCATAAAAGCAATAAGAAAATGTGTAAAAAAGGGAAAGAAAGAGAAAGAAAGGATAAGAGTAGAAAGATGTCACCACACATGGATCCTGTGATGAGCTGTTGGTTAAGGTGATGATTGCAGTCCTGATTCATCAGGGGTGGGGATGAAAGGCCCCAGAAAGGAGTTTGTGGGCACTTTGAGCGTCTTTGATGGTTTATGACGCTTCCTCCCAGGTCAGCATATGTGAGCCAAATACTCACCTCCACAAATGGCTGATTGTTTTGAGTCATTAGCCATTATTAACATTTCGGTCTCTCACACAGAGTGAAGCAGGAACACTGGGAAAGATTTTCCTATCAGGGCAATTAACTCATACTGTCTGTTATGGAAAACAAATCACAGAAACACAAGTTGAAAGAGACCTTGAAGATCATTGAGTCCAACCCATGCCCTAACACCTCAAGTAAACCATGGTGCTGGGTGCCAGATCCAGTCTTTTTTAAAACACATCCAGGGATGGTGACTCCACCACCTTCCACCATATGGTTTCAGTGAACAGAGGTCTCTGAAATATATTTGAATTAATAATACTCTTCACAGGTGAGCAGAGGAGAGAGGGAAATAGAAGAGAAGGAGACAAGACTACAGCCCAAGGCACACTTAATAAGCTAAGATGTCGGAAGAGCAGTGTTAGGAATGTTGGAGAAACTGAAGCAGTTAAAGTCACTCTGGTGAGCTTTGAGATACTCAGTGCAGCAGCCTGCTGCTATCACAGGCCATCTGCTCTTTACAAAGTCAGGAGCCACTCAAGGCAGATGAATATTATGTTCAAGTACTGAAAAATATCTAATTTGGATGGATAGGAAAAGTTTTGGCTGCTCCTTGTAAGGGCAGGACCACAGGGAAATAGAATTTTGTATAGAGCTAAGATTTTCTTCTATTTGCAGCTTCTGTGAAAAGGCTTTTTCCATTTTAATTTGCCAGTGCATGAGTTAAATAAATATGTGAGTAATGGCACTCCCTATAATACTGGGGACATGTCGGAAAATGCTTTTTTCAAAAAAACACCCAGTGGAACAAAAGTACACTTAACTCACAGTTAAGAGGCCACAGAATTCAGTCACATTTGACCAACTTACTGAATGCTGATTCAAGCTTGCTGAAGACAATTTGTTGAAGTCCAGTAAATACCTGACAAATGATGGTGATGCAGAGTCAATGCCAGATATGAGCATTTTTCAGATGAATCCTTTGGTAACCAAAAATTTTCTGTTGTGAGCGCACCCTGGTCACCAACACTTTCACAAAACTTTGTGGCCATCACATCTGATGGTCTAAGCTCCATTTAAACTAACAGGGACTCGAGTGCTTTGAAAGTCCATGTTCAACATCTGGCTGGCACCCAAAAGTCACAAAGAGCACTGCCTTTCACAACACTGGGAGCTCTCTGAAGCTGAGCGATGGTATGAGTATGGCTTTCAAGAGCTGCTGCAAGTTGCTGTTCTACAGTAGAAAACAGGATCTTAACAACCCCTTTCCTATTGATCCTTCTGAAAAGAAGTCACCGGTGCCACAAAGTTTGCAAAAGCCAGTGTGTCTAGCAAAGAGAGTGGCTCATTTGCTCAGCCTAAAGCTGGAAAGGGCTGAATAAAACTTTATTCTGATTTTTAACCATCCCCATGAATGACCCTTGGATATGAATTACACTGAGCTGGATAAAGAAAATAAGCCCTTGGCATAAATGTAAAAGAAGAAGGAAAAGATCTCTCTTCATTGTTTTTTCTTCCCTGTTCTGCTAATTTCTCGATTTTGTTACTTCACTGTGTCCCAGTAGTAATTGCCCCTGTGCCATGGCCCTATTTTAATAAGCAACTTGTTGGCTCTCCTCAGAGCACCTGATTTTCACAATCTGCCTTCAGATTTTACCCAGAAAATCTCCCTTCCTTGCAAAATCTCCTTTGTCACCTTTGCTATCTTTTCTCCATCTCTTCCCATCAAACAGATTGTTTCCCAAACCTCCCACTCCAAGTTGCCTGGTGTGTGGTACTGGTGCCGTGCTTTGTTTGCAGTCTGCAATCCTGTTGCAGTCAGCCCCAGCCCAGAGAAGGCATCACTAGAAGGCAGAGAGCAGTTACATTTCAGTTCTGGTGGAGGTTGCCCCAGCTCCCAGTTCTGCTCTATTTTACACTCTCCAGCTGTATCTCTGCACATAACCAAAATGTACATCCTACACTGCTCCAGGCTCAGCAGACAGGTTTCTGGGGAGATCATCCACACCCTGCAGAGATGTAAGCTGGGGGAAACCCACAGGACACATCTATCAGGATCAAATCCTTAAGCAATGCAGTCTTGAGAACCAAGTCTCTGCTGAATACAAGTGTGCTCTGCTTGTGCTTTAAGGGCTTATTACTATTTTTTTATTTTGGCTAAATGTGCTTGGTTTGCCATATGTTCAGCAAACAGCCTTTTCACCTAACGGCTACCACCATGCCAAATCTCAAAGCAAAGAAATTGCAGTGATCTTTTATTATAGAATAAAATATTGCCCCCCACCCCCTCATTTGGCTTTGATCTGGAAAGAAATTACATCACTTTTTTTAAAAAACTTCTATTTCACAGGTGCAGGCCTGCACCATCCCAGCATGGTCAGTCTCATCCTAAATGGTTAATGCTTGGCTAAAATGTAAGCATCTAAAAACAGGATATTACAGCAGAAAACCGGATAAGTGCAGTAACAGTAGGATCTGGAAGGCCCTTTGCAGCTGTCCCCTCTCCCCTGCCCATCAAAACAAATAGAGATAACATCTCAGTGCATTCGTGTCTAGTTAAAAAGCAAGCAAATTGACAAATTTAATGCAGATTTCTGACTGGGGGTAACTTTTGTTTGTGATTACCAGTCTACAAAATTGACACAGATGATCAGAACTGTTGTGGAAAGAGTGCTTCTCGAGGGCTTTCTCATCAATACCACAGAAACAGCATTTCCCTCCCTCATCCCAAAACAGGGAACAGCCCATGATGGTACAGAGAGACTCCAGGAATGACATTAGCATTTTTCTGGCCAACTAGTGGGTTCACCTTTGATGTGCCCTGCAAGGCAGAAGGTAAACATACATCCCAAGAGGGGACCAGCCGAGGAGTGAGATGATAAGAAGTGACAATTTCTGCCTTCATTCCCCTCCACACTATTCATTTGTGAACGGAGGAGGAAGGGACCACATTTGCCGCTGGTCTGTGCAGATGGCCCTGCCCGTGGGAGCAGATTCACACCCCAGATGAAACCAGCCCAGTATTTGCACAGTTGTGGAGTCAGGGACACAGTAGCTTTAACTCAAAAAAGTTCAAATTCTCTGTTCTCTCTGTGCAATGATGCATATAGGAAAATGAAGGGGATTGTGTTTCTCCCTGACTCTTGTCCTACCCTGAAACCAGCACACTCTCTATTAGATTTCCATTTAACTTTGTGTTTTGTTTTAATGTAGATGTGCCTGGAGCTATAAAGCAAGAGGCTGATCTGTTTTTGCATTGCATTTAGCTGCTTCTTTGCCAAATCTCAACATGTCCCAAGTCATGCACACTTTTCCCCTACTTTAAAAGAAGGAATCCATGTTTCCCAGAAGAGTCATGGAAAGAAGGGAACCACTACGATAAGCCACATTTCTTCCTGAAAGGGAGAAGTAGCAGAGAAAGGAAAAAGGAAAATCGCTGATGTAGGATGTGTTCATCCTATTAGCCTAGCAACAAAGCACACTGGAAGGCAACAGCACTTTTGGCATTAAACACACTGAAAGTCCTTATGCCAACAAAACAAAACAAAACTGCATTTGTGATGGGGAAATTTCACCTTTACTTGATGTACGCAATTTTGCTAGTGCCACCACTAGGGAAATAAATCCAGCAATATCCATTTTATGTGAGTCTCTATTTACCATAACAAGATAGATTTGTTCTGTAATTTTTTTTGTCAATATATCCTTTGTTAGGCATTACCTTCATCTCCTAGCAACAGTGTGGGGAAATCCATTAGAGACATGGAATTTAACTGCAAAATAGGATGGCTCACTGTAGCTGGTACTCATTTGGAAACCTGCACTGGCATGCAGATACTCTTGTGCACTTACACTGTTTATGTCCTTTGATAGACTGATAAAACAAACTAGAGCATGGAAACTGGAAAAAAAAACCAAACCAAACAAAACCAAACCCCCAGTCTTTCTCTCATTAAAAACAAATTTACCAAGGCACATGAAAAACTGAAATAATTGCTCTATCTCTTGCTCTTGGGAAAACTCTTTCACACCCATACACATTGTCCACACTTTGTGGGACATTGGATACATACCCACACACCACATTTAAATTTTTTGTGATGACACTTAAAATGTTTAGATGTCATCAAAACAGAGTTTTTCCAGCCTCAGAGATTTGTGGAGTATTTTTCCTAAAGGTACAACAGGAAAAATAAACCTCTTGCAAACAACACTGAGCAAACAAGGTACAGAAGATGGCAATACTCCTCAGGTGCCTGTGCATTTCAGAGAATGTACCAAACTCTGCTTTTCTTTTTCTTCTAGAGAGAACCTGTGCTCCATTTCAAGGAAGTTAAGGGTGAGCTAAAATGCTTTAAAAAGTCTCTAAGGGATCTCTTGCAGCTGAGCTTTGCATTACCCCTTTGATCTGCATGTCATCCTGCTGGCTGTTTTTCAAGGTTGGATTTGTCCCTCAGGCTGGTCCCAGGAGGTGGCTCCTCGCCTGGGGTGGAAGTGACATTGTTGCAGCTCAGCCTCTTCAAGAACAGAAAAGAAAGGGATGGTACTGCAGCCTTGTGGCTTGTCTGTAGCATAAGAAAATGGGAATTCCCTGTTTGTCCCAGCCTGGCCACATCTGGAGCCTTGCAACTGATGAAGCTCAGCCATGTCTTGGGACACTCCTTGAGGGTGTGAACATCTTGGCTTCATTGGCTACTGGGCTCCAGAAACACACAGTCTGCAAGAGCAGGTCTAGGATGTGGAAATGCTTTGCAGAAGGGACATTGCCAGAGACTTTTGGGGGAATGACTGAGAGGATTTCCTTTGCTCCCCAGTTCCCTGAGCACCTTACCACATACAGAAGCCTCCACATAAGTAAGGGTAACTCATCCTAATGATCCCCATGAGACAGCACTGTCTTCTGAACCAGTCTGTCACCTTCAACAAGTTCTTATGGACACAATTCAAAGCCCAGTAAAAATTCCTGAACTCTTTGTGGCTTTATACCCATACTTCATGAGAAACCCGATTTTATAAGTAAATGACACAGTTTAATCTCCTACACCCACACAAAAGCGATTTGTTATTTGCCAACCAGATAAGGGGATTATTTCTGTGCCCTTTACCACATTGTCATAAAGGGGACACAGTAGGAGATCGTCTTTATATGTGCATAATGTCCTGCACACTGGAAATCTTCCAACATACATTGTAGAGGTTTTTTTAATAAAAGAAGATGTGGCCCAGAGGTACAGTCAAGCATTCGGAGCAACCGAGGTAATGCGCTGTTTTCAGAGATCCTTATTAGTTCAGCTGGGGAGAGAGGGGGCAGCTGAGGGGACACCTCCAAGTGACTGAGCCAACCTGAGACCGAGGCTGTTCCTGGGAGGACATTAACAGCATCACCAGATCAAAAGGACTTTAGCTATGCCTTACAGATGTGCAAGGGCTGTAGGAGAGGTAAGTAAATAGCTCCCAATACAAAACCAGTTAATCAGATATCTGCTGTACTCTGAAAAGGCAGCTGAGGAGACAGGTGGGGGAGAAAAACAGTTTTGGCAAAAGTCTGAGTTTCCAAGGGAAAAATAGCATCCAATTATTGGGTATTACTGCTGCATGGGGGAAATCTGAGCAGTGACCCACACTCCCTTCTCCTCATCTCTGGAATGAAAAGACTTTTGCTGCAAGGAAATGCCAAGACCTCTTTTCACACTGTCTGACCCTCAAACATCAGTAGAAGACACATGAACCATCCCAAGTAAAACTTCTCCTTTGAAAAGCCCTTCATATTGTTGTTTCTGACTTGGGCATAACGATTTCAGTCAATGTGAATTTATTTCCATCTAAGCTGTGTTTGTTCTCAAACTTCTTGCTATTGACTCGCACACATGTTCAGTATACAGAGCAAACACTTTGGTGTGAAACAACATCATACACAATGAGTCATCTGTGCTCTGGTCCACAGCCATCCCACAGAGAGCTGGGGCTGTCAGTAACTCTGTCAATTGCAAACATAGCTACAAACACTCAGAACCAGACAGTTATCTTGTATAACACCTTATGGAGACTCTGCCTTTAGCAAACAGAAGCCACGTTAATGTATTTTTGGAAGAGCTAGAATAGAAAGATAGAATATTTGGTAAGGAAGAAGGTTTTGGACAATTCCTTACTACTATATGCATCTGAGCAAGATGATTTTAAAAATAATTATAAATTAACCTTTGACTTGCAGAAGAACCTGTCCTGGTTTCTATGGTGATGTGCAGCTATCATCAAGCGTTAACCTCAAGTGTACAGAAAAAAATACATTTACTCATCCTGGGGAATAGCACTAAATAAATTAACAGTGTTAACTCCAGGTATCCTGATGACACAGACAGGTGAAAAGAGGAAGAAGGGGGCAGAGTGGGGCACAGGAAGGCAGGGGAACAGCAGAAGAGAAGAAGAAAAGAAGGGAAAGGGAGTTGGGATATGTCCTAGAGTTAACATGGAGAAGAGCAGAATAGAGGAGGTGAAGAAGGACAGAGAAGGGCAAAAAAGGGATGACAGCAATGTGTAGAGATGGACAGGCAGTGACCAAGGGGCTGAAAGATGTGTAAAGGGGAGGAAAAAGGGTAATAAAATCAAAGAATGTCCAAAAAAGGCAGAACAGGGCAGATCTGGGGTGAATGCTGCAGAAAACAAAAGAAGGGCAAAAGATTGGCAAAGAAGAGTGAAAGGAAGAGAAGAATGGCAAAAAAGCAGAGAAGAGTGGAGATGGGAAGAGGTTAAAGGAAGGCAGAGAAAATAAAAGAAGTGAAGAGAAGGTCAGAGAGAGCTGGGCAGATGAAACAGAACAGCAGAGAAGAGAGCTGGAAATGAAGGAGGAAGAAGGACAAAGGATCAGGAAAAAAGAGAAAATCTGAGAAGGCTGAAGAAGGGCAGAGACAGGAGGCAGGTAGAGAAAGGGAGAAGAAAAAGAAGGAAGGCAGAGAAGAAGGACAGAAGAAAATGAAGGGCAAAGGAAATGGGCAAAGACAGATGGGCAGAGAGGGGTGGTATAGGGACTGAGAAAGACAAAGAAGGGCAAAGGAGAAAGGTGAAGAATGACTCAAAGTGAAGAACTCTCAAAGACTGTAAATTCACTATATCAATATTGGCACTAAGGGTGTACTAAGGAAATTTGTCCTGTGATTGATCAGAGTTGCTTAAGGATCCACAATAAACAGTGAACCTCATTTCCCTCAATAATATACACACACACACCTATAACTAAATCAATATCTATATGCATTTTTCAATCTGAATGGGAAACGTGGGAGTTTTGCTTTCCACTTTCCCAATCCCATTCCTTCTGATCTGGGAACAGAGATTTCCAATTCTGCTCAGGCCTGTCACTGCAAACAATTTCCAAACCATCTGCTATCTAATAAAACAACTCATCCAGACAAACCTCAAGCCAGGCAACAAATCTGCTATTGTACTTGAACTCATTTAAGTATTAACAACTTGCCATTGCTAACCTGTCCAACTTCTTCACTGGGGAAAGGACTCACATTTACAATCTCAGGCAGGAGGACTGGAAATGGGAAAGACTTTTTCCATTGTTAGATACAGGAAAGCTGCTTAGAAGACGGGACAGGATCCAGTCAGCCCAGCCTGAGCACCGTTTACACCCACGCAGTCCATGCCTGCGAAAGCAGTGAGCAGTGGGGAGAGGTGGGTGCTTTTGAAGGGATCCATCTGCTCAGTGGAGCTCCTGAAGCAGGTTTGGAGACAGTCACGTAGCTGGGGGCCCATCAGTCTTGCCTACTCCAATATGATGGAGAGCCCAGTGTATACCGAATTTGCTAAGAAACTGCTTGTGATTCACTACATCTGAGAGAATGGAAACAGATCCCAGGTTCGCTGAACTCAGATTCACTTGTTAGAGTTAGATTAAAAATATTGTCTGTCTCCAATGGCATCAAAAACAAGCTTTGTGTTGTGTGAGCTGAGAGGTTATCTTTCCTGTTCCTCTTGTGTGTTTTTTTCTCCGAGTTGATTTGAAAAGACATTTCTCATCTTGATGACAGAGCTCTTAAATACTCAGAAGCACTGACCAAACCTGGCTCCAGGTTCTGGGCATTTCACTGTGCAATTCAGAGCCGAACTCAGAGGGCAGCAGTCTTTCCAGGGAAAGGCCACAGGGGCAAGAGATAAGTTGAGTTCCAGCTGCTTCAGAGAAGAGGTTTTGAAGTTCCATGGCTTTTTTTGTTGTTGTTTTTAGGGTTTTTTTGTCAGGAAACCAGGGAAATCAAGTTATGGAAGTATGTAAGCTGTTAAAAAGCTTTTCTGAATCTTCTTTTATTCTGTTCAGAAAGAGTCAGGAGATGAAAAAGGCAAGAAATAAAAAGCATAGTGCTATAAGACTTAGACATGGGTTACTTGTCTGGAAGCTCTTATTCCTAGTATTTTTATCAGTTTGGTCCAATAGAACTACATCCAGAAAGAAAATACCTCTGGTAGGGTTTGACCCAACACCTTTCAGGCTTCCATCACTCGAGCTGAGCAGCAAGAGAAATTAAATTAATAGGAATTAGACATCTGTTTTTAGTGACAGCTTTTGACTAACCTACGGTGCTGGTCTCCCTCAGGATGCCATCTTACCTCTGATCAATGGAATGGTGCTTGTCTATCCAAGATTTTGCTCAAATATGCAAGTCCAAAACGCTCTCTCACATGATGGCTGTGAAGGCAGTGAGGGAGGGTTTGTGGGAGGGAGAGAAATTGGTCAAATTTCTTTTGGGTGCATTTGGGCTGGGCAGTGGCCAAGTCCCACAGCATGCCCAAAAAGTGTCTGCCAGTTTCAATGAGTGACCTGTCCCAAAAATGTCCTGGTAGCAGGTGGGGGAGTTTTCTTTCCACAAGAGATCAAAGTCCCTACTGAGTAGGGACTGGTGCCCTCTAATATGGGAGCAGTGTGTGCCTGAGGCATGCTCAGAAACACACTTGGGTCCTCCCAGGAAATACAGTCAAACACTGACTATGTTTATTAATGATTATTCAAGATACAGACCATCGACTTCACCACTCTGAGAAATCTGTGGTCTTCATTCTAAGCACTGAGCTGAGTTTGAGCTGCAACTCTTCACAGTGAAATTAAGCTTGATTTTGAGAAAAATATTGGTGAACTGGTAGACACAAATTATGAACAGAGAAGTGTATTTGGACAAGTGTAATGAAGTGAGGAGTTGTTATCACCCCGAGTTATCACTCTGATGGGATGATACGAAAAAGTTTATGATCCTTAGGGGTTAAAGAAGGAATCAGACAGCTGTACCCACCAGCAGCATCTCCTCTGCAGTAGGCATGGATGTGTTATAATGATGATGGATTAAGTCATTAAAAGTTTTGAGATTCCTTCATGATATAACATTGCTGCTCATTAAACCAAGCCTAGGTGAAGGAAAAGCACTAGGAAATGGGGGAAAAAAAAGATGAGCTAGTAATTAAATCTTCCTGGGTTTGGTAACTGGAATTAGAATGAAACAATTGACTGGAAATGGATTCTGCAGTAGCTGGATGACAAATTGCAGGACATCCATGTCACCTTTAGCAGCACGGGCAACACTTAAAAACCTATTTAAATTCTAAGAATGATACCTGGATTGATTAGGAATTACAGTCAATTTAGCAGTTTCCTTGTAGTAAAGTGGAAGTAAGCTGTTAATCCAAACTGTGGTGTTATAAACACATCCAATTTTGATCGAACTGTTACTGATGTAAACATATCATTACAATGAAATTTTAGTAGTAGCAAGAACTGTGGTACGAAGTTCTGGCCAGATCTCAGTTATACCAAGATAATAGATAGAAGTCTAAAAAGTATTGATCTTCTGTGACTAATAGGCTGCTTAATTCAGGGAGAAGGACTTACACAGTGAAGAACTGAAGATTAAAAAAAAAATAAATAGTAAACCAGAAATGTTGTTTCAGTGCATGCTTGAAATATCACAAGATATTGGAAAAGCTCATTACAAATTAATATTCCTTTCATATTTATGAAGTACGAGAATCTAGGGTACTATATCTGGTATTGCTACATAGAACATTGTAATGATATAAATTAGACATAACTATACTCTGAGGGTTATACACTTGTATCTGAATATAAAGTAAGAATGTAATTCTGTTTAGAGAGAGCAAAAAAATGTTTTTTCTTTCCTTTTTCACTTAACACCATATATCACGTGTTTATGTCCTTCTCTTTTTTCGTTTGTAAGTTGGAGCTAATATTGCTGTGACATTTAAAAGGACTGTTCTGAGAAAAGAGTCATAAAAATAACAGAGAATTCAGCTATTGGAGCACTGATTACCATCTTAATTATGTATTTTTTCTCATTACATCTGATAGGATGGAAACACTTGCTGTTTATTTTCCATCTGTGAAAGCTATGCCCAGTTCAAATTCAGATTCCTCCCTGAAGATGACTCTGGGAGAAATGCTTCCAGCCTCTACATCCAGCAAGTGAGAGGTGAGGGGACCCTTACCCACTAGTAAATACTGATAAATGCTCTGCCAGGTTTCACAATGCTGGGTATGTCCCAGCTGCAAGTCACTCAGCCACAGCAAGACAATAACTGTGCTCAGAGGAAGCCATCAAAGGATTCCAAAAGAAACCTGCTCTGAGATGAAAGAGAAAATTATTGCAGTAATCAGCTCTGCTAAGAGAAAAGGAAAGCTGTTTCTCTTTGGGAAAACTTCCAGTGTTGAAGAAAGTGGGGGGAGAAGGCGAGAAGGGAAGATGATAAGGTCTCACATGTTCAATTGATTGTTCACATCTAACAAAAATAGCCCCAGCCTGTTCCCATTGTCCTGCAGCTGCTGGCTTCATCACACTCATTGTGCATTTCCTCATGGCTGAGCAGTGCAGTTCCCCAGTTTCCTCTCCTTCATTTCCTAACAAGATCTGTGATGAACTGTAGGAAAAGCCAGCAGCCCTTCTAAACAATGCCTTTCAAGTTTCTCTGGGTCCATCCAGAAACACAGGCTACTGTCTTAAAGCAAAGTAGAGCAATTTCAGACAAGTCCCAGTGCTGGAATCTGTCCTGAATCAGGATCCTGTCACTTGCATATTTTTATTTTTTATTTCATTCCTGGAGCACATTTGTATTTATGTGGACTTCAAGCTTGCTCATGAAGTGACAGGAGAAACTTCCTGCACTCAAGGCCAAAACATCTGGAAAAAAGGATGTGCACAAGATGTGAACATTTTGTTTAAAAAGCCTCTTTTCCCTCTATATAACAGCCAGTGTTAATTCTCCAAGAAGACATTCCTGTATATGAAAATGGATTTCAGATATAGAGCAAGATTTGAGAGATGTTCCTCCTCATTCCTCCAGTGATCTTGGGGGCATTTAAATTGAAATATCAAATTCACCTGGTATGGCCAGATTGGCTTGCTCAGCCCTTGTGGAAATAAGCTACAGAAATCAAGTTATCATTCCCCAAGAAAGGTATTTTTTGTGTACAGAAATTAAACATCAGAGCATAAGACTGAAATTCTACAAATGTTTCAGAGTCTATTAAACCCTCTTTAGCTGAATTTCTCTCTGCCTTTCATTCTACCCCCAGGAAATTAAGGAACAGTTTTCTATAAAGAGTTTATAGAGACCAGTATTTTGCATCTATACCCTCCTTCCAACATGGATACCAAATGCAAGCTGCTTTTCACACCATGTGATGCTTCTTTTTCTTTAAGAAATATTTTCTTCATTGAGGAGTTCCACTTCAGCAGAAATAACATCAGATGTTTCAGATAAAAACAGCTGAGAGAGGTATTTCCTCTTTCACAGAACCATAGAATGGTTTGGGTTGGAAGGGACCTTAAAGACCATCCAGTTCCCACCCCCCTGCCATAGGTGGGAACCTGTGGTGTCCCTACACCGTCAACTAGAACAGGCTGCTCCAAGCTCCATCCAGCCTGGCAATGGACATTTCCAGGGATGGGGCACCTACAACTGCTCTGGGCAACCTGTGCCAGTACCTCACCACCCTCACTGTAAAGAATTTCTTCCTAATGTGCAATCTAGACCTACTCTCTCAGTTTGAATCCATTCCCCCTTGTCCTATCATTCCATGCCCTTGTGAGAAGTCCTTCTCAGGCTTTCCTGTAGGCCCTCTGAAAGGACACCATGAGGTCACCCCAGACTCTTCTCTTTTTCAAGCTTTCAGTCTGGCTTTCAGAGTGCTTTGTTGTTATTCTTTACTATTTGTCAATACCTTAAATGTTCTGGATTAAATCAACTTGAACAAAATCCTACAGGTGAAACAGAGTTAATTTCTGATGAGAAAAGCTGAATAAAAGACCCAGACAGCTACAGACCAATCTCGAGGCTAGTGTGACGCTCCCTGCCCTGATATTTCATCAAGAAATGGCCCTTCCAGTGCAAGTTTATGACACCTAGGTGCAGGTGAGCCTTGCACACAGCTGAAGTAAAGAAGTTGCTTGGGAATAATTGTCAAAAGGGAAGAGCACCTGTAAAAGTACCCTCAGAGAAAAAATATTTTTCCATCCGCACTCCTCCCTCGGGAATCTGTACACTTCCTGGATGGGAGACTTGCTAGCCCTGGAAATCCAGCCAAACAGATAAGCTACATTTTGGTTCACCTTATTTGCTGCCAGATCTTCAGTCTCAAAAACACTCAGTGCTCAACAATTCTTAATCCAAATGTCAACCTTCTCCTCTTTCCTCTGCTCAAATGTTTTGCATAGCTTGGAGCCAGGAAAACCTTTGTAGGCAATTTCAGAGCTGCTCACAGGCCCTGCTGCAGACCTTTCCTGCTCACACTCAACCCTTGAAACATTTATTTGGACTCTTAAAGAGGGCCTTACTGACACATCAAGCCTTTAACAAAAACTGAGAAGGTGAATAAATGCTTTTCTGCGGTTCAAATTTAAGAAGAAGAAGGGATAATATAAAGACCAGTCTGTGAATTATCCATGACTGCAGTCAACACCTCACACAAAGCTCATTCAAGTACCTGAAACCCACAAACTAATCAGGGTCTTAAAATTGCTTATAGGCTCTATTCAGAGCCTCTTTTTACTGTAGGTTGACCTAAATTCTCTAATAGTCACCAAAACCCCTCCATTTGACTGGAGAGAACATAAAATAAGCTGACTTCAAATGCTGCCACTAATGCTCTGGCATGGCTTTTAGCAGCTTTTCCAATACTTTAGTTCAACATCAGAGCAATGGAATCATTCTCCCTGTATTAAGTCCCTTGAATTTGTATTCCAAATGAAAGATGAAATTAGGGGAAAGAAGAAAAAGCATTAAATAGATAACAACAGGAAAAAAAAAATCCCAACAAAACAGTTACTGTATCTACCTCATCAGCTATATGGTTGTTTGAAACATGCAATACTTCATTAAGTTGAACTAAGACCACTAGAGACCAATTAATATTGATTAAATGTGAGAAAGAAAGAGAGATGACATTAAATAAATGTCAGGATGATTCCTACAGCATAAAAAGTTGAACTGTGCTGTTTAGGCAAAGCATTTTCTTCTGAGTTTGTCTAAGCCTAGTTAAAGAAAGAAGTAAATTTGTTCAATAAACAATCTTTATTGATCTTGGGAGATTTAGATATAAGAGCAAAGAACAGGTGTGCAAATGGATAGGGACTGTGGCTATGTCCTGATGAGCACAGAGAAATACCATCCAGAGAAGCTATCCACTATGATCTTCTCCTAATCACTTCTTTCTTGGATATTACTTGGACTAAATTATGCATTTGTTGTCCTTAAAAATCTCTAAATCCTTACAGATATATTTTATTACTATGGTAACTGTTTAGAAAGGAGCTGGTGGTACAATCAGAGGCAACCATCACTAGACAAACTAAACCAATCATTGTTTTATTAGTTTTATTGGCTCCTTCATACTCACAGCTAAAATTGGAAACAGAGAGTCTGCTTGCTCAGTGGCCTGAGGAAATTTGCACCTCAAGTTGGATAGGCTGTCTAATGAGAGGAACTGGGCTTTATATCCCACCAAAACCAGTCATATCAACTGTCTAAAAATATTGAGTCCTCCAACAGAGCACAATTTATTTAGTTTTCCTGCTACA
Source organism: Pycnonotus jocosus (assembly GCA_013400435.1). Lineage (NCBI taxonomy): Eukaryota > Metazoa > Chordata > Aves > Passeriformes > Pycnonotidae > Pycnonotus > Pycnonotus jocosus. The sequence goes on along the minus strand of VWYP01005098.1, from coordinate 216,912 downwards.
TCTTACTCCTCAGGCATGCCAGGATAAGCCTTCAGAGGGCTGTGCCTGAGATGCCCAGCTAACTCTGCCTGAGCTGAGCCAAGAGCTGGAAGCAAGCCTTGTGCAAGGAGAGGTTCACATCTGGGCATGTGCACAGCTGCTGTATTTTAGCACCTCATGCTTATGTCTCCATCAGGCTTAGGAAACTAAATAGGGAAGCTCCAGAACGAGTTTTGAGGGAGACATCCCTTTTTCATTCTTACAGCTTTGCAATTACAAAACTCTTTCGAGATCGCAAATGTGGCTTTAAAATTTCTTAGGCTGACAGGAGATTTGAATGACACACTTCTAGTATATCCAAAATGCCTTCAAGCAAGAGTTACCACAAGCCCCCTTCATATTTTCCAAGACAAGAAAAGCCCTCTCTGCTTTCTGACAGACCCAGGGGGGAAAAGCTGAATCCTCAGGAGAGGCGGGCAGCCACTGTTGTTCCTCCCAGCACTGAGAAGACACCATGGAAGCAAGAGTGATAATAGATATTAAAAACAAACACTTGTTTTTCCCAAGGACTACTGTACACAGTGTTACTGTAATATTTTCAATCAGAACCAAAACTCGGGCATGCTGACATCTGATTGTTCACTTCTTACTTTAATTATCCAATTTGTTCCTTTCCTTGCTCACATATGTGAGAGTTTTAAAATAATTTTGGAATTTTTTGAACAGGATGCCTCCTGATATCTTACAGAATACCAATATTCATGATCAAAGTCTGAGAAGCACCGTGAGTAGTATTCCGTACTCTGATATCTGTTTATTTATACCAATACAAAAAGCACTTACCCTGTCCCAGATATCTAGGAGCCATGCACTGCAGTGCCTGAAGGCATTTAGGCTGCTTTTCGCTCCAGTTCTACCAATCATCACAGAAGAGTTTTCAGCCCCAAAACCATGCCAGTATTACTTCTCCCACCCTCAGTAGTACCAGAATTTTCTCAGGCGTATTTTGGAAGGAATAGGTATGTCTGCCTGGATAACAGCTTGATGATGTTTTGAAATACTATAAATGCATTAGGGAACCCTGCTACTGATACTCTCCCTGCCTGCAGCTACTCATTTTTGCACATCCTATGACAACTCATAAAACTCCTGCACTGCCATTTTGAGACTTAATTAAGAATTTTGGCTAGAGACAGGCTGTCTCCCATTCTTCTGCAGGCAGCTAAATAAAGCTAAAACACACATGTGTGTACATCCTTTTTGAAGATTTACACAACTGTAGTTGTATTTTGTATCAACAGAGAGGTTTTACCAGCCAGTTTTCTGTTTAGGTCTGCTGCAGATCCCTGCAATTATCAGTGCCACCTCCTGGTACAGAAACATACTGAGATCCAGCCACTCAGGAATGGTAGGATGAAGAAACACAAAATATCCCAACCCTCTCTTCCTGCTTAATATTTGTTGTTCTCTACAGCCTTTTATAAACAGCTATGTATCCTACAGGCAATCAAAAAGTTAAATACTTTTGTAGCTATGTGTGTTGAATGGAAGGGCAGGGGAGCTGTCAAAGGCAGGAGGTTACCATGGATTTTCCTTTGCAGGATATCCATAACAAAGCTAAACCCAAAAAAAGATATGTATATATGTGCTCACCGAACCAGCTGAAGCTGAACAAGAGAAAGCTTGTGAGTTTAAAGTTTTATTCAGAAATAAATTCAGAAATAAAGTCTGCATTCATTTCAGGACTGAGGAAATAATTCTTGCAGCATTTACGGACCTTGGATACAAAACCTGAGATTTTGACTGAAGATTTGAAACCTGGGGGAATTCCATGTCCCCACACTTTAGGTATAGAATTTTTACTGATTTATCCAGGCAAATATAAGTGAGAGAGGCACGACTACAGGTTAGGACAGAGCTGCTGGCAGGAGGCAGCAGAACAGGACTCTAATCAGGCCTTTGCCAACTTACTTCCTAAAAATGACCAAGATGTGCCTTTTCTTACCACAGCAAGTCAGATTTTTTTCCTTAGCTCCTATCTACTTCAGTAACCTAATCCTCAAGCAAAACACCTTCAGTATTACTCCTAAGTGCCCCCATGGGAAGGGTCACGCTTTTACCAGCTTGTTTACAAGATACCAACTCCCAAAAATGCAAGTGAAGGGGAAACATATATCCCATGAAAGCAAACATTCCCAAAAGTTGTAGCACAGGATCTATTTTCTCAGCAATCCTTCCAATCCCTTTCCCATCTGTCTCGCTCAGAGCTTCAGAGCAAGAGAAATCGCAGCCTCAGGTCTGAAAAAGCAGCAGTCTTCTCTCTCCCTGTGCCCCCAGCATTAAAAACACATTTTTGCTGGTGCTAGGGTACCAAAAAGGCCTAGAAGGCAGCAGAGCAGGCAGCCTCTCACTCCAGGAGAGGGCAGTGAAATACGGTGTAACTTGTCCAGCAAAGGGCAAATGCACCATGAACTGCTCAGCAGCGCCTGCTTAGTCAACCCAGACGCTGACCTTGGCAGCACAAACACGGGCAAATTCAACAGCAGGAGTCGTGAGTGGGGTTTCACGTGTCACAAGCTCCATAAATTGAATCGGGTCACTATTTCCTAGGGAAAAAAAATATGCAACCACTTGTTCACTCTCTGTCCACAGAGAGGAAAAAATGTCATCAGGAGGCAGTGTTTCCTTATGCTTAGGTTAACAGGTCTCATTTGTTCTGCCAGTGTGGAGGGAGGCAGAACCAACGGAAGAACTTGTAATTCTCTTCTCTAATTAAGATAATGTGCCACACCGGCCCTCAATCATATTTTTGGATGCTTCAGTGTCCATGACACATCTCAGAGAGACCACAGCTGTGATTAAACATTTTTGATAACCCATAAATATAACATTAGTTGCCTCAGTTAGGTTTCTGATAACATCATTCATTTCAGATCATTCAATTAGTGTAGACAAAAGGGCTCTTTCCAGGAGACATAATGTCATTGTCTCTGGAAAGGAACGTACTTCCCAATCACTGTTTATCACTCTGTAATTACAGTGCTGTAGCAGCCATACTCTATATTACAAGGAGTCCTTTTTGTGCCCAAGGATCCAACAGTTCTTTGTTTTAATTTATTTTCCTCTTAAATACCTCCTGCTATTTAAGCAATAATTCCCTGTAAATCAATTGTTAGCAGCAGTTAATGACTGGTTGGTTAATTAATAGCTGAAAGCAAATCTGAGGGTGTTTGCCACTCTAACAAGCCAACAGCCTTAACTGTGGGGTTATTGCTCACGTACCCTATAATCAAGGACTTCTCACAGCCTATGTATCATTTAAAGAAGGGACTGTCTGGGTTGCAATAGGTGGTGGCATTAGGGGTGTCTGTGTTCTCCTGGAGAGCTGCATTAAGATGTTTTTAGTGCAACAGCCTGTTCTGCTGCTCTCTCCAAGGGACAGATTCTCAGATAATCTCTTTCATAACATTGTCAATTAATATTTATATAAGCCTGTTTTGTCTCTTATCTGCCACAAAATAAGGCTTGGGGTGATGCTGCCATGGAGAAGGAAGGAGAGTCTAAAGCAGGCAGTAATTGATGTTCACAAAGAGGGTATGTGTAATGGACCAGCTGGCTTATTATGAGCTAAAATACTGCAGTGTCTTCAATACAGAGGATGGTAATGGGGAATAAATGTTGACATTTTCATGGTGAGCAATGCAAGACCATCAAATCAAACAATTTCTGGCATATAGTCAAAGTAACATTTAAATGGAAACTTGAGAGATAAGAACATTTTTACATATTTTTTTTTCTGAGTAGAAATGTGCAGCTGTAGGAGAAACTGCATGGCATGAGTTCCCCACACTGACACAAAGCCAGGAGTTCCCAACAGGGACTGTCTGACTTGTCCTAAGGAAAAAAAAAAAAAATGCAGCAAGGAGCATCCTTGCATGACTGTACCAGCCCTTCTCACCCTGACATTAACTGGTAAATCTAGACAATTTCTAGTTGCTGTCCTCTCCACAACCAAAGAGAACAATTGCTCACTGTTTGGTTCGCAGCTCCCACCTGTACACTGGACATCTGCTGCCATGTTACTCTCAGCCTTCCCTTTTCTAAAGTGACCAAACCCAATTCCCTTGGCATCTCTTGACAGTTTGTGCTTCCCAGTGCCCTATGTTCTGTCTGATCTACCTGGATTTTTTTTTGTCCTTCTCTTCATCTGCACAGTGATGAATACTATATATTTATATATAAATAAATATTGATTGTATCTCAAGGATGATGATCCTGGACCATAACCCAGGACATTTAATTCATGATTCCCTTCAATACTCAAGTCTTCTACAAATATGCTGCTGCCTGTTTTTTTCCCCACCTTTCATCCACCCCTATGTATCTACATCTCCCTTTCCCAGCCACAGAACATTAGACTGAAGGAATTTAATTTAAATATTTGAGAGTAGTTTCTCCAAATTGTGAAGATCATTTTAAATTCAGATCCTAGGACTTCTATCATCTCCTAATTTTGACATCCACAGATTGACTTTGTTTGTTTGTTGTTCAATTGTCAATAAGAAAAACTGTTTAAAAGAACTGAGTATAAGGAAACTGCTGAATGACCTTCTTGAAATATCTTCCCTGACAGTGATCCAGTGATAGCTGTTGCTGAGGAGCTATTTTTCAACAGGCTCTGCACCTACCCCATTGTAATTATATCTATACCATATTCTTTAGTCTGTCATATATGTCAAAAAGTGTTACTAAAAATCAAGCACCAGTGCATTTGTAGCTTCCTCTTTATTCATAGACATGCTACTGTGACAAAGAAGGAAATTAGATTGATTTGACATCAAATGTTCTTGACAAGCCTGTGTTTTCCTGTATCAGCTGGCTACTTCAAAATTGATTGTTTAATGATTTGTTCCTGAATCTCTCAAGAACTTAAGTTAGATTGACAGGTCTGTAATTCCCTGGGTCCTCCTTTCCCCTCTCTTTAAAATATAATACACTGTGTTTGCCCTTCTCTTATCTTCAGGGACCTCCTCTCTCCTCTGTGAGGCCTTAAAGAAAATCACTAATGGCTCAGCAATTGCTTCAGACAGCACCTTTAAGCACTCTGGGGTGAATTTCATCAGGCCCTGCTGACTGTAGTACATTCATCTTATCTAAATATTCTTTAATCTATTCTCCTCCTCTTCTGGTCTGTATTGCTGCCTCCTTGTAAAAAGTAAGTTTAAACAACTGGTTGTATACTCTGCTGACTGATACATTTCATAATTCAAAGGAATTGAACATTCATCAGTACATTTTAATTTTTTAATATTTACCAAGCTTTATATTTCCGTTCTCCACATTACAAATTCTAAAAACCCAAACTCATCAACCCCTATTCACTGGATGCTAAACTGACACACCACTCTTAAGGACAGATTCATTGCTGAGGATGGAGCAGAAAGAGGATGCGTGACTGAAACATTGTGTTTTGTCACGCAGACCTTCAGCATTCACTGACAGACCTATGCTGATTGCAACAACAGGTTTCCATTTCTGCCCAAGCTGTTCCTAAAATATCACTGGCACCTTCATATCTGGGAGTGCACCTGCAGCAGTGTGCATGAGCTGAGCACTGTCCTTTGAACTGGTGAAACTGCCAGGGCTGTTATTGTCTAGATTTGTTCTAAATTACAAATATCAAGGCCATATGTTGTTTGGGGTTTTTTATATTAAACATGAAAATTTGTCAAAAGTCATGGTGGGTTTTCCATGTAAGTACTACATGGAGATCAACTTCCTATGCACTATCAGACACCTGATGCTTTAGTACTCAGTGGGAAAATAATTCAGGTTTCCACCTGTGATAGCCATGCAGAACAGTCTTTATGGTTGTCTTTAATAAAATCTTCTTTTGTCCACCTTTCCCCTCAGTAGTTCACTATCATTACAGACCTGAGTGACAGTGTTTGTATACCTAGGCTCTCTCTAAAGCAGAGCATTTGTACAGGCAACACTCTCAGGTTTGTTTTCACTAGAAATTAAGGGCTTTTGGCCAGAATAAAAGATATTTTGTGAGAGAAATTGACTTTTTAGAGGCCTGTAGGCTCAAGTCCCATCCCATTCCTTGCAAGTCAAAATCATTGCAAAACATCAACTTTGAAATGAAAAGCACTTGTTCAAGTGAGTTTGCTGACAAGCCAGCCATCAAAGGAGGAGGAGAAGAAAACTGGAGAACCACTGAAGACATTCACTTGTCCTCTTCACATGGCTGAGTCTTGAAATGCACGTTTTCTATTTGACCCACAAAGCCTGCATGACCTGGCAGGTCTTTTTTGTTTGGTTGGGTGGTTTTTTTGGGGTTTGATTTTTTTTTGTTTTGTTTTGTTTTTTTGTTGTTTGGTTGTTTGTTTGTTGTTTTGTTTTGTGTGTGTGTGTCTTGAAACCCTGATCAAACTCTCATTTGAGGATTTACCCACAGCGACCCTGATCTATGTGACTCATCTGCAAACATCCTCTTTATCTTGTACTGCATGTGGAGGGTATATGAGGGTACCAGCTGGGACAGGGCACAGGGTTGCTCACTTCCTTGCTTTCTCTTTGTCTAGAGGAACACAAGAGATTTGTCCTGAAGCACTTCTATTTCTTAGTTTTACCTTAGTGTGGTTCAGACTTTAAACTCAGGGTTCAGCTGTGTCAAAGAATTTTAATGTATCACTACCAGCAGTTGCTGTGTGTTTCCAAAACAAGACAGCCATAAAAATGTAGGATAAAGTTTGTGATGGTTCAGAATAAGCATTTTAATTGGAGAGATCTGTCTCTGGGAATGCATATTTGGACAAAATAGGTAAAACAAAAACTTAATCCTGCTTCCACAAAGCTTTTCCTTTACAGAAAGAATGACACTGACATTTGAGATAAGAGCTGGTTTTAGAATTTTCTATCAACGATTTTTCAACAAAAAAAAAAGTATTACAAGTCAAAACTGACCCTTTTTGCAGTAACATGTTGGTTTTGATGAAATTCACTGGCAACACTGCTCAGCTCAAGTCTAGAACAGAATTATATGACATTCAAGAAGGGGAGAGGCAAACCCCAGAGGTGGCAATTGCCAGTTGGAAGGGCACTCATCCAAGATACAGGATACTCTTCCATTTGCACTTCTAATTGTCCACATCCTATGTGAATTCTATCCTGGTGTTCTGTCATCAGACCTACCTTCTGACAGACAGAAGATTTTACCAACCCCCACAAACAAACCAGTTCTCTTTCTCTTAAATAAAAATAGCTTTGAAATTCTCATGTCTGGGATATTGTCCTATGGAAAACAACTTGAGCCATATTTGAAAGAATTATTACCAGATACAACTTTCCCATAATGCCACAGACTTCCTTTCTCATTTCCTTTTTGGAAACAATACTGTTGGGTTCCTCAGCTGGGACAGCTGGCTGGAGTCTGTTCTCTGCTACATGTGTGGAATGAGCATCATGTTCATCTCTATTTTCTGATTTTTGGAAAAATCATATAAAGAGAGTAATTTTCTTCTCATGAATTTTCTGTACCTTATCTGATATAAAAACATAAATGCTGCTTAAATGGCCTTTTTCTCTGAGCTTTACTGCCATCCTCCTTTCTTAACACATACTCATTCTTTCCACTATTTTTTCATTTTGAAGGACCCCTAGCAGTCTAAAAATGTTCAGTTTTTTTAGATTGAAGAATCTGTCCAACCTACACTCAGGTTATTATCTCAAATTTTGCATTTTTATAATATATTTGCATTTTCATGCCTAATTTTAAACTCCTACTTGTAATTTTGACTTTTGTTATAAAATCCCCTTCCTAACTCTTTGAGTGAGAAGACAATACAGTCTCCACTGCCATCTTCCTCAAAGTTTAGTAACTCAGCAGGCCAGATTCACCAGCATGCTTTGAGTTCTGAATTTTCCAGTCCTCCAAGCACTGGAGAGCCAAGACTATAAATCAGTTTAAGAATCACTTGATAATGACCTATTAAAGATTGGCAGGTTGTTGGTTGACAGGCTGGCCTTAACCAAATATTGAGTCAGTTTAGAAGCATTCATGAAGTTTTTCCCTTGTCTAGAATGGCACTAAATCTTTGAATCAATGTTTTCATAGTAAGTATCAGTAACAAAATAAACCTCACCAGAATGAGCAGCCTCTCTCTGTTTATTAATACCTTCAGAGAGCAACATAATTTGGGGGAAATTAGTTGTCCATGGGACTTTGCTCCCCACTGAAGATTCCCTAGACAGACCCCTTATCTTCTCTGCATGAATTTGCTCATCAGCAGGAGAAGGTAAATCTTGACTACACTCATTGTCTTGAGTAAACAGCACTGCTTTAGTGATTTTTAATGCTATGCTTCTGGTCCTTAGGAATGGCAAATTTTCCACTAGAATAAATTCTCTAACTCTGCATGAAGGATTCAGAACTTCCCACTGAGCAGCTCAATAAAAGATTTTTTATAAAGGAGGGGATTCACCGTTATCTTTATTGGGAAGAAAAGAATATAGCTCTTGGATCAAGCTGCTGTCCATGGCATCCAATTATTTGTTTCCACTGCACAAAAGAAAAAAAAAAACAACCAAAAAACAGTAAAAAGAAAATTAGCTACATTGATTGCTGGCTGGGGTTTCATTTTGGGTTTCCCCTGGGACTGCAGCATCAGCAGGAATGGTTACTTAGTCATGAATGTGCTGCACAGCAAGAAGTCAGATTGCTCCATGTGAGAAGCAGGGCTTTTTTTTCTGGTCTCTCAGCTGTGTGAGGAGGAAATTCAGCTCCCCTTAATCACAGCCTGCCACCACAGAGGACACATAACTCACTGCTACAGCCTTTATTTTATGGTTCCCCAAAATGAAAAGAGCCTGTAGATCTTGGCTGTGGGTATTGGAAATTAGTATTATCCAAAATAAAATTCTAGCAGATTGCCTTAATACTGCTTTTTAAGTTTTTTTTGAAACCAGGACATTTTTACTGTATCTTGATAAAACTCCACCTCTATCTATAATGGGCTCCTGATTATAAAATCCTTATTAGAATATGATCATGTATTTAAGCTGCAATTATGCTTAGCCTCCCCTTGTGTCAGAAGCCCTATAATAGAGGGATAGGGCCCTTTCTCAAGTAGTAATTACACAAAAACATAATTTAAAAAATACAATATAATAAATCATTTGGAGGAAAAGAAAAATTCTGGGTCAAGCCAAAAGAAAACATTAGAGCAGGTCAGAAAGCCAAAGTTAATTTGTATCCTAGTCCCTGTTTTCAGCTAGAAAATGGTACTAAAAAATCTCTACTCATTTAAAGGTTACCTCCCTAAAAGTGAGTTTGCTGCTATTTGTAGCAAACGTATTTCACTTACCCAGTGATACAGAAAAACAGTGATTGTCGGAATCTAGTATCCCAAACTAATCATCAGTGATTACAGTTGCACCGGGGCAAACATCTGAAATCAGATTTTGTTTCTATGCCACAAACATGAAATTTCAGTCAGTGCTAACACTACAGCAAATGAAAAGTTTAATTTGCATTTTCCTTTCTACAAAATCAAAACTCTTCCTTTGTAAAAGTCTGATTGTGGAAGAGCTATATTTCAATGTGAAATTCTAATGAACGGTATTTACAAGCAAATGACAGGACTGCAATGAGCCTAACAGGGGCTACTCAGCTATTAAAATATTTAGTAACAGATTAACAATTTTTCATAATCAGAGCAGCAACATCAAGTGTAAGAGGCTTAAATAGACAGCAAACTGCAGAGTGAGATGGTACTGGCTCCTAGTCCCTTACACAGCCCCTCCAATAAACATTCTGCTTTGGCCATTCCCTTGAAATATGCTCCTTAAACCCTCCCTGATATCCTCAGTGGCGTCCCACTCCCTGGTTCCTCTTACAAAAACCCTCACAGCCAGCCTGCTGAGGCTCAGTAACACCATCATCTTTGCTAAGGTAGCCTCCACCCTGCAGTGTGAAGCAGTAATTTTCCACTTTACGAGCTGCGCACAGTGAGTTGCCTACAGCAGCTTGTTCAAACACCCTGTCCCTCGGAAGAGAGATGCTCAGAGGGTAACTCCTTGTGCTGCACCACCAGTTCCTCCTCCTCCTCCTCGCTCGGCTGAGAGGAGCCAAGGGATGCCCAGAGCAAAACAGGGAGGCTGCAGCACAGGCACAGCACCACCGTGCCTCAGCACCACGTTATCCTCCAAACTGAAAGGAAAATAAACACAAGTAGCACAGCACATCTTAATTTTCACTGCTGGTAGTGACAGTTTTACTCAATTTTAGTCAGCTATCAAGTAATCAGAATGAATTAAGCAGCAGAAAGAAGGGCTGTGCCAGGATGCAATAAAGCAGGGGGCACTGGAGTGCTTCAGGGAGCCACTGCACATCTCCCTCTTACTATCATCCCCTGGGTTCTCCACCACTGCCATCAGACAGCATCTCTGAGCAGCTCCAGAGCACCAGGAAACCAGCACCTCCTGCCACTCCCATCACCAGGTTTCAGAAACAGCTGTCAGTCCAGCTTGTCTCCATGGGATGGTTCCACACACATGCCTGCCCGTCTTTATCTGCTTTGAAGAGCCTCATAAGAAGGCTTGAAATTGCTATTAACTCCCAGCAAGCCCCACTCACACCTTTAACTGAGAGCAGTGCTTTCCACTTGGTCAGCACTCACGATCCCTCCTGTGTTCCACCAGCTGAGATGGACATGGTGAGTTGAAAGGATTCATTGGAAGGCCAAAGGCAATTTCTCCTTTAGACATCCCGAGGAAAGGAGTAGCCTTGGAGACACTTCACTCCATGTTTGCACTTCTCTGAATATTACTATCTGCTTTCAAAGGCTTTGGTCTCAAAGGTCATGTCAGTTGCAACCTTCCCATTGTAGGGATTGGATATTTTTGGCCGTAGTAAGGAGGGTACTTTTATTATCTCCCAGTGGTCAGAGATCGACTTTCAATCCCCAGTTCTGTGTTTTGCACATTGTGCAAACCACGAGGGTATTTACGAATGCAAATTTCCAAGGATGTCTTTAGGGCACAAACCAGACCGACTCTGGTGAAAGCTCTGACTTCAGCTGTGTTTTACCACTGCCATTAAGCTGTCACACAGGGGCTGTAACCTGCAGTGCTTCCTTATATAACTGCACACACAAGGCAAACAGTTAATGGCTCCTTCCTAAATCCTGACAGTCGAGCAGTAAGGAGGCTACGGACACAGCCCCTGCGAATTCAGTCAAGCACAAACCTTCTCTTTACAACACTAATAAATAACTATTACACTTTGGGACAGGGCTGAAGGCACACAATGGAAAAATGTCCTGGCAGGGTAGAAAAGGACATCTAAAGAAAAGCAAGTTTTGGCTCAAGGTGGTCGTTCCTCATGGCTATGGTACCTTTCCTGATGTGGGGCAATCCTAGCCCACGTTAACTCTGGTTAGAAAATAGATTTAGCTGATAATGGTCAAATATATACTGAAAGGGATGGAAAACACTTCTTCTGTTGCATGAAGAACATGCAAACAGCCTTTAATTATGGAACATTACAAAACTACACTGATCCAAGACCCTAATTATTTTTTTTCTCCAACAGTTATTTGCCTCCTCCTACGTGAAACACCCCCACCTCTCGGCAGCTCCTACTTCAAGCTCTTTGCAACATCTCAAGAAATTCAAATGCCTGCTCTTAGAGAAAAATAGTTTCTAATTAAACATAGAGCGTGGGTGTGAATGAAGCTGGGCCCACTCCTTGCCTTGCTGAAGTCAACAGAAAAATGTTTTTCTTTTTCACCATGGGCGTCAGCAAAGACAGGGGTGATGGGTCATTGTGCCCAGGCACAGTCTTGAGGAAACTCAGGGTCACTGGTACCAGCAACTAACATGGCTTTTCTTTAGGTTTGGTAAAAGAGCCTGAAGTTTCCTAAATCTCAGACTTAGGGCACAGTCTTGGCTGGAAACGTGTACACACTAGAGATTGGAGCACGCCCAATGGGGAACAGCAAGCCAAGAAGAGAGAGGGTGCCTGTAAACATGAGCTACTTATGGGCCCACTCCAGGTGTGAACATCAGAGAAAATCATCTTACTAACCTTCCTCTGCACCACATCAGAGCATGATTTTGTGAGTTTTGAACCAAAATAAGTATTTGGGAAATGTTACTCATGCTCTTCATGGCAAAATAAGGTATTTTGCAGACTCAAAATCTACTTTCATAATTTTCAAATATATCTTTTCATTGGTCTGAAGTCTAAATTTAAAAGAAAATATTCTAGTCCATAATTTACCTCTTTCTATTATAATCCACAGAAACATCCAAAAAGTAAAAGAACGTGTTGGATGTGCAGACAAACACAAATCCTGCCAGCACCACAGCACAATACAGAAAGGCAAAGACAGACCATGGTTTCTATTCATCTGCGTGGCAATCCTATCAGGCCAGAGTAGCTGTAAATGGTGTTCAAGCTTCTGATGATTTGGTCTCCACTTCCTCAGTTCCTCCCTAATATTCCTCTACATCACTTACACAGCTCTCTGCTGCTCGAGCAGCACAACAGCATTTTGACCAGTGTGGTCGTGGCTTACGTTTGGTAGTGACTCCACAGAAAATACTCACTTGGAAAACTGGAGGGGAAAAGATAAGAAGCTGAAAGTTTTTCCTGACACCAGTAGGACCCTCATAGTTTGAGATAATTTAGCTTACAGCAGCACAATGGATCCTGACAGTGTTAGAAGAGAGGTTCTGCCTCTACTCCAGATAATGCTCCTGCACCATGTGCAAGAAAAGCTGAGTGTGCTGACGGATTATAGGACTTCATATTCCATTTAAATTCTCAGTTATGAACACTCCAGTTATTTTTTTGCAACAGTAGCTAGTAAAGTTAGGGCCTGTGTGAAGTAGGAAGAAATAAGATATTGATTTTATTTCAGTAACACAAAATTACATTTTCCTTGTAGAGCTACTCAGACTCTCAGGAAAAAAAAAAATCAGTAGCTGATCTCCAGAGGTCCATCTAGCCCTATACCCTCATCAAAGTTCATATTCCCGCAGCTAATGATATATTTTCGTTCAGAGTTTAGCTTGTCTGGAGATGGGAAGGAGAGATCTGTTTCTTTCATTTTGATGAGGCTAGCACTTTTCAAAGTTCACCTATGCATAATCTTGGCAGGGAGATGTGCATCTAGCTGACTTAGAAGACACATTTGTGTCAAAATCCATCTCTCCTGATTTTCACTGAAGTGCTTCAATATGCTGTGGTACTTCACAAGATTGAAATAAATGCATTTCATAGCTCTCATCTCCCCCAACTCCCACCTTCCCTATAACTACATTTCCATTCTTTTTTAGCAGAAATACCTGAGGCTGCTTTTGTTTTTCTTAACCCAGATTCAAACTCAGGGTGATTTGAAGACCTCTCTTGGACTTGTTTCCCCACAAGCCATAGCTCATCAGCATGGCAGCATCTCTTCTCCTGCATAGGAGTGGCTCCAGGGCTTTTCAGGTGCTGAGTTTCCCAGTAGAAGTGAGCAGTGCCAAGATAATCTTCTCTTGCATTAATTATGCTTCCTCCACTACCACCACACCACCCCTCCCACATGTAAACATGTCACAATGCTTGCTTTGATTTAAGGCTCAGATGGGCTTTTGGAAACAAAAAAAAACCCAAACCACAAACGTGTTTTCCTTTGTCTGTAACAGACCCCATGGCAAGGTTTTTGAATTTTCACAGGATATATTTATACCCTTTAAAAAAATCCTGCAAAAGACTAAGCACCTTCAGGAATAACCTGAAATTGTGGCTCCAGCTGTTTTAACTTCCTACTCAGCCTATTGGAGGATTGATTAAAGCCAAAGTCTGAAAGATTTAGATGCAAGGCTTAAAGGTATTCCCACCCTCAGGTGCATCCAAGCAAGCATTATTTCTCTTGCAGGGAAGGCAGGAGACCAAGCTGTGTGACCATCCTTTAGCTCCCCTGGTTCACTGTTTTACTGTGATGCACAGCAGTGATCAGTGGTTTCACACTGTGTTTGCAGTGTCTGAAATGTCAGAACATTTTCTGCCCCCACCCTGGGCAAGAAGCATAGTAGGGGCAGAGAAACAGAAGGTGCTGAAGGGAACTCTGCTACAGGTTCTGGTAAAACCTTGAGTGGAAAGAACAGACCCTGAACTGCAGGTTTCTATTCTACTAAACACAGAAACCCTTTTCCTTTCTGTCCCCTGTGCAGCACGAGGGGACCCCCGGAAGGACTGAGTGCTGGGGGCAAAGCATCCTCCAACCTCAGGTTCTCAGCAGCCACCAGTGCGGTTGTCAGTGAACCGGGCCCCATTACACTCAAGGTGGCATTTCACTCTGCTTAAACACCACAGTATGCAATGTAATGACTTTCATACTTCATATTAGGGTAAGCTGAAGGATAAAAGTGGAATACAGTAAATTTTTTTACCTGAAGAATGTTTTTTCTGTGTGTAAGGGTGAGCCTTTACATACAGCATTGAAATGCTATAATGACATATAGAAAGGGACAAAGACAGTGATAGCAAAGGATGAGTTTTTCTATGTTAACTGGGCAGCATTATTCCTCAGAGTTATTTAAAACTGAGCCAGCTCCATCTGGCTTAAAGAATCCCCCAATACTATGTTTCTGTATCATGACAGGAAAGATTTGCTGTGTCCCTGGGATAGTAGCTGGATTCCTACAGATGTCATGCAGGAAAGCAGAATAATGAGTGTAATGGGATGAGCAAGAAAAAGAACAGAGGATTCTCCAATCCTTGCTATTTTTTAAAACCTAAATTTGAATTTTACTTATGTAGAAGCATGGAGCAGACCTTGTTTCATCTTGGATTGCTGTGACCTTGTCACAGCAGAATGCCTGGCTTTGTCTGTTTGCTGTGTTCCATCAGTAAAGGACATAACGAGTATCAGAAATCCTAGGGGATTGAACTTGGGGGTGTGGAGGTTGAAATATCAGAATAATCTTGCCAGTTTAAGAATTTCAAATAATGACTAGAGCTGCTGGATTCTTATTCAGCTTAAACTTCAAGGGGATGACTACTGGCTTGCCAGGCTACCACCAGCCTTGTAGGGTTACAGGTGCACTGTATGGAAAACAGCTCCCATCCCATTCCATATGCACCTGAGCTGCTCCAACCCGAGATACAATCTGTCATGCTGGTCTGAGAGGAGAAATTTGCCCTGAGCACAGAAGATTTTACTTTGTCCTCCAGTAGAAGAAAATGCTTTCCTTTCAGAAGACAGTTGCATTTCCTCAAGAAAGGCAGAGATCCAGGGTAGGGGTGTTTCAGAGCCTGAGTAATACAAATATCCCATGCAATAGCATCTAGTCCCCTCAGGAGGTTTTAAAGAGCACAGGCTTTCTGTCAATCCTAGACCATAAAAAACCACACAATGTCTTTCTGAAGAACATGAGGTTTCTTTGGCCCTGCAGTGAATTTAATGTGGAAGGGCCTAGGGAAAGGAAAAAATTGACTAAATGGGGGAAGCTAGTCAGCTGTGAGAGCTCTACCTGCAGATGCTTGAGTGACCCTCAGATAAGCTGGATTTCCTGAAAGAAAAGAAGGACATGGAGGCAGAGAGGCCATAAGGAACTATCAGAGGAACAGGGGCTAGTCCTTGTTTGTGCTCCAGTATCCCAAGAAAACACAAGGACATCTTTCACCAGGATGCAGTACTATGTCTTGTTATTTCTCATTCTAGCAAAAGTTTGGCATGAGAGTAAAATGATTGATGACATACAGCACTCAAAATTTTGGTCTGATAAAAAAAATCAAAATGATACAGAGGTGATTTGATCTAAAGTAGCATAAAACAGAGATAACCCATGTGCTTTTTTACACAAAGCACCTTTTTTCACTGCCCTGATTTTTCCAGAGGATGCAGCACACATGTATGCCTTGTCACACACAAATGTCCTTGTCATTATATCCCCCTTGCCAAGGGTCAGCTTTGTAAGATGACTTTCACCATTCCACATGGCTGTCCAGTGCAAAACTGCTGTACCACATATGCTCCTCCACTTAAGCCTTCTGAGACTAAAGCTATTTTTAGGTTTTCCACCAAAATGATGGAGAGGAATGAAATTCAGTTCTGGCATAGGGTCTCTTTTGGCATTAGTCCTTCCCAGTTGGTAACTTCCTGCTCTCGCTTTTCCCCTCCCTATGGGAAAAAAAAATAGCCCAAACAATCTACACAGAAGTTTAGCTGTTGAGTGAAATTTCACAGCTTTTTATGGGTTTCACAGAATGACTCAAAGAGCCTATTAATTTGCTTTTAAGATTTTGTAGGTTTAAAAAAGAAATGTCTAGCAAGTCCTAAAATCCTTCTACAGAGCCCGGCTGGTTATGTTCCTCTTGGAGAAGAGTCTTTCTGTGCCTCTCCTCGGCTGGAACCCCACCACCTCCACCACCTTAATTTAGATTTTACTTCTAACAGAGCAATATGAGTTCCACCACAGCTTCCTCAAAGGACTGCATGCTGGTCCCCATGAAAAGCAGCACAGAGTGAAATCTCCAGGACCCAGGGAGAGTGAGAGATGAGCTCAACGGTCCCTTGGATGGAGATGGGCTCTCTCCCTTGCACAGACCCCTTAGGCTTCTCAACTTCCTTGGTTCAAGCTCAAGACCAGCACAGCTTTATTTTAACTTAGACTTCCTTGTCAAAACTAAAGTAAGCAAACACAGAAGGGTCATCCAGTCCTGGAATTAACTTAATTTTACTTTGGTGAGAGAAGGTAGGGGGGAAAACCAGTCTGTGAGTCTCTGAAAAATGCTGTTTAAATGCAACTTGGCAACAAGTCATCATGGAGCATCTCTAGCCAAACATGATCTGGTACTTGCAAATTCCACTGAATTTCATTCCTACTGTAGCTGAACTTGGGGGAAATGACAGGGGAAGGATATTAATATATTAGAGGCTAAGAGAGAGTTGTTTTTCAAGTGAGACAGGAGAAATGAGTGTTTTGAACCCCTCATACTTCAGTGAAATCCAATTTTCTGTCACAAATGTTGCACTGAAGAAAGAATGCACTTGGAAGTCAGAACCTGGGATGCTAGGCAGCATCTATAAAATGCCTAGGAGATGAATGCTTTCTGTGCCCCTGTTGCTTGCAAATGTACCCTTCAGTCTGCAGCAGGAGCAAACATTAGCCACTGATGCAAGGCTTTGTACTCAGAGGGCTTTGCAGAGAATCCAAATTGCAGCTTATAGTTCCCTGCAAAGGCTGAAGAAAATGGCTGTGAATTCCCATACTCACTTAATGCGTGCCTTTAAACCTTTCATAAGAGTAGGGATCTCTGCTGAGACAACAGCTCACGAAGGCAGGCTCAGCCTTCAGCTGATACAAGCTCTGGCCAGCATATTTCTGTGTGTAATCCTTGGAGAGTCCCCTGTGTCATGCCTGCTGGCAAGCTCCACTTGGCTCTGAGTGAGATCCAAAGGGTAGATGGAGTGAGTCCATGTGATGGGTTACAAGCTTGGATTGTTTGGGATGGCATGGCAATCTGTAATCTTCTGACCAAATTCATTCTGCCAAAGGACTCGATAACAGTAACAGCCCTCTTTAAGGATAGAGGCAAATCCCAGCACGGAGGTTGGTGGGATCTCTCAACTCTTTGCAGCTTAATCACGGCAAAGCAGTCAGCCATGAGGTTATTTCTTAAGGGGTATGTGGCAAACGTGCTGGCCTTGAAAGACAGCAAACCTACAGCTATTTATTATTTCCTGGCTGTTCTGCAAGCGAGAGCCCACAGTGGCAGTAGCAAGATGCTGCTGGCCCCGCTCCTCAAATCCAACACCCTGAAAGCATTAATGGAAAGGCTCCCATTGCCCCCCTGAGGGCAGCTCCTTAAGTCAGAGCTTTCTTGAACTGAAATATTTGTTTAGCTTTGGCTGAATTGGATATAGCTAAGCCCTCAGATTGTGTCCAGAAGAAGTAATGTGCATTTTACTTCCTGCCCAATCCACCACTATAAACAAATTAGAGATACACTTTAAGCATGTCATAAACCACTCCTGGCTTAAATTTATGCAGTCTTAATAGCATTGCATCCAGAGTAAACTTTCAAGTGAGATAAACACAGTTAGAAAACATGGCTTTTGCTCTCCTGGAAACAAAATATATTCTTTTGTTGCTACTAATAAGGAGAACATTAGTTCAAAACATCAGGAAACATTTCATAGGACTAGGAGAAGGATTTAGTAAAAACAAGTATTGTAATGGCAATTCTTTTCTCTTCAGGGAAGAACCATGCCACACCAGACACCAGCATGTGACCCTGGTTGTCACTTCTGCCTTCCCAGCCTAAGAATGGGAGCCATGGACAAGCACAAAAGGCTGTTTCTTAAAACAGGGTCGGTGACCTGAATGCAGGAGCCACTGGAGCTTGAAGCTTTGTTTTATTAATCAGTTTTCATGCATTTACTTGAGGATTAGCATAGGCTGCCAGCTTTATCAGCATTAATTTAGAGTACCTTGAGGTATTGAGGACAGAGCTGTCTGCTGCTCATACAGTGTCAGCACACCACCCCTGCTCCCCTCCTGCTCAAGATTAAGAAACCATTAGGACAAAGTGAACACTTCAGATACACACTGCTTGCCACAGCTCTGCACTGTGACACAGCAGAGGGGAAAGGGAACATGCCAGAGGGAGCACTTGCAGCTTATTTTGCAGCCAGAGGATGGCTGGGGCAGTGAGGCTGAACGAGCAGCAAGCCCTGTGTGCTGCTGTCCCCCCAAAGCAAATCTGATACCTCCACAAGAGAGCACAACTTTCCAACAGCATGGAGGCCCCCAGAGCTCAGCACCTGAAGCATCTTTAAAGCACAACACTAAAAAGAATAGGACATGAGATATGTCCTCTAGACTGGTACAGAGGCTCAGCAGGCACCCCTGCAACTCATTGCACTGCAGCTCATTCCCCTTCTGGCTGCCTAAACAGTTCTTGCCAAAGCCAGTCCAGCAAGCCTGGAGGGGCACGCACTCCCTTCTCTCCTGCCTGTCATTTCCGTGGATCTTCTGCCATGGCAAAGGTCTCTGTGCTGCAGCAATCCACAGGGACACCAGGAACCAGCTTGGGGGTGGAAGGTGCTGTGGCACAGTTTGCTTACAGCCTCAACTAATCAGCTGTAGCTGTAACAACACAGCAATTAATGCCTCCCTAGCTGAGCAATTAATTGTTCTGTGCTTCAGATGGACACCTGGACACAGATGCACTAGAAGAGCTGAACATCTCCAGTCATTATCTAAATCCAAGGGCCCTGAATCCAGGACCACCACCCACACCGGCAAACACCTCCTGACTGAATCCAGGCAGCAAGACAGGTGTTAGTAAAAAGTCTGTAACAAACCTCTGACACTAGTTAAGCAGCTGATACAGCTGTGGAGTGCAACTATCTAGCCTTAATCTAAAGCACCTGTCTGGCATGGGCCAGAAATACAGTCTAGGGTCTTCAAGCAGAAGGACTGGGAACTATGATCAGATCAGAGGGACAAGTTTAGGCTCTGGGAGTGACTGAGCATCCACAGAGGCCTCTTCTTGCCAGAGCATATGGCAGACCTGGAAGAGAAACTGTTCTCTTGTGTTTGTCTACAGTACACTTGTCATTTCCTCTGGGATGCAATTTTGAGACGAGAGCAAATTAAATTCAGAGGTAGGTGCACCAACTGCACAGCAACATTGGCCCTACCATAAAATAAAAGACACATATCCCTAGAAAGTCACAGCAAGAGGACATAATGAAGTAGCAGCCATGGTTTGTCCAAACCAAGTTTCTTTAGGCCCAAGCCTTACTTGATCCAAGAGGTTGTTTTGCCAACACTGAAGAAAAGAGTGAAGGGCTGCCTTGGGTAAGGCACAATTCTTGGCTGAAAACCACAGTCCTAAAACCACCAGAGTTTTGCTTCAGGCATCCACATAGTTTGGGATCTCTCCTACAACAGCTGTGCTCCCCACTGATCTCTGCCAGATGCTGAAGCCCTCTCAGATCAGTAGCCTCTTACCATATCTCAGTTACAATCAGCTGCATCTCTTTTCTCAGTTCCTTTGGGTGGAAAGAGGTTTGAGAGGACCTACCTGATTCCCCACGCTGTCGTGTTGGAGGTGGCAGTCACAGCATGTGAGAGACAGCAGCTTCAGCCAGCGCTAGAGCAGCTAGAAAAGAAAATGAGATAAAGTTACAATCCAGGAAATATTTTCCCAGGGTGAGGTACCTTCTTGGCTGATCACACCCAGGGCCAGCATATCCAGGCTGCCTACTCAGGAACTTTGTATGAGATGGTACATGTGTTCCACTTGTAGATTTTGGCACATGTCAGTCAGAGAAATTACTTCTGGACTCATGATTGTGATGTTGTGCTGCTCATACAGGTGAGGGAAAATCTTCTGACTTACTGTTTGGGTCTAAGACAAAAGCTCCCTTGACAAAATAGCTTGTGACCTATGGAAAGTGTACATGATGCAGTCAGTGCTGGTTAGCCTGCTCCCTTGCAGGAGGGATGAACCAGCAGGTATTTACCAGTGTTCTGTACAGGCAGCTGGGACTGTAGACATCTGCCTTCATCAGTGCCTGAACAACAGAAATGAGGAGTCACAGACACTGAAGTTGTCCACGAATAATTCCTGTGAAGACTTACAGAGCACTAAGGCACAAACCCTCTGACTCCTAAGGAAGCTGGCTGTGGTACTGGAAAACAGCTGGCCAACAAATCAGGTACTGCACGGGGCTGGGACCCAAGTTAATCCAGTTTCTGAATTGCAGTTGGCTCCACTTTCATTGGCTCAGGACACAGGCAGTGTCCTGTGTGCCCTCCCCTAACCACATCAGCCTGCCCTGGGACAGTCACCATCGACTTCAGCAGTGACAGGGGCCGACGCTGAGCAGCCAACAAAGCCTTCTCAGGGACAAGCTTCCCACTAATCGTTTCTTTGAAACAATCAATCAATCCATCCCCCCTTCTGTCTAGGAGGGCTGCCATGAAATCCAGCCAGTGAGTAAGATGATTGCTCTCATGCCACCTTGTGTGACTCACCAGAGAGACAGGAGCACAGCAGTACAGGGAGGATAATTACTCTTTTGTGAGTCGGTGCCTGGTTTCAGTGTATTTAAGTGTTGTTTAAGTGTCTAGTTCTTGGCCATTGTATTCAATCTTATTTTTATGAAGGTCTTAAAATTTTTACAGCATGGAGAAGTTTGTACCTCAATGGGAGCTTTCAGAATACAGTGAAAAATACAACCATAAAAGACAGAAGTACAGGTTGCTCCCTGGCATTTACCTATGGTGCTCTTCTCTTGCCTCATTAACTTTATAAGCATTCAGGTTTGCTAGAAATCATGGTAGTTTATACCAAATCAGCAAAGCAAGCAAGCTAGAGTGCAAACATGCCAGAGCCACTCTTCCACCATGCACAGTGCTGCAGAGAGAACACTGGGTGCTTGAGGGAGGGACAGCTGTCGAGGCCACCACAGCTGTGCTGTTTCCCTGCCAAACATCTCACTGGACATGGACCGAGGGGAGCTGTGGGTAGGGACATGACTACAAAAATCCCGTGGGCAGGAGCACAACCCGGAGTCTGGGCTGTCTGCCAACCCATGGATCCAGGTGTGCAATAGCCTGTCTCGGGGGCACTTTCTTCTTTCCGTAGTTTTTCCTCCCCAACTCGTTGAAGTGTTTCAAGTCTGGGGAAAGAAAAAGGCCAGCCTGTTTTGCTTTGTGGGCTACATTTCTATGGGATGCTGCTCTTTAAAAGCACAGCTGCATTGCTGCCAGGCAAACACACCCGTCCACCAGGGCTCAAGTTTGTTCTCTATGGGTGGCCAGACTACATTCTCTAAAAAACATCCAAAAAACACCCTAACCTCACAAAAAAATTACCAACAGGCATGTAAGTGCTTCCACATTCTCTGCTTGCTGGTTCTGCATAAACAGCAGAATTTTATTTTTCTCTCTGCCATATGCATTTTTAACCAGCTGTAGATCATTCCTGTTTCAGAAGACATAGCATTGAAAAAAGGAGAGTGCAAAGAGACTTTGCTTTTTATTGATGGAGAAATGGATTATCAGGTGTGGTTCATAGGGCTAGTCCCCCCGGTCTACCAAGAAGGACATTTCAAGACTTTGCAGATTTGTTTTCATATTTCTTTGACCAAATAGGTCACTAAAATTGATATATGTTGATAAAGTCCATCCAGCCACTATCCACTATTCCCCGGGAAGGACAGCAATGAATGATAGGAAATAAGAAAGAGCATACCTATAAGAAATCCTACCTGTTCAACTTCCTCATATGTGGGGTGCTGTTCATGTGACTGTTTGCTTCCAATGGGCAGTCAATTCAATACCACTTCTAAGCAGGTAAAATAGATTTCACAAAGAAAATTGTTTAGTGTTATCGAACACAGACTTCCTCCCTCTCCCCCTCAACCCCTTTTTACAAAAAAGGAGCTCATCTAGCAGGGTCTTTACCTTTCTTAGCTAGAGGACACGGGTGGGCTTCTCTGCACCACAAGTCAGGAGTGCTGCGTAGTGGTGAGAGGATCTGCAAAGAACTATCAGGACATCACAAGCTGGTTTTACTGAGTTTCACTCTACATTATTCTCTGAGAACACCTAATTTCTTTATTTCTAAAAGCAGGAAGAGACAGCAATGCCATAATTACCTTGGAAGGGTATCAAAAAGCTTAATAAAGTTAATATTTTTAAAGCACTGAAGGATCTTTGAGTATTGTGCTTCTGTGGCTTTACTTTGTCCTGTGGTGGTCGTTCAGAAAAATACTGAAATGAAGGGCAGAATTTGAACGTGACTATTTCCACAGACCTCAGCATCCCCCAAACCCGCTTGTCTGAGCCTGCTCTGAGGTAGTTAATATTTGCCAGGTGTTGAAATGCTCAGACACATTTCTCCCCAAGGTATTTAGAACTGCGATCTGCAGAGGCAAATGGAAGGGACGTACCAGGGAACACATTAGAGTTCTTCCTGTGATCTTGTGATTTTTTTCCTTTAGCGTTTTTGCACAGTTTCAAACCAATGATTAACTTTCCATTAGCAAAATCAGGGCTGTAAATGGCCGGGGGAACTTGCTGGACGTGCTCTAGCATTCACGGATGCCCAGTGGGAGTGCACAGGCCAGAAAGTGTGCTGTTAGTGCAGGTGAAAGCCAGGAGAAAATTCAGCTGCACAGACACTAAAGACTGGGCCTTTTTACCTCCACAGTAACTGATCAACCAGATTAGGCAAGGCTGGAGTCAGCTGCCTGTGCTGGGGACTGCCCACAGGGCACGAGGCTCCCCAAGGTGCAGGATACTCAGGTGACATTCCACCGGGTCCCTGCAAGACAAGCGAGAACAAGGATCCTCAGCGGGAAGAGGAGGGGACTTCTGCAAAACCATCTCTCCAACACAACCAGGAAAACACCCAATATAAAACAACACCAACACCACCACCAGCCAGGAAGATAAGAGCTATAAGGATCTTGAAATGGCAGTGGCTGTGGCAGATCCCCATGGGTGGGAGTGGGGGGAAGCCTGCAGGGGCAGCAGCACACTGAGGCACTGGTGTGGCAGGGTGGGTAGGGGGTAACACAAGTCAGAAGAGCAGAAAGCAACTGCGTGGTTTCCACCCTCCGTTGGTGCTGACTGTGGTGGCCTTGCAGCCCCCACGATGCTGATCCTGGGGGGTGACACACACAGTGTGTCACCAGTGCACCGTGGTTGGCTCACCAGCTGATTTCAGCTCCCAGCAGGTGCTAAAATATGGGGAGCAGCGGTAAGTATGGTGGAGCTCAGTGTTTTTCCACTTGAGTTCAGCCACACTGGGGCTCAGCTTCTGTGCTAGGCCCCTTCATACCGCGGGTGGTACGCCAATAAAATTGCTCACAGGAGAAAATTCTACTAGGTGAGGGTAAGAGTGGCAGAATGAGGTTCTTAACAATCTTGATAGAGGCTGTAAGCAGTCTAAAGAGAAGCCTAATTCAGATGCCTCGGTATGCAGCCTTTTTGATTACACCCACAAACCACCCACAACCTCCAAATTGCTATTCTTTCGAAACACCCTGCAGCATTTTCTGGTTTCCAATATACAGCAGTGCTCCAGGCTTAGCTGCTGGATTTGTGCATGCACATGCAAAAATAACTAATGGAGAGCTTGATCAGACAGCAGGATCTTTTCTCAAATGACACATTTTAGTAATAAAGGAAATGTATTCTGTTATCCTGCTAGCATGGAATAATGAAACCATAGCTTTCCCTTCCCAGCTTTTTTCCCTTCCCCTCCTTTGAGTCTTGCAAAGCAGAAATGATCCTTGGCTTGTAGGCTGCAGCAGCCCACAGGAGCTTTAAGAATAGTGTCAGAAACCCACAAAGCCATGCTGTTAATTGGGGATTGGGTCATTGTGACACTTTGGAGAGCTCTGCTCTCATTCCAAAGCAACAAGGTACCCTGCAGGTGACAAAGCCTGACATTTCCATGCAGAGGGAGGAGGGTCCTGTGCTGCTGAGACATTTTAGTTTGGCAGCTTTGTCAAGCACACCGTGGTCTGGGAGATCAAACCCTTCTTCCTGCAGGTCTGTGACCATAATCTCTGCCCCTCCACACCTCTGGGAGGTGAAGCTGTCACAAGGACCAGTGAACATGATCTTTCCATGTTTTCTTTGTAAGACATGTGTGCTGTTATTCAAATCCCTGTCTTCACACTGCTGCCTGTGTTGCCCAGCTCCTGTAAGTCCCAAAGCAGAAGACTAAAGGAAAACAAGATGAGGCTGTTATTTAGGCCACCTTGTGAATTTCTGTTTTGTTTCTTGGGCAGCTGGGGTTTTGTTTTAATTGCAATCTCAATTTAAGGCACAGGTGGAGGGAAATTGAAGGGGAAAAAGAAAATCTCAACTTATTTTCTTTCCTTTCTTGCTATTAAGTGTGGTTTAAGAACAAAGTCTTCCCAGAGAGTTTCTGTAATCATAAATAAATCTAAAAGGGACGAGAAAAATAAAAGTTATGCTCCTGTAACACTCCTGTATTTTAGTGACATTTTAAAAGTATTTCAGTGTTCTTCTCCTGTTCTTATTAATTTCAGACCCCCATATTACCTCTCATAACCACCATCCACACACAGACCTCATAAGGCGAAAACTCCAGAATCTGCAAAACCTCCAGGGATGTGAGAGGTAGAGAAGCATTGTTGGTAGGGAGTTGGCTTCTGCTGTCATGTCAGAAGAAATTGGGGAGGTATAACTACACATTTATTGGCCTTTCCACCAAAGGAACTGATAGCATGAAATGCAACTTGTACTCTATAACACAAACTCATCAAAACAAGAGCACAGGAAACTCATCAGCTCAACTGAAGATAACTCTTAAATGAAGCTCCCTCCAAGGCTGCTCCCCAGACTTCTGCCTCCTTGGTTCCCAGTTCTTCAAAAAGAGCCTCCTCTGCCAGCCCCACGGCAGGAGAAAATCCCATCCATCCTCTCACAGAGAGTTTTCCCAGTGAACTCACACCTACACATGTAACTCAGTTTCTTGCCTTGCTAATGATTCTATAAGCTATCTCAGAGGCCAGCTGCCAGAAGCTGATGTCTCTGCAAAGTGAGAATTGTTTGGAGCATGCAGGAAGGTACTGTGTTCTCCTAGCAACCAAAGTTGTAAAATAATGTAATCATATCCCAGATAATGTGATAAAAGATTATATGATGCTTGTATCGGGTTGTTATGGCAACTGAAATAAGCTTAAATGCGTGTATCCAGCATTTCAAACAAATAATGTAATTGTCTGCAAAATTACCTTCCTAATTAACCCCATTCAGTTTGCCATCATCTCCATTCATATGTGCCTACTACAGAGGTGTTGTGAAACCTTATTTTCACAGAATCATAGAATGGTTTGGGTTGACAGGGACCTTAAAGATCATCCAGTTTCAACTCCTTTGCCATGGGCAGTGACACCTTTCACTGGACAAAGTTGCTCAGAGCTCCATCCAGCCTGGCTTGAACACTGCCAGGGATGGGGCATCCACAGCTTCCCTGGGCAGTCTGTTCCAGTGCCCCACCACACTCACAGTAAAGAATTTTTTTCTTAAGCCTGACCTAAACCTACTCTCTTCTAGTTTGAATCCATTCACCTTTATCCTGTCACTACAGGCTCCTGTGAAAAGACCCACTCCACCTTTCTTGTGATCTGTCCATCCTTTCACCCACCAGCACCCTCAATTACTTCTTTGCAGGGCTGCTCTTGATCTGTCCATCCCCAGCCTGTGTTGATACCAGGGGTTGCTCTGGTATCTGCACCCAGGTGCAGCACCTCACACTTGGTCTTGTTAAGCCTCATGAGATTTCCAGGGCCCCCCTTCTCCAGCTTGTCCAGGTCCCTCTGCACAGTACCCCATCCTTCAGGTGTGTCAGCAGCACCACTCAGCCTGGAGCCATCTGCAGATATGCTGAGGGTGAACTCAATCCCCCTGTCTATGCCATTAATGAAGATAATAAATAACACTGGTCCCAATACAGACACCTGACTCTGACATCCACTGAGCACTCAGAGCCATGGACCAGGACCCTCTGGATGTGACCATCCAATCACTTTCATATCCATCTAACAGTCCACATATCAAATCCTCCTCTCTCCAATTTGAGAAGGATGTTGTGGGAGATCCTGTCAAAGGCTTCACAGAAGCCCAGATAAATGGCATCTGCAGCCCTTCCCTTCTCCACTGATGCAGTCACCCCATCATAGAAGGCCACTGGGTTGGTCAGGCAGGACTTTCCCTTGGTGAAGTTGTTCTGGCNGCCCAGATAAATGGCATCTGCAGCCCTTCCCTTCTCCACTGACGCAGTCACCCCATCATAGAAGGCCACTGGGTTGGTCAGGCAGGACTTTCCCTTGGTGAAGTTGTTCTGGCTGTCCCAAATCACCTCCCTGTTTTCCATGTGTTTTAGCATACCTTCTAGAAGGTTCTGTTCCATGATCTCTCCAGACACAGAGGTGAGGCTGACAGCCAGTACTTCCCATGCCTCTTTTCTACCCTTTTTAAAGACAGCTACACTGCTTCCCTTTTCCCAGTCACCTGGGACTTCACCTGGTTGCCATGACTTTTCAAATTATCATGGACAGTCACCTGGCAACTACATCAGCCAGTTCCCTCAGGACTCTGGGATTCATCTCATCAGACCCCCTAGATATAAGTGCATCCAGGTTCCTCAGACTGTCATGAACCAGATCTTTACTTACCATGGGAGGGATTTTGCTCCCTAGTCCCCATCCTGCTGTCCATCCACTCCAGAGGTGTGGGAAGAGAGGTTGCCATTGAAGACTGAGGCAAAATGTTCTTGAGTACCTTAGCCTTTTCCTCATCCATTGTTACCATTTTCCCAGCACAGTTTACCTGGGGGGGTAGGGGGAGAGGGGAGCATTGCACCTTCTCTGACCATTTTCAAGGCCTTTATCCTGCCTCTGCCCAACCCTGTTTTTATTTTGTCTGCAAACTTCTTTTTTTTTTTACCTTGCTGCTGTAAAATTTGTTATTTCATCCCTGCATGTTTGAATCAACAGCTATTTACATTTCAGTGCATCATCTAACATGGGCTTATTTTATTTTCCTTTCTAAACAACTTTATTGCTTAAGGAAATGTTGTCCTAAGGTGGTAGGATTTACTTAACTCCTCCCCCTCCCTGTATCTTGATGAATAATCAAAACAGAACTTCCAAGAAGTGAAAATACCCAGCCAAAGCCCAAGTGAAGATGACCCATCATCTCAGCCATGCTGACAGCAGCCAGAAAAAGAAAGATATCCAAGAGAGGGCAAACTGCAGCCTCAGCCATGCTGGCAGAATCTGGCATCCTCTCCTCAATTTCAGTTTCCTCAACCAAAATAGCAACCAATTTCTCAAGAAAAAAAATCAATTGCCTTGCTCCAAAATTTCCAGTTCTTATCACAAGATACATTTTTAAAAATCATTTTCCACGTCTTTTGATTCCTTCCCTTTGAGATTTTATAAAAGTCTAATTTCCATAGAGTGCTGTTCTGAAATCAACCCATCTTCTGTAATAGTCCCAGTGGGCTGATGTGGGGAGATAATTGTTTTCTGGATCAGGGTTTTAGTCTATGGTTCATTTCTGAGCTGTAATGTTTTAAGTGATTGTAAAAGATACAATATTTAAACTAATACCTCTGTCAAAATTTGGGGGTTTTTGCATTTTCTCTTTCCCACTTCCCCATCCTTGCTGCACATGGGGACAGTGGTGATGGGTGGGGGCTGTGTCCTGTGCCACAGCTGTGGGCAGGAGGGTACAAACAGCCCTGCAAACCCACTGGGGCTGTGCCCTCCACAGGCTGCTCCTGCTGAAGATGCCAAGGGCAGCTCAGCCAGAGAAGGCTGCACAGGGGAGGCAGGAGCAGCCCTTTCCCAGAATCACAGAATTTCTAGGCTGGAGGAGACCTTCAAGATCGAGTCCAACCCAGCCCTAACACCTCAATCAGATCATGGCACCAGGTGCCACTTCCAGTCTTCTTTTAAACACATCCAGAGATGGTGACTTTCCCCCGACCCCAAGCCCAATGCAGAGGAAGGTGGCTGATGATCTTTTCCCTCTGTTCTTCCATTGCCTGCCCTCGTGCTGACAGCACAACCTGCACTCCAGGTGCTGCCCCTGCACTCCGTTCTTTCTGACCTGCTAACCACTCGCCCGAAGCAGCACTAATGGACCAGCAAAAGCTTTGCCACTTTCAACACCTCAGAGGACAAAAGGCCCCCATAACAAAACAAAACAGCAGAAAAGAAGCTGGAAAGAAGGAAATGGGGTTGATGAATAACCTCAGCTGCCCCTGCAGAAGTGTATCAGAGGGGCACCCCCTGCCTGGCCAGCACAGTGCCTGCCTGCCAGGAGAGCCCAGCTGCACACCCAGACATAACCTGCTCTCTGTGCCTGCTTTCCCTTCCCATCTGCTGGAATATTTGGGGTGTTCACCCTGCACTTCATGGGCTGGCTGCAGGCTCTTCCCCATGTGATTGCAGTATCAGCCAAAAGCAAAGATAACCGAGCCCAGCAGGTGCCGTGTGGAAACCGGAGTTGGCAATGGGCTAAGCCTGAAAGCATCAGAGCCATTTGCCACGTAAGCCTGACATGCTGTTTGGTTTTTAGCCCTAGCAGCAGGCTCATTTCTAGGCTGCAGAAAATGCCCCAGAGGACATATGCAAAAGGAGGGAAACAAACCCTTTAAAAATATAATTTATCTAGCCTGTATTTCTTTTTTGCACAACGACGAAAACAAGACAGGTAATGTCCTTTCTGTAAAGGCACAAGCAGCTCTTTGGATGCACTAAAAATGCTTTTGTGAAGTAGTAACATAGGGGCTTTTAAAATAGTATGCTCTACAACCAAATTACAGTAGCCTCATGTGTAATATTCCTTACATTTACTGATAACTTCCCAGCTTCCAGTTCTTCTTGGGAACAGGAACTAGATTAATTTAACTTTGATACTGCACTAAGACCCAGGGAAATGCCTGAGTGACATTGTCTACATCATATATTTCACACCAACTGCACCATCCTTTTGCACTTGCAATTGCTACCAATTAACTCTAGGCTCCCATACCTTTTCTCCATCTGAGCATGATCCAACAAGCCACCTCACTAGATTCAACAGGAGCAGCCAACACACGATGGGAACTCTGAAAGACATAAAGAATATTGCAAGGTAGGCATTGCACCACACAGGTGCCTGCTTTGAAGCCACAAACCAGGAGCTCTAATTCCCTGAGCACATGCTGAAGGACACCTACAATATGTGCAGCAGGATAACATTTTCTTGCTTTATAACTTGTTTCAATGCCTCCAAACAGTTAGGGTTAGAATTCATATTTATTAGGAATTTACCTAAAAGGGGATACCTGGACATGAATTTAATCTTTTCATAGGTCTGTTTTGCAGAAAAGAAAAATATCAAAAATCAGCCTACAATTTTGTTTGCTCCCATAAGAACACTAAAGTGAAAAGAAAGGAAATAGATGTGCAATTTTTGCTTCCTTAGAGCTCACAAAATTCATTTGAAACTCCAACATCTCTGAGCACTTGATAATAATCCTAATGGTGATATGTAAAGGGTTGGAGGAGTTTCATACAAAATTATCTTCCTTTAGCTGCTTATTTCTGTGAGGCTCTTTGCATGGCTTCATCAGAATGAGTTATGCCAGCTTTATGAGAGTGGATCATTTATAAGGCTCATATAAATGATGTATTCAGAGAGTGTTTTGTGTTCCACCTGATAAGCATTAATTGTATGCAAAATGGCATACAGCAACTAATCACACCTCCTCCTTGCAAGGTAATTGTGGCCATTCAGGTAGGAAGCCCATATTTTTGGATATTTCTAAGCTGGTCTCACAAGCATTTTAAGCTCTTTCTTTAAGAAATGAGCAAGGTAAAATTTGTCCAATTGTTATAAATTAATAAAAGATGCAAATCTAGTCATCTGCATGAAGAAAATGGGAAGGCAGGAGAGGCTGTTTCTAAGCCAAATCCCCACACCGACTCCCTCTGCAGCAGCAAGGAAATGATTTTCTCTGCTCTCAGCCCCAGTTTTCCCCCTCAAGCGCTAGTGCTAATTATACCTGCCTCACTGAGGTTTTGTAACAAACAGCCTGCGTGTGAAAACTACTTTGATGCAAGCGAGCGCCAAGTTTCAGTAATAAACATATGGTGAATGACATTTTGCCTGGATTTATGCACTGGAAGAGTTTATTTAAATCAGATTTGGAAACCGATAGCGAGCCGGAAAGACACTGCACCGTTTCTCAATCAATAAATAAATACTTGCTTGTATCCTTTGCTCTCAATGCATGGAAGCCTGGCTCTGTGCCAGCCATTAGACAGACGGTGTGCTTGGAGATTTTTGCCCTTATCTTCATTTTTTTTGGAGCTCATCATCCTCTCTTCTTTCGTTTAAGGGCAGAGGGGGAAGGTTGGAAGATGGTGGGACCACCTAGGGCAGTATTCCAGCACCCATGAGCCAGGGCAACACCCTCGCACAGGGAGAATTTTATAGCCAAAGAGCATGAGGAGAGGAAGAGGAGAGGAATCTAGACCCAGCCATTCCTGAAACTAGGCAGAGATGGAAATATGCTTTTTAAAAACTTTCTCCAATAACCAGGCTACTCTAGGCAGAAACACCCTAAAATAAATCTTCACCTGGTGTCTCTAATCCTCAACTTCAAACTACTGTACAAATTGCATTAGTGCACTTAAAGACTCTATCTTAAAAGGGCAGCCACTGACTCAGACAATTTACAGACTTAAATTATTTACAGTTACCTCTTTGTCAAAGTGGGAGAAGGAGGAGGAAGGGAGAAAACTGAATCCTGAGAACACTGCAGTGACCCTGTGCAAAACCACAGGCACACAGAGGTTTTCAGCAAAGAGCTCAACCCCAAAATGCTTTGTTTTAACTGCAAGCCTTTTAAGAGGGGAACCGTCTTTCTTTCAGTCTGTGCTCTGGAAACTCGTTTTTCATTTTCAAATTATTTGAGCCAGGCTGACTTTGTGGCTGCCATCTCAGCCCTGCCAGGGTCCAGCTGCCTTCCATGAGGCTGGGAGCGCTCTGTCCTGGGCACGCAGCCTCCCACAACTGCAGCCCCCTGTGAACGCCCTCCTGATGCCTTCACAGGCACACCACGAGTGCTCAGCAGAAACTGCTTTCATTCTTTCGTTAATATTTAATGCAAAGTTTTCATCTTGAAGGAGAAAGACCTTTTGGTTCAGAGGCAAATCTGAAATGATTTTCATATTAAGGCTCTCAATTACTCCTTCTCAAGTAAGTGTTTCCATATGGACAATTGTATGACAAGTGGGATAGAGCGGTTTCTGCTTCCTTCAGCTGCAGTTGCTGATAATTTTTGTAGCACAGGATGGATTCCTTCACTTCAGACCCAAATTAACTTTCCAAGATATGTGCATCATCTTCTCCTCTCCCTTCCCCCAATCCTAAATTACCAGTACCACAATCCCACTGGGGAACTGGGAAAATGAGGGTATAAAAATGTTTAATTTTTCTAATAGTTTTAATTACCATGTATTTTTAAAGCCCTGTGATTTCTCACGTCGCTGTGGGATAGCTGTTCTAATTTGAGTGGTGACAATGTACGTGGGTATGGAATTAAATTTAAATCTTCCATGGTTACTAACAGCTATCGTCACCACCCTGCACAGGATAACCCTGATGCTTTGCTCTGGGGCCTCCCTTTCCATGGCCATTTTCCAATCTCAAGATTGCAAAGGGATCTCAGTGCCTGAACCTCACCAGTTCTTCTAGCCAGGCTCTGGAAACCACAGTCACTTACACATCACCCTGGGACTTCTTCATCTGGCCATGGGGCTGCTCTTGATGAGAAAATGCGACATCAGAGTGCCCAACTGAGCCACACTGTGGGCTTTTTGACATTTTTCCTCTGTGCCTACTTCTTCAGCCCTGTTATCTGAGGTTTGAGACACACAGATGTGAGAGATGGGTTTCTGGAGTTACTCACGATGGGCATGTCCTGGAGAATAGTTCTACCAGACAGAGAAGAGGAAATAAACCACCAGCAGCGTTCATCACAGAGGCCCTTCCTGGGATTTGTAAGTCTCAGACAAGGAAGGGGTTTAGGACAGTTTGTCACTATCCAGTGAGGCAAAATTTGAAAGCCCCAGACTGCAGAAGGGATCTGAGGGTACCAAGGGTCTGGGTGGTAGAAGTAGAAAGATCTCCCTTAAGAAAGGTCATTCTGGCGAAACAGCCTCACTCCTTGCAGCCTAAAAACACTCGGAAGAACAAGATAACCAAACAGCTTTCCTCCAGTAAACAAAATGCTCACACTGCCTTGCCTCCTTTTTTGTCTGATCTTAACATTTATGAACGCACCCAAGCCTACAGGAGCAACTGGGATCACTCCAAAGCACAGACCAGGGCGTCCCCCCCACAGCATGCAGGAATGTCCCAGCTTTTGGGCAGGCAGCTGAGCAGCTTGTCTATGCACAGAAGATTAACATGTAAAAATAAAAGCCAAACTACAACAAGAAAAGTGACAAAATAACTGCATAAATTACTATGTAATATGAACATATTAATAAATTACAGGGGTAATGATTTTTAAATTATCACTTCATAGCTGATGTATTTCTGCATTGGAGGCAGTATTTCATAATCTGTATGAATTGTGCTGCTTTACAGATGTTACCTTTTATAATTCCCATTGAAAAACTGAAATGCTGATCCAGATGACACAGCTGGATAATATAAGCATTGTATTTTCAGATTTCCAAGAAAACCATCAGGATGACTTGAAAAAAAAATTGGTTTATTATTTATAAGAAATGCTAGTTTTCCAATGCCAGCTAATTCACTTAAGATGCTATACCAATGTGCTAGGTTCAGCTGAGCAAGGCATTTCCAGCTTTGCACAATTATGGCTTTGGCAGCTAATACTGCCTGCAGCAGGGGTTTTTGGTTTTCGGGTTGTTTTTTTCCATGCAATTCTTGAGTTTCTTCATGTGCCCTAGAACACAGATCTGCTGGTTTCAAGGCAAATTTGTTTCATTTTAAATCACGCTAATTTGCTTTTGAAGGTAAACCAATGATTACTGAACTGCTTGAAAATTCTCAGATCACACTTCTGGATGCGTGTATGTTGTCTGTCCCACACATTGAGACCTGTGGGACCACAAGATCAGCGACAGGAGGATGAGAGGGGAGATGTTGGGGTTTGCAGTGCATGTGACTGCATGAAAACTCTCCAAACCAGGTCCTGTAGTGGCACAGCTGAGGCGAGGGCAGCTCCAATGGGAAAAAGCAGGGGTTGAAAAGCAAAAAGAGGCTTTTTTGGCATCAGACACTGCAGAAGTGTGAGCCTTGAGTGCATTTTTAATACCTAATCAAAGACAAGTAATAACATTAATGATCATACGTGTTGGTAGTTCCAGCCCTCCAAGATTTTATGATGTAGAAAGAACATGTACATGTCAAAGGTTGGAGGCATTTGGACTCTGCTCTTCCATTGAAAAATACAAATACTGCCTTCTCATTTCTCTCCTCCAACACACTTGTTCTCTGAAAAAACAAAGGCTGATGGCGGAGCAATAATTTAATACTTTCAAGTGCTCTGTCTTCTGAAGATGAAAAAAAAAGAGAAATACCTCAATTTTCAAAAGCATGATGAGAGGTTTTTTCCTCTCTATTCGTATTTCATTCATTAGGAACCGTCAGGTCTCAGAGAGCATCAGAGGCACTGGGATCAGTCAGCTAGCAGCTCCCAGGCTGCCTCCAGAGCTAGCATGGAGGCGGAAATGGAAATGGGGATCACCAGCACACGCCCAAGGAGTATAGCTTTTGCACAGCTCCTTGCCAAAGAAATGGACTTTTTCTAAAAGAACTACAAGGCATGTGGGAAGGTGTGTGTGGAAAAAGCTCCATTATCCCCAGAACTCTTGTGAGTGCTGTGCTCCCTGACAGAGGGAAGAGAGCAGATGCTGTCCCACAGAAAGTGCCTCAGGAATGCGTGTTCTCCCCTCAGCCACAAGCCACTTGTGCCCATGGGACCTTGTGCAAATCNCCCACCCAAGGAGGGAAAACCCTGCTGGCAGCTGGCCAGTGCACAACTGCTCTGAACCATGCCAAGGGGATGGGCTCAAGGAGATTATGCAGAGAGCTCAGCCAAACTTGCAAAGCAGAGCACTGAGCAGGGGAAACACTCACCACCCCCATTTTGAGAACAGCTTGCCTGATTTTTCACTGGCCTGAGGCAGCCTGCTGAGTGACCTGCAGCCAGAAAGAAAAGTGAATAAAAACAGTCACGGATGACTTGCCGCAGGGAGCCTAAACTGACTGAATTGTGGATCTGATAAGGTGCCAGAAAGCTTTATTAATTAATTGACTGGCAGTGGGAACCATGCAGGCAGCAGCAGCCCCCACCTGCATCCACTGACAGCTCCCTCTTGCCAGCCCCACCAGCCAAGACACCAGGAGTTTGTGGGGAGGAAGCAAAAGGAGCATCCTGGGGATGCACGTGTCCACCACTGCTCCCTCCCTCACTCCTCACGCTCCGGTTATCAAGGCTTGAGTCCCTGCCCAGAGGCAGCACAGGTGCCTCCACATTTGTTTTTAATGAAGAATACAACTGTGCAGTCCAACATGGATGCAAGGACAGCCTGGAAGTTTAAACATAAGCTCTTGAGATATGCTTGCCATAAAAGCAAACATCCCTGCCAGTGTGCAGCACACAGTGCTTCCCTGGGCATCCCCCAGCAGCCACCTGTCCCACCCTGCAACCAGCAGCAGCCTCAAAAAACTCCTTCTCCCCCTGCAGGGCTGGGGCAGATGCACCACCCTGGCCATGCAGATGTCCCCAAACAAGACCCCTACAATGACATTTTATCTTGTCTCAGCAGTGCAAATGATGGAGACCAAATATTGGCACCAGTCCAGCCCTGAGCTAGCCAGACTCCAGCAAATCGCTACCAGTAACTTGCAATCTCCCTGGAATACAATTGTGGGCTTCGCAAGAGTGGGACCCATATTCCTGCATTATGGTGATGGGACTTTTCATTTACTTATTTATTTCTCTTTGCCTCTCTCCTCCATGTCTAAACAGCCCTGGGTTGTAATTAGCAGTGTGCTGCTTTCCCAAAAGTGCAAAGAAAAACCAGAACATGGTGGGTAGGGAAACACGAGCAGGATTAAATACCAACATAAATCATTCCGAGGGTGTAGGACCAGGAACAATTTTATTTTTCACATTTCACTCACTATTTAAAAAGTACAACCACCTCCAACCTCCAAACGACACCTCCTCGCCTCCATTGTGAAATGGAAACGAGGGTGATGTGTGATTCCCATCCTCCAGGCTCCCTCCCTGATTCCACCAAATTCTTCTCTGCCCCCTTGGATGCTACCAGCTACAGCTCAGCCCCATGTGTCCCACACTTGGCTGAGTGCCTCAGGCCAACCTGGAGACCAGACCCAGCACAGCAGTGACCGGTCCTGTGCTGGGGACCTGCTGAGGGTGGCTGTCCTTGATGGCCTCTATAGCATCTCAGTAATTCCTGTTGCTGACCTCTCCTTATATATTTTTATATGTTTTTCAGCTGCAAAACTGGTGTGCCTGGCCCCCCTTTCCTCTCTGCTTTTCTTGCAAGCAGCTGTCCATTGCAGGGCTGCCTCACAGTATTCTTTCCCTCCCTCTCTGCCTTTGCTTCTAGGTTTGTTATGTATCAGCTGCAATGGAAGTTTTGCAGCATCATATTTCTCACTCCTTGCCCTTTTTCTCCCAATGCCTCATACCTCAAGAATGAGCTCTTTGTCTTTTTTCAGGAAATCTGTCTTAGAAAGGTTTTGGCTGCTCCAAGAAGCTGGGAAGCTCTAGAGACAGCTCAAGCAGGAGCTGTGACCTCTGATATATTCCCTTCTCCTCCTCCACATGCCATGAGGCATAGGGGCATCCTCACTTTGCACCTCTTCCCTCTATGCTCCAGCTCCATCTCATCCCATATGCATCTCCCACAGCTTGCAGAGATGAGTGTGTGGCTCTTGCTGGGCTGCCTTGCTGGCTCCAAAACCTGAGCAGAGCTTTTCATCAGTGGGGCTGGACCCCCGTATCATGCCCCACACTGTGGGGAGCCTTGCACTGAAATCTGTTGGGAGGGGAGCCCAGAAGCTGCTCAGGCTGTTGCAGGGAGCTGGGAGAGCTGTGGACTCACGTCCTACTGCTCCAACAACCCCCAGCTCAGCGTGAGAGCTGTGCAGATGGGCAGACAGCACAGAAAAGCTCTCACCTCCTGCGAGCAAACGCCACCCCCGTGCCTGGGAGGGATGAGCATCATGGGGACCGCCAGCATGTGAACCTCCTGCCTCTCTTCAGTGGGACACTGCTGAGCAGAGCCGGATGGACACGCACGGACAGCCCTGCAGCTTCACACACTGCTGCACTTCACACCACAGCTCTCGCAGAAAGCTGCAGGGAAAGGTCTGCCAAACACAGCCTTCCTTAGCCTGGAACACTCCCATGCCTGACTCTTACTAGATTCGTACAGTAAACCCAAGGGGGTGTCTGGGGCTGCTGCATGTAATTACAAGACTGATAATTGTATCAGGTGTAATCTCGCCCTCCCTCCACGTAGCCTTGTACAGATAAGCACGGGAATAGCTACGTCACTTTAAGCAAGGAGCTCTGCCACGTCAAGGAGTGAAAAGGCTGCAAGTCCCCCCTGCGCTTGTAAGATAAATCTACTGCAGCCTCTTATCAGCCATAGGGTCCCTGAGCCAGTCTGTATGATCTGGGGAGCACCCAGGGCGCTGAGGAAGACAAAAATCAGCAACCCATAATCAACACCACCACCAGAGCAGGGGCTTCCTTCACTCACCAGGGCAAACTCTTTTCCCTGTGCTGAGCCACACCAGCAGGTTTCTGGCATCGACAGAGATCCTGCACACCTCAGCTGCTACCACCCATGAGATTTTGGGCATCAGAGGCCATATTTAGTAAGCCCCGCTGTCACCATGGCAACGGGTGTCACTTAACCATAGGGATGGCTGCATGGCTGCACAGGCCCAGATGCTGGGAGCCTGGCATGGCAGGGGCCCATGGCACCGCCAGCTCCTCACCGGGGCCATGCTGCTGCTGCCCACCAACAGCATGGCCTCTCTGAGTGCTTCTGCTGGATGCTGGAATGGATTGCCTGCCATGAAAAAAGGAAAAAGAGAAAGGAATTACAGTTCCTTTTTTCCCCAGGAGGTGCAATTCGGTTCAGGGAAGGTTCCATAAGGACCCTTTTGAAGGGTGTACCTTGCAAGCCTTTGTTGCCCTGAGCTGTGTTCTGTGAAACTGCAGCTCCAGGAGAAGGCTGTGGAAGACCCCAGGCAGCCACCAACCACCCTGCACATCACCAGGGATAGTGGTAGGTTTTTAGGAAGACAAGGTCCTCACCAAAGGCTGGGAAGTCTGGTTGATCAGCAGGAATTACTAGGGTTGGAAAAGAGTTCTAAGATCATTGAGTCTAACCATTAACCCAGCACCACCATGTTCACCCCCAAGTGCCACATCCCCACAGCTTTTGAATCCTTCCGGGATGGTGATTTCCAAGGCATTGCATCCTTCAGTTCTCAGCAGCCACTATGGATGTATTCACTGTGATCCACTGATGGAGCAGCAGCCTGCCTGTAACCAGACAAGTCCATCCTACAACAGGCATCCCAAAGACTTGAGTACTCAAGCCAATCACAAAACCCCAGGGTTTTAGTCGAGTGATGTACAAATGCTCACATAAGCATGACTTAATTTAATTTTCAGTGCTCAGCAGAATGCATTTTTTGTTGCACCTCAGCTGTGTTGCAGAGATGAATTATGTGTTTAGCCTTTTGACAATTTTGCTTAAGTGTCATTCCCAGCTGATCTCTTTCAAATGATGTATATTTCAGGGATTTTTATTCTTAATTAATCTTTGTTATAAAAAGAAAAAGAGGAGTTTTGGAAAAAATGCATTTTCTGCTATTAAAATCATATTTTCTCTCATTCCTTTCTTATTTCCTTCCATTCCCTGAGCCTTGGCCTTTCACTGCCCTTGCAAACAGGCAATCCCTGATACCTCTCCAGTACACGTGATACTGCAGGAGACTGGAAATATTTCAGAGCCAGGAAATAATGACAGTTATTCCACTAGATACAAAGATATTCCTCCAAAAGCTTCACTAAAAAAAGCATTACACTGTTAATAGTATTACCCAAAACTCTCTTCCAGCTCTAAGTAGTCCATATATCCCTTTGTCCTGCTGCTCTGCACTGTATTGCTCTCTTCTCCTGAGAACACTCTGGCAAAGTTTGCTGAGCTGCACAGAATATTTTTGCCATGACACGTGCTCTTGTCATCTTGATGTGAATCCCAGTGACTGATCAGACAGCCCCCAAGCTCCCACAGGCTCAGGTTTTCTGCAAACAGGTGCAGTGTGCTCTGGGCAGGTCAGCTCCTGACCTGGCTGCTGGCTCTGGCTCCTCTGCAGCACATCCTCACCTCATGGGGTCATTCCTGGCATCCTGCTTCACCTGAAGGAAGTGCAATTAAGGGCAGGCAAGGCTGCCAGGCCAGCAACAGTAGGAAAAGTAACAATAACATTACCCACACATACACTTTTTAGCTCTAAAGTGCTGTTTGCTGGGCTGTGCTCTGATTCCTGAGAAATTCTGGCTTAGTGAGCTGCAGTTATCTCTCCCAGCCCCAGTTTCCTTGGACCTTGGTGCTGTGGGGATGGGCTGCAGGTGTTCTTGGGGCTGGTGCTATTGCCACACAGGCTGAGAGGCTTTAAGCCATCACTGGGTCATTTCTGTGCTTCAGCTTGCCCAGAAAGGGACTAGAAAGTCCCTTGGTCTTTCTAGGAAAGGGCAGCAAAGAAACCCAGAGGAAGGGTCAGATTACACATGTGAACACAGCAAAGTGGGGAGAAAGGCAGACATGGCAATATCCCACTTTTACATCTTGTTTCTTGATAACTGTGTGATACTAAGACAATCCAAATGCTGAGAAAAGATCATGTTATCTCCCCAAAACATCTGTGCTAGCGAACATACATACATACATATATACACACACATCTATGTATGTAACTTCTTGGAGGCAGAGCCTGTGCTGATGCTACCTTCACGTTCCTGATGAAGCTGTGAGGAGCTAGGAGTAATTTTGATGCACTACAGACAAAGGTGAACTTTGGGTTAACTGTGTTAAAAAACAATAATAAAAGCACAATCCACAGGAAGTGGAGAAAGTAAAGTATTTCCATAGTTTCACTTAAATCTTCATACTCTTGGACTAGCACAGGAGCAAAGATGCCAAAGACCAACCCAGCAAGAAGCTTCAGGCAGAACAGAGCAACTCTCCATTCTGTAACTGGTGCATGGATATCTTTATCTTAGAGGCTATCTGTATCTTAACAGAATAATCACTGTGAGTCACAGAATCACAGAATGGCCTGGGTTGGAAGGGAACTCAATAGTTCCAACTCACTCTGCCTTGTGAGGGCAAAGGTTGGAATTAGATTGCGGTAGATGTCATAGCACATATGCTCAGTCATTACACTAGACCACCCCAGAGGTGCTCGTTCACAGGAATGAACCCCTTGAGTTTCACACAAGTCACACGATGGCTTTGGTGGTTTTAACAGAAAACATGTCATTTAGGAGCTGCCAGCCAAGCCACAGTGGGAACTGTGGCTGGGAAACTGGGTGAATCAGGACCACGAGACTGCTCCCCCCATTCCCCATTGGGAAGCTGCAGACACACATCCCCAGGGAGCCTGGGCCAGGGCATGCCTGCTTTTACACCCCTTTGGGTGTAAAGCTCTTGGTCCCCACAGCAGCAATTTGCTCTGACTTGGTGGGCTGGATGGCAC
Source organism: Pycnonotus jocosus (assembly GCA_013400435.1). NCBI lineage: Eukaryota > Metazoa > Chordata > Aves > Passeriformes > Pycnonotidae > Pycnonotus > Pycnonotus jocosus. The sequence goes on along the minus strand of VWYP01005098.1, from coordinate 176,520 downwards.
CTCCTGCAGCCTCTGTCAGGAGCTGCTTCCCTGGCAGTGAGCTCTCCCTGAGCTCCCTGGCAGCAGCAGCAGTGGGGCTTTCTGGGGACGGGAATCCCTGCACCCCCCAAAGCCTGCGTGACTCATCGAGCTCTTAGAGATGGAAGGTTATTTCTGGATTTATCTTTCTGGACTGAGGGAAACACTGCGGTGTCAGCACCCAGCTGTGCTCTTAGGAGGTGCGTTGTTTGGCAAGTCTTGCAAATCTATTTCCATATGCAAGCACAGGCATGAATCACTCCTTGCAAGAAAAAGCTGTAGGGGTGAAAGGACCAAGACAGGCTTTGCTGGGAGATAGTGAAGGCAAAACCATCGGGTTTTTCCTCCACTATAACTAAAACCACACAGAGGCAGAAAAGGCCAGAAGCCCCCTTTCTCCCCCTACCCTGAGCTGATCCCTCTGCTTGTTTTCCCCACCAGCTCCTCAGCAAGGATCAGTAATTATCACCTACAAAATCAACCTACTTTTGCAGCAATGTCAGCACTTTTCACAATGTATCTAGAAGCTTGTTACCAATATTATTTTCCCATCTGCTAAGAGAAAAATTATCCTCTTCTCTTGTCCTGTCACCCTTTCCCTACAAATATCAGTGTTTTCCTAACATCACCTATTCCCAAGGTACAGTCCTGACTCTGTTAATAAGAACAAAAAGCTTGAGCCCAGCACACAGGCAGTGGCAGTGTCCCACGGGATCTGGGAAAAGGAACTGGGGGCAAAATGGTGGCTAGGATAAAGAAAAAAGAACAAGGGACAGAAAAGAAAAAGGGACAAGAGCGGAAGAAAACAAGGAACAGGAAGAGAAACATGTGGAAGAACTTCCTTCCAGCAGCAACCCCTCCTAAGAATCCTGAAGCCCCTCAGTAATCCTAGTCTCCCAAAGAAAGTTGAAAGTGGACAGAGAAGCAAATGCAAAAAAGGGAAGGATGAAAGAACTTACAATGCCACAAGCATTTCTTGCTTTGCTAAATTTCTATCTGCTACATCTGAGGAACCTTTTCGGTATCCATCACTTCCTCTCCAACATCGACAGTTGTTACCTTCCCTCCATCTGGCTCCTTTCCACTTCAGCTTCCCTTGTACGTGTTCCTAACATTCATAATTTGTGTTTGTTTGCCACACAGTGCTGCAGCAAACAGCCCCTCACACACATTGTGGTCAGTTGTTCCTTCAAGATTTAAATCCTTGCATATGATTACACTCAGACCAATCACCCTGTGGTTACTCCTGATTTATATACATTTCTATTTCTGTACATACATATTCTCCAAGTATATTTTCAAAACATACCACCCATTCGGAGAGCTGTTAAAGAGCCTTTCTATTTGATGAGCAAGCAAATGTGGTATTTTCTATTGTGACTAGGAAAGAAACTTTTGCAATTTCCTGGAATAAGTGCTTTCAACTCTTAACTTGCTTCTGTCTCGACTCCTGTAGTCCTTTTTTTCCATACCCTAAATCTCATTCTTGGCTTTCTTTCCACAGTCCTTTAGCCAATACTTTAGACCTCTCCCTTATCCTCATTGCATCATTTCCCACTTATTTAACCTTGCTTTTTCTATCCAAGTGTCTGGAAAAGTTTTCTGCTGCTTTTCAACCAGGATCAGCAAAGATAACCTGCACTCACATACTGGTTTTCACTGTATTCCTAGGTTTTATTGGCCATGTCCAACTTACTTGGCTAACGGGTAATTTTTCCATTTAGCTTTTTATTTTTCTCTGAGATGGTTAGTTGCAAGCCCTGCCTTACAAGCGTAGTTGAGTTTTAAGGTAGGTCCTCATAATTACTGCCCTCTTATCCTGCAGAGAGCCCAAGCTTTAGCCAGTCATCCCAGTTGACTTCATGACAATTCCCTTGTACAAGGTCCAAATTCCTTAGTAATAGGCATCCTTGCACTAAGGCTGAACTGATTCAACTCTTCAGCATGTAATAAATGTATCACTCTATCCCACAGTCCGTGCTTCTTCCTCTGCCAGGGCTCTGAATCCCAGCTTGTTCCTTATCACAGGTCTGTCCTCCAGAACTTTACTTCCCATGCCATTGCCTGCTTTCCTTTTCTACATGACTGCCTTCAGGTCAGCACCTGAACTCCACTATAATTTTTAAGTGCACTTCTAGTCTAAGGTGAATTTTATCAGCCTAGTTTCTGTCATGGGTTACCCAAAGCCCTGGGAGCTTGGTACAGCTTCCTTATCTCCTCACCTCAGACTCGCAGTGCAGCACTGCTACTACCATCTCTTCTCCTAGCTACCTTGAAAAAGGAATGAAATAAATAACACCATCTCTCCTCCCAGTTCCACTGCTCATTCCTTTCCTTTCTCTGGCACTCTGGTCCATAGCTGCAGGGCCTTCTCAGTCCATCAACTCTGCAACTTTATTTAAGCTCAGCCAGAGTGTCAGACCCATATTCCCTTCAGAGTGCTCTTTCTTCTTAGAAAAAAGAAGTCTGAGTACAAAGCTTATTAAGTATGTACTGAAAACAGTAAGGCACCAAGTGACAGATAAACAAATTACCTCCTCCTCAGGCAACCTTGTCAGAAGGTTACTTCTCCCTCCCCAGGGAGGCACAAGATCTCTCATTTATGTGATGTCCTGATAAGGTGCAGATCTGCAACACGGTAATGACTTTATACACATCACATGCTTCAGGGCTTCAGCCATTTGCTTGCTGAATGCAGGAAGGGACTATTCCCCTCTGTACAAATTTGGTGAGATTTTTTTCATGACTACTTCACCTTCTGAAGGATCAGCAGTAGGTAGAACATAGCAGTGGACAAAGAGTGAAGAGGGTCCTCCCTCTTGCAATTGATACTTACCTGGATAATCTGGCAATCATATTTATTACCAAACCTGGCAAACAACTATTATTCCAGTCTTTCGCTGTGCTCTCAGTCTGGCAAGGCATTAATTTTCTCTTACCTTCTTGGATCTGTACCTTAGTACGTCTCAGATCTGCACTTGCCATATTCCTCTGCTTCTTCCACTTTCTGAGTTACTGCTCCCATCTCTTCAACTTACAATGCCAGAAATGTCTTCACTTGTCTTAAATTACTGGCATATGTTGTGGAAATTTAATGACACATACAGGCAACCAGGTCAAGTCTTTCTCCCCTCTCACTCTCCACTGGTGAGACACACCTGGAGAGCCATATCCAGGTCTGGGCTCCCCAGCACAGGAGAGACATGGAATTAATGGAATGAGTTCAACAAAGGATCACAAAGGTGATTAAGGGACTGAAACACCTGAAGAGATGGAGAGAGCTGGGACTGCTCAGCCTGGAGAAAAGGTGTTTAAGTACTTGATGGGGGGAGTAAAAGGAAAGAGCCAAGCTCTTCTTGGTGAGGTCTGCCAACAGGACAAAAGCCATTGGACACAAACTGAAATACAGCAAATTTTTAAATGTAGGAAGAGCTTTCAAGCACTGGCACAGCTTGCCCAGAGAGGTTGCAGTCTTCATCCTTGCACATACTGAAGACCTGACTTGAGACAGGTCCCAATCAACCTGCTCCAGCTGATCCTGTGTGAGCCATTGGGGAGGTTGGAAGAGCCGATCTCGGCAGTGCCTGCTGGCCTCAGTGACTCTCAATGCTGTAACATAACAGCAGTTATGTTCTATACCAGTCTCCTCTGGCATAGAACACTGGGAAATTAGCCCAGGCCACACTGATCAACTGCTCATTTAAAGCAAAAGAGATTATTAAATAGCCAAATGTTGAGTGCAATGGGCTTGCTCAATCACAGCATGGTCATCGGCATCAACGGTCTCAGGAATGCAAAAGCTAAAATACGAAACAACCACCTCTTGCTCAAGTTTGCTGCTGGAAGAATTGCCTAACTGGGTGGCCAGACCCAAACTTCCAGCAAACATGCTGGAAACTTCCATGCCAGGCTTTGCCCAAAAGGGAAGGGGGGCCGTGGAGAATCCCAGAGTGATGGCCACAAGTGGGGCTTCACAAAGGAGCAGACACTGTCATGTCTGTCACCATGCCTGCAGGCTTCCCACTGGCGGCTAAATCAGTCCTTTAGCACATTCTTTGCCAAGTTACTTTACCTAAAACAAGCTTCTGACAGGAATGACAGAGCCAAGGCAGCCCTTGCCTTTGCAATCATGGGCAGAAACTGCCCAGAGCACACAGCTAGCTATCTGTCAGCCTGATGAAATCTGGTGTCACACGTAAAACTGAAACTGCTCTCAAGTTATTTAAAAATATATTAAAAAAAAATCAGGGCCTCACAAAACTTTTATTTTATAAAGTTTGGCAGGCCTGATACTGCAAAGTCAGCTCAGCAAGACACAAAATCCCAACCCCTATCTCTAGCTCCATCAGCTCATCTTTTTTTACTGCCACGAAAGTGCCTACAAGCATGAACATTTGTATTTGAAAATGTTAATGTAGATATATCTTTTCCTAAACCATTGAAGATAAGAAAGCTCATCCTTTTGCGTGCCCAAAATGGCCAGTTTTAAGGGGATTAAACATCACTCCAAAAGCAACCAAGAAAGCAAACTGAAAACTATTTTTCAAATGGTTGTTTTGGTGCTTGTGGTTTTTTTAACATTTGGAATAGCTGATTCTCACATCCCTCTCTTAGTCAAAGGAGTGGGAAGACTCATCAATCTGACTAATCTGAGGAACAGGATCTTGAAAAAGGAAACTGATTTCTAAGGACTAAAATTGTAAATTCAGCTTGTGCCCAGAAAACATCCCCAAATTTTCATTATTTTATACTCTGAATGCCACTTTACTAAAAACTAAAGCTAGGGAGGAGAGAGATCAGGACTCCTCTAGAGGCTTCAGAAAAGGAAAATGCTGAAAGAATTCCTACCTGTGCCCAACAGTTGGCAACACTGGCACAAGTTTAAAGAGGGTTAAATCTACTGCAGTTTTGGAGGAAAACAGACAAAATTTGAATGTTGTCTTCTGCAGAAAATATACACTAAGAGCTAATGCACTTCATGCTTAACAGCTGTTGAAAAGGAAAATTACGATAGTGCATAAAATATGAGACATGTATCAAACACTTTCTCACACAGCAAGATTCAAGTGGTTAAAAAATACAGTAAATCTCTCAAGTAGGCACCAATGATGGTTTTGGCCTTAAGGTGGGGTATTTGGTAAGAAGGAAGAAATCTGTACTGGCAGACACAGACCAGAGCATGACACAGCACTGATGAGGCCACAGAATTCAAAACTCAGCCTTCAGTGACAGAAGGGTTTTTCTTCAAATTCATCCACAGTTTCTTCTGCATTAGGAAAAAAGAAGGAAAGCTGGAAGAGACGGGATGCCCTGAAATGAGACAAGCTTTGGAAATTGTTTTTGGTCCTTCCAGGAACATTTGAGTATGGCTTAGACTACCCCTTGGAGCCATCCAGAAACTGCCCCACAGTGGGACAGCAGGGCTTGCTTCAGGAAGGAGCCAGGCCATCCTACTTGGATACACAGGACACTGCTATTTTATGTGCTCCAGACACTTTTTATTCTTCTGAGATGTAAAATGTTCCAAAATCTCCTTTATGACCAGACACTTTGTACATTCCCTGGTGGATCAGGGGCTGACTTGCTTATCTAATAAACTCTTCAGCAACTACAACAGACATTTCCAGCCCCACCTCTGATTTGCAGCACGGATCTTTTAGGTTAAATCTACCAACTGAGAGGCCTATGCACAGCCACTACTGAGCAGAAACCGCCCTTCCTTACTGTCAGACTGGCTGGTGGAACTGCCAGGGCCCAAGAGGAATTCAAGCAGACAGCAGAGGCTGCAGTGCTGCCCAGCAGTGCTGCTGTGTGTGGCACAGGGCATCTCCACAGAAGAACTTACCTCAGGTAACCTGTGGTGTGCAGTGAGCACGGGGCTCAGCGGGCAAGCAAAGCAGTCACGCAAACTGTCACCATTCCCTTCTGCACACACCGTGCCCATGAGCCACAGGGACAAACAGCTCCACCCGGCAGATGAACACAGACTGTGTCTGTGCTGCACCTCTACACAATCTGAAATGAAAAATTACATCTGAAATAGTCCCAGATATTATGAAACCTCTTTATTTTTGCCACCTGTCATATTTAGTCAAAATTAGCAAGAGCTAAAGTGGGAAAAAACATATAAGAAAGCAGGCACTGAGCCTGTATTTAATAATGGTACCTGAAAGGAGGACTAAGGCAATACCCACATCATTGCACCATTTAGCATCATCTGTCAGTTCTTCGCAGGATGATAGCCTTGGGAAGGATGCTGAGCACAGTTAGGGAGAAAGTGAGAAGGCAGAGCTTTGACAGTTCTTCTCTGACTAAAAGAGAGAGCATTTGAAATAAAATTGTAATCATTGTAAATGATACTCGTGGACCTTTTCAAACACTCCAGATAAGGGGAAAGCACACAGAGGGCTTGTCTTCTTATGCACTTTACTTCTGGGTTACATCCCACTCATTTTTTAGTGAAAACCCAACATTCTAACCAGACCTTGGGGAAAGTCTGCAGATATTCAGTAGCCTAGAACAGCTGGGTGATACACGGGTTTGTTTCTTAGTAAAGAACTGACCTTGGACTGTGAAACAAGTCACTCATCTCTTACACCAGCAGTCTTCTCCTGTCCAAAGCAAAAGAGATCAAGAAGCCAACGCACGTGGCGCCTGCGCGCTTCTGCCACTGAGACAGCAAGAAAGGGATGAATGCTTAAGTTCATGCACATTTTTATTGAGTAGTAATATAAAATGCTTCTTTCATTGTTACAAGTGCATGCTTTGATTGCCAACATTTCGAAGTCAAATTACAAAGGCAAGGCTGTAGGCTGTAGTGAATTACTTGGGCACTTATACAATTGTTAAAAAATATCAATGGACTGTTCATTTTGTTTCCTTTTCTTTTTCAGAATGAACCAGTTGAAACCCGTAACTGATATACAAAGGGAAAAAAGTGAAAAAATTACACATTTTGTGGCACATGACAAAACAGAACAAAATGACTAAACCATTATGACATTAACAGTTATCCATGCACTTAGAATTTCACATGTAACTACAAACTTATTTAAATTTCACAAGGTTTGCTAAACATGCTACCCATCTATATGTGCACTGACAAGCTTATGTTAAAAACTTTAAGAATACTTTCCCCCCTTAGATTTTTCAAAGCTTTTTTTTGATTACAAAATTTCAAAGGCATTAAGCATTTTCTTTTTAGAGAATATAAAGTACGCCAGTATACATACATTTCCAGTATAAGTCAGACCACTAAGCGCATTACAGTCCCATACAGGCCTATACAGCCATTTTTTTCTTAAAAAACATGCATAGGCAGATTTTTACAGAATATAGATGCTTTTCACTGCACTTAATATGGTGTCTTGTTCACTATACTTAAAAATGCACCACTCATAAATATTTAAATTCAGCAAGCCACAACCAAGACTTGTTTTACCAAAAAAACCCCAGAAAACATCCCAAACCAAACCCCCCTAAATATAAACAGCAAAAAAAGATAAATGTTATTATTCCAGTTTCTTTTTTTTAACAAAGAAAAAGATAATTGCTGCCAAATTAGTAAGGTGTTATATTTAAAGAAGGGCATTGAAGCACACTAAAGAAACCTGAGGTAAGCATAATCTGTACAAAATTAAACTGTCGCTCTCGCTCGCTCTCTCTCACTCTCTCTCTTGGGTTTTTTTTTGGCATTTTAAACAAATTTCCAACTTTTTTTTTTCTTTTTTCTCTATATTTTTAAAGAGTGCCTAATTTATTTCATAGCCATTGTCTGACAAGAGTAGCAAAACATTATCAATAAATAGTCCTTATTTAGTTTGTACATTTTGTTAAAAATGTTTCGATGTTGTAGATGTTGAGTGCTGCAACTGTAAACGTACAATAGTTAGTAAGAAATTAAACAAAGTTTTCATGTCCAGTAACATAATAAAAGGCCTTTCAGTAACATAGCTAGACGTTCCCAATGTAGTAGGAAAACATGTTCATTCCCCCAACTTTGCAATATATACCAGCATGAGCTTTCATTTTTCTACAAGCATTTAAAGGCATATCCAAAGGAGGTGTCTCTCCCCCACCCGCCCTCCCACCAAATTAAAGTTGACGATCTCTTTGTTGATGATTTTTGTAAACTGAATCCAACACCTGGCCCCCAGAGCAAGTAAGCTATTATCAGAGGCAAGAACATCCCACTGCTGACGTGCAGCAACCCCATCGCGCCCTGCAGCTCAACCCCCCTCCCAGACAGTGGTCACTGGATATTGCTGCTATTACTGCCGTTGCTGTCCGTGCCATTAGTCTCTGTGGAGATTGCCTTGTTGATGGAGTTAAGGTTGGCATCGGATGGCACGTCTCTGCGCGGAGGCATTCGCTCATTAATTCGATCTAAGCCTTTGGCCTCTTCGAAGCTAGTGATCTTATGCTGGGGTGAAAATCCTTTGATAGCTAAATAAAGGATTATTGAAAAATAAAATTAGCAAGGTAAAACTCTCAGCAGCTTTCCCCCCAATTTAGCAACAAGTGTGAGAGTCCTTCTTTGGGAAGGTGGCAATGAGAAGATCTGACACCACCACCAACTCCTTACCACACTCAGAAAGAGCTGGAGGCTCACCACCACCGTCCCTTCCAACACACCTATTGTTTTCAACACGATCAACTTCCAGTATTTTGTTGTCCACTGGGGTTCAGCTCAGAACACCAAGACGCTGACATGAAACTACAGTTTGCACTTTGGAACCGTGCTGAAGGCACAGCTGTGAGCTGCTGAGTTGGCATTTGCTGTCATCACTTCCAGTCTTAAGGACACTGTGCCTTGCCCTAATGCCCTTCATCAGGTAAAACCCCCACCTGACCTTCAAAGATCACGCAAAAAGTGCTGGCTACTTCCAGATGGTGATTGACATAGTGAGGCCACTTTCTGGGATATACATTAAAGCTAGGGAAGATCTGCAGTGACCCTACAACAACTTGCCTTCTGTTCTCAGCACAGGTGAGCTGCTTGCTGATTGCCTGGGGCAATTATCCTCCCTGATACAACCCTGGACTTCTAGAAAGCAGCTTGAGTCAAACGGCAGGAACACCATGCAACACAGCTCAAGGATATTGTCATTTTGGAACAGCAATACAGTTTAGCTTAGGAAATGCACTGACAAAGGACCAAAGTTCCAACTGATCCTGAGGACTTCTGATCTGCCTTTTAGCAGTGACATTAGTGAGGCCACACCAACCTCAGAAGGAAGCCACTGGCTGAGGAATCTATTCACAGACTGATTTTTCATTTAATTTCATTCTCTCTCTAACTGAAGTGTTGAGGATCTTTAGATTTAAAGCAAAAGAGAAAAAAAACGCACTGTAGGCAAATAGCAGGTCACAGCCCCGTAGATAATTTGTCATAGCCTTCTGTGTGTTTTTTCTCTTATCTGTACCAAGTCAATGCACTGCACTTCCAGAAACGGAATTTCTGCTATGCCTCTATCATAACATGCTATAGAGCAGAAATGGTGCTTTAGTACCAGGAAACTGCAAACTCCATGGGGAGAGAATGGTAAGGGAGTTCCAGAGATTGAATTCAGTATTCCTTCTCCCCTTTTCTCTTTTCCTTACACCCAAGTACTCTCCTTCCAATATGCAGTCCTGATTCTGGACAAGCTGGTAACTTCTGTTAAAAAAAAAATAAATCTAACACACCCCAAAACCCCAGAACATCCCTGGTACCAAGCTACCACTCCTTGTACTTAGTGGGGAGCAAAAAAAGGCATTTTTATGCTGTTTGTGCCAACCTTTCCTGTGAAAATTGATAGATCCTATTTGCTTCAGGATTTAGTTCTTTAGCCAGATTCACAAGTGTTATATTGGAACTTTGTGAAGTGCATGATTTTTAACATGTATTATACTTCAACTCAGAAAAACAACAACATAATGGTGATTCGTCAAGTGAGCAGGGACAGAGCAGTGAAAACAGAACAGGTCATACAGTGAGTTTTCTTAAGGTTTGCCTTTTGGGTTGGCTTTTTTTTTATTTACCCTCTACCACAAAATGAAGATGTCTAACAAGCACCCATGCCAATCCCTTAAAGCAATAGTTTAATGGATGGCTGCATTGAAGCTGAAGCAGTTGCCATGTCCTGGAGCTTGCCAGCAGCACAGCCCAGTTGGTGTCATGGGGCCCTGAAGGACAACTGGTAAAGGGTGAAACTTCTCCTCCATCAGAAGCTTCACCTGAGTAGAGCAGTAGTTGTGACTATGGTGACGGTGTCTAACTAGCAACGATGGCAAAACGAGAATTAACTTGAGAGGTGCACATTGCTGGCACAGGGGCACGTTAAGGGATTGTATTTCCAGTAGACACATTATTGTCTGTAACACTAAGGAAGGTGCTCTGCTGTAGTTGCTGGTCAGACAACAAATATTAGCAGGTTACATTGAGAGTCTACTAAAACACAACACATAGTCACATAAAATCACAGAAAACAGCCAAACTGTCAACAAGAATGCACACTGAAGATTAAAGATTGCCGATAGGAATAGATAATTCCAACATAAATAGCAGCTTACTCACTGCTATTTAGAAAGCAGTTGTATTTTCTCTTACTTGTTTGTTCTGTAATTTTATTCACTGCTTTACAAAATTCAAAAACAAATTCAACTGGCCAATAGGGCACATCTTACCAAAGGACAACAATCATCAGATTTTTTTTTTTAAATAACTAAAAAAAAAAATACCCACAGAAAATTTGAGAGGGGCAAGAACAAAATACAACTGAAGAATTTTGTTTTAAAGGGGAATTCTGAAAATTCTTCTTCCAAAACTTTATAATACTGAACAAATATTGTACATCTGCATTGCAATACACGGTTACGTAGATTTTAACTGAAGTGTTAAAAATTGTTAAGGGTTAAATTAGAAGTCTGTCAACAAAACACCAGTTTTCAATACTGAATGTTCAGAAATCTTCTAAGGCAGCCAGTCACTTTACATGCAGCTAAAATGGTGCCTGTGTTAAGGGTTGCTCTAATGTAAATATCCAGTGTGTAAACTGCCACTACCAAAAGAAGCAGACATCTTGCAGACAAATGTCTCATGTTGTTTTAAAGGGAAACAGAAACATGCTGTACTATAACAAAAGACCAATAAAATTTTTTATTAGTGACCTAAAAGAAAGGAAAAAAACTGAAGCATAAGTAAAAGAGAAAAGAAACAATAACAAAAGGAGAGAATATATAAAAAGCTAAGTGTTTTCCTTGACCAGAAATTGCTGAGGATAGTTTGAGCCAGCCTCCAGCACACAGCTTTTGAGCTATGTGTCACAAAGCATTTACAAGCTGCTGCCAAGTTATGTCCCATGAAATCTAAGTTCTCTGACCTCCTCCTGTGGCATTACTCAGTGCTTAGTTCAACATACAGTAATTCCAATGTGTTTGTAACTTACAGAAAGAGAAAAACCTCAACAGCAGCAACAGAAAGAAAAACCAAAAAACACTTTCCCCTTTAAAGCAATTACATTTTGGTTAATACCGAGCCACAATTGTTAGCCCAACACCCACACAATCTGTACAAGCTACAGCAAAATGAATACACCCAGCAGAGCCCTTATCTGTTGTGGCACCAACAGAAAGGGGACTGGCCAATTTACCTTCATCAGCCTCAATAGCCTCAACAGTAGCTGAAGAGAAGAAAGGGGTAGCAAAACGAATGAGAAAAAATGAGCAGAGGATTTCAACTCTAAGAACAAGTCAGTGAATAGCAAAGGAGCTACAACACTAATGTTACTGTAAGTGCTGGATTTTGGCATAACAAACACACAGAGAAATGTTTACACAAAAACAATAATTTGCAGATTGAATTAAGCTAGAGTTTGTTTTAAAGGACAAGTTTCACAAACTAAAAGTTTTAAAAGACACATCTAAGAAGGTTTTTTTGACTCAAAAGATCTACAAAATGTAAATGTCTTCCGTATTGCACATCTGACCTGAAAAGGTCATTATGTAATTGTCCCAGCTCTCAGTAAGAGCAGTTTGACTTGCCCTGTCAAAAGAGAACAGAAAATGGCATAAAGCCATCACACGAAATTCATACAACTCACAACATCAGCCTAAAAAGTACTGATGCCAGGACAAGGCAAAGGAATTCTAAATACAACTTTACAGAATTGTTTTTTTCTCTCTCCAGACTAAAAGAAACATCCCCACAGCATGGGATGCTCAGAAAGCTTTGCATTTGCTTGCAACCTTGCCGAGTCTGTAAACTTTATTTTTGTCAACCCAGTCTCTGAAAAACAACATTTTGCTAATATTTTATGGATTTTATTTAAATCAATGGATGCAGATGTAAGGTTGACTGTTGGACCTCCAAAGTTGCAAAGCCTGGTCAGAGAGAGCAGAGCTTGTAACCAGGAGATTGCTGCAATGTTGTGAATACCATGTTACCACTGTTGTGAAACCATTAATTTTCTTAAACACATACTTTTTCATTTGAATTTTCCCATCAGCCTTGGTATGTATTCTTTTTACAGTCAGACATTTAGAAGCTGATGCAAATCATTAAATGCAATCCAATATGGCAAATACTTCAGAAAAAAAATTGATTTTCAAGAATTTCTCTGGTTTAGAGAATAGCTCAAGAAGTCAAGTTTTTAGGAAGTCCTTTCTTCTATTTTGTCTTGTTTTCCCCCACAAAAAACCCAACTATTTTTTTTACATTTAGGATGTTAAATATGGATTAAGATATATTCTAGAATATCTACACTATTATCTTGCTGAATGGGGAAATGAGAGGATCTAACCCTCATGCACCAAGGTAAGCCTATGTGTCTCAAGTAGCAGAGCAAGAGAGATGGCCAAAAAACAAGGAACAAAACCAATGCAAACTTAAAAGAAAAGGAAACATGTTAACTAGGATGAGAAATTAAAATAAATAACCAGATCCAAACCAGCACTGAAACATTAGAAAAAATGACAACTAAAATGTATACTTCCACAACAGAACATACTACTCATATTTTCTGTTAATACATATGTGTGCTTAACAGAAACTATATGAACTTCAGAGTATTTGGTGAATGGGGTAGTACTGTGTGTTAACTAATGCAGAAGCTTGTGTATAGTAATGTTTTACTGAGCCAGAATACTGCAGTATGAGGAGATTTTCCTTTTAGCCATTGTAACAAGAATATTTATCAATTTTCTCAAATTCATTTCTATTCCTAATATTTTGCCAGGGCAACAACAGCAGTTTCCTTGGACCACATTTTCTGACAAATGTAAAGCAACTATGTGGAAAAAAGCCTAGGTGAAGACCACAAACCCATTAAGAAAGGCCTCCTGTGAAATCATATTGCAGCATTTTTCAAAGCAGAACGTTACTATGTCTATAACACACAAGTCATCAACAAGAAAAAAGAGAAGGGAAAAAAGGGGAAAACGAGGTTTACCACCATATACCTGAATCTTCTAGATAAAAGAGACAGAAAAGGGAAAAACACAGAGAAAGAATGCTCCAGGAAGGAAACAGGAAAACAAGAGGCTGAGACTATGTCAAGGTTATAAAGCATTTCTATTTCTTACATCTACTGCCAACAGAACCTCAATAAATGAGAGACCTTTGTGTGCCTGCAATATACACTACAGCAGTACACACGGAAAAAAAAGGAGCGCTTCCAGTAATAAATTAAACACTTTGCACTCCGTATTCCAAAATGAAACAAAGGCAGCCCTACTACAGACTTAGCAATTTCCTGTAACAATTAGCACTTGGTATAAAACTGACAATCTGTATTGTGTTTGTGTACAAGACAAACACGGTGTTTGTAAGAACCTCCCTCCACTTGGGCTTAAAACAGAGTGGAATTGTTCTCATGTTGTCACCTAGAATTTCTAGGAGAGCAAATTTAATTCTAGAGCTATTTTCCATTGGTGGTTTTCTATGAGGAAGAACAAAACAGACAAAATAAGAGTTTGAGTGTCATTAGCTGAGCTGAACCTTCAGTATTCCATGTATCAGGTGCTGCTTTTGAAAAAAACAAACCCAAAAGATGCTCCAAGCTGTGGAAAGAGTGCACTTCACATACAATCCTGAGCTATCATTTGGAACAGTTGATTTTCAGGGGCTCCCCCCTCCCCCTTTTCTCTGAAAATTGATGGTATGTATTAAGTCCTGAAAAGTGGCCTTACATGAACTGCTTACAAATGCTCTGGCACAACAAACTGCCTGCTCTTCTCTCTCCTTTGTGGTTTTTTGTTTTTTTTTTTCCTGAGACGGCTGTGGTTACTTTTCTTAGGTTCTGCAGTTGAAAACCGATTGTTTTTTTACACAGGACAAGGCACACAGGCTAACAGGCTTACCACTTTGCAGTGTTTGTTTTCCTCCAGAGAGCACACCACTGGGCAGCATTCCTGTTGGAGTCAAACCTTTCAGCGTCAGCACACTCTCACTCTCTTCTCTGCAAAAGTTAAAAAAGAAAGGAAAAATAAAACCACCAAAAATAAGTATTTTTTTTAAAAAACACGGGATATGTTTTAAACATCTTAAGTTACACATGCCCTACAATGATGTTGTCATCTCCAATCTCCTTGCCAAGATATATTGAATTTGGTGATAACATCACCACCAGAAAAGCCCCCTTCACTGCTGTGTACATGGTTATACCTTTGTATCACACCATATGCAACTCCTACTGTAGTTAATACTATAACCTGCACCTATGGAACAATATGTCTGTAAACCCAAATCTGAGAGGTGGACGACCAGAAGGATCAGATGTTGCCAACAATGCATTTAGGCATTTTACACTGTGTGGTCCAAAATCAACTTAAACTGTTAGTTTGCTCTTGTCTACACTAGCAGGCAGGTACATTATTTATTGATGATCACCAGCCACTTAAAGAAAGACAGCTAAAAGCTGATTAAAATTAATAAGCGCTTCCATCCCTGCTAGTACTGTCCTTAATAATTTTGCATGCTAAAAATAATATGGATTCAAGAAAATTGTTTTAGGTCTCCAAATACATAGTTTTAAAATACATGGCAAGAGGAATGCAACAGCTCTATCCAGAGAAGCCTTGAAGTAAAGCTTTCTACAAGGACTGTAATGCTGCCTGTGATGACATACTTTCTCAGCAGCAAAATTGACCCCAATTCCTTAAGAGAAACCTATTTTGAAGTGCTTTACTTTGATGTATATAATGACATTAAGCTGGAGGAAGCAAATACAAAGACAGAATTTAGTTTCACATTCACTTGAGGATAATGTGGTTTTGTCTATAAAAACTGTCTCTCAGCAATTCTACTACTTACAATTTTCTTTGGACTACATGCCCTGAATGAATCACATATTTTAAACAACTCTTGTTTACCTATTACATATAGTCTTCAAGTTCTGTTTTTAGTTTGAAAATAATTCCGCTTGCACTCACTTTTCATTATGTAATAGTCAAAATCAAATTGTGACCATTTTGCTTGCAAGTTTCCCAAACAATTACAATTAATACAAGAGCAGAATATTTTCAGAATTAACACAGTATTTTTATCACCAACAGTTACACAGCAAAGCTTTTGTTTTCTCTCAATTTTTCTGTGTATTACATATATTTTTCTCTTTTTTAAAATTATACTGCAATGGCACTTTTAGTTTCACCCTCATGGGGTAAGTTTACCAACTGTATTTTTATTATCTTTAAACTGCATATGCACAAGAAAGATGCGTGTCACGAGTATTGAGATGTTTTAGTCTTCAGTGTTCCTTAACTTCTATTTGATGTCACTTATTTCTATTTCAAAAAAAAGGATAATAGACTAAGTATTTTATTTATCTCTCTCCAGTCTAAATATACCAAAAGAAAAGTCAGACTTGAGAAACAAAGTCAGAGAGAGGCAATGACAAGGAATCATGACGTCTTCCATTTAGCTAAAGCCAATCTTTCTACAATATCTATTTTCATCAAAGCTCATTTATAACATTTGAAACTCTACAAAACTATTTTGATATCCAATTTTTTACACTGAAATGGCCGTAATCATTTCAGCTTTATATTCAAGTTACAATCTTGAGGGACCACTCCAGCCCAAAGAAGAGATGACTAAGCACTTTGCAGATGGTCAGATTTGGTGCTTATCATTCAGACAGCTTTCTTTTCAAGAATTAGTGAAATAAACTTCATAAAACACAATGACTCAAACAGGAACTTCAAAGGTTTCCAGAACAGGTTGGTATATAGATAGATGATAGCTGATGGCTCTGCTGCAGTCTTCTTAGGGTTACACACAATTACCTCACACTTGTGTCTTACATAGATTATGCTGGCAAGACAGAAAAAATATCCCAGGCTTTTCTATAGGAATAGTTTGCAGTATTACCTTGTGAAATTTTTGCTGTCTAGTAGCCTGCCACCTAGCTGAGGAGAATCAGCCTTTCTCAGAGGAAAAAAAAAGAAAAGATATTCCCAGTGGTGGCTGTGATGAAACGTCACTTATCCCCCTGGAAGAGTGGTCACCAAAACCATGCATTGCAAGTACCTGCTTATTTGCTGAATATGCCTTGGATCACAGTGAGGATGTGCTGTATTTGCTGGTTAAAGCTAAGGGAGAACAAACCTACTCTTCATCTTCAGACTTTCCTGCAAAGGTTTCAGGGCCATCAATAATCAAGAGCTGTAAAAGACCGTGCTGGTTTTGCCTGGGGTAGACTTAAGATATGAGGCTTATGCATATCATTTTAGACAGAGCACATTCAGGAATTATTCTGTGTCCCTCTTCCATCCTTGAAACCATTGAAAAGCTTCTGCCCTACAGATCCCTTTGAAAAAGTGTGACACATGGCTGATGTTAATCATCTGTGAGTTGTAAAACTCCAAATATATCAGCTGATCATCCAATATTAGATCCTTCTGCTTATTAAAGTTCACAATTCTTGTGAATTGATACTACATTTAATAAAGTGGCTCACAACAGAATATAGTCAATCCAGAAGCTGTGGTTCAAGGTTATAGGAGAAAGCCAAGTTTCCAAAACTTTGGTTGCTCAACTATCATTAGAGAAAAATAGTTGAGCTGTTTTATGAAGGTGGTAGCAGCCACCTCCAGGCTCTCTGCCACACTTGGTACAGAGGAGCAGGTGGAAATATTTGATTGCTCCCCCATCTTGTTTAGGGAAAAGGCAAGATGCCAACCTTTTTTTTTTTTTTT
>VWYP01005098.1:0-159288 GCA_013400435.1 Pycnonotus jocosus | reverse complement strand
TTTTTTAATGGGCACCACTTTGAAGTAGCTCATGCATCACCAGTAAGTCACTTCTAACACTTTGGGAACTCCAGGTACAAAGCCCTCTATCTCAGCTTGCTATTTAAAGCTATGCCGCTGCAATCTGCAAGGTATGGATAAGCTGCTGTGCCCATGCAAAGCCCTACAGAGAACCTGCCCACTGCTGGCATGCTGCATTCAAAGCAAGCAAGTTGGACAGTTTCCACTGAAATTAAACAGCACACTCTTCAAGTAAGTATTTTATTTATTCTTCTTACATCAATCATGTAATCATAACAGTAAATGTTTTAGAACTCCCTTGATTTTTCACTAAGCATGATAGGCATCAACTGACTGCAGCAGACCAACATACAGCTTCCTGAGGAAAAAAATCACTCTGCTGAAAGGGAGGGAGAACTGTATTTTCTATATTTAGACTTCAGCACAGTACAGCATGTTTTCTCTTCTGCTCAGAGACATCAAATGGAGAGTTCTAAACACTGGGTAGCAATTAGTTACTCATGTTCATGTGTTTGGGGGAGTGCAGCCCAAAGGAACAAGCTGCTGCTGCCTGCACAGCCATTTCCTGGATTTCTAGGTAAATGACCCTAATGCTTTCGTCTTTAGCCATCTTTACTCATGGCTGTGGCAACATCTGTGGGTGACAAAGTGTGACAGCTGACTTCTTTGTTAATGAGAGGTGATGCATAACATACCCTTTCCCCACATTTAATGTTTGCCTCACAGTGGCTGAAAGTTAATTAGCACACCTGGTAAACAAAAGTCTTTAAAAATGGTAATTGGAATTTTTTTTTGCTGATGTCTTTTGTTTGTCTGTTTTATATTCAGTAAAAGCCCTGAGGAAGACTATTCAGAGCCAAAATAAATAGCAGCACTGTATAAGTACAACAATCTCTAACAGGTTGCAGTAGAACTCAGTTGGGTGGTATATTAAAATAGCAAATTTGCTGTTTGATTAAAAGTCGAGTGCTCTAAGTAACCATTCAAAGATATCCTTCAACACTAAAAAAACCTAAACCACCATAAAACCTTACCTTAACACTGAGAAAACTCTAGCCATTTTTCCTATTGCTCGTATCTTGTTCCTTATAACCTCCTTTCGAGCAGCAGCTGTTGCTCCTATGGAAAAGACATTAAAAACAGTTGTAGGGGTTTGTAAAAAATTCAAAACTAAATACAAGAAACTTCATATTAATGCTACAGTTTGCCAAACTAAGCCACATTTGTAGTGAAAACTGAAAACACTGCTTTTGTCATTCCTAGTTAAAATTATTTAAGAGATAATAAAGCCTAAGGGCAGATACCTGGAAACAAGCATGAGATGGTAGGGATTGTGTTGGCTGGCAGTGGCTAAGAGAGTTCCACAGAGCAACTTCCTTCTAGTCACTGCTATGGCCTGCTCAAAATTACAATTGCTTTGAAATTTGTGAACTCACACAATACTCTGCCTTAAAAAAAAGTATAGTGCAATACAGACTACAGTTGAGCCTGTAGTCTACAGGCTGAGCTTGAGGTGTACTTATTACTTGGATATCATCAAAATCTGTATATGCAAGAGAATCACCTGAATGGACAAAGCAAACAGTACTTATTATAAAGGATCCCCCACATCCCCAAGAAATTATTCTGTTATACTCAAAAAACCAGGTTCATTAATTATCACAATCATTACCACATACATCACAAAGATTTCTCCTAAAGGTTTCTGAAGAACAGCTAACCTTGACTTGTGTGGATGCTGCCTGACAACTCCTGCCTGTTCAGACACCACTACACATCACAGTAACGCTTCCTTCTTTGTTGCTCCAGAATTCAAGGGCAAAACCAAACATTTCTGTTTTCAAATCCTAGCAAATTGATCCTTTTTGTAGAGCCCATCAGAGAAGCTAGATCAGCAGAAAGGGGCAAAAATGAGGAGGACAGCGTTAGTGAAGAATACGCTTTGATGAAACTGGACAAGGGGCGATGGAATCAGAACTGGCTCCAGTGTGCAACAATCCAACATCTCACAACACCACACACCATCCCTCCTGTCCTGAAAAACTGGTATGACAGGAGCTCAAGGTCATGGAATTAATTAACTCAATTGACTTTTTTACGGATAGCTCACAGATTAAGGGGAATGATATCCGTGTGTTTATCAACCAAAACCAGGAAAGGTGACGGTGTATTGGAAAATGTGGGACCTCATATGATGTAATACCAAAATACTGTCCTGGTTTGGGGTGGAGTACAGTTAGCTTTCTCCTTAAAAGATACTCAGAATTATGTCTTTCAAATCCCCCACACATCAAGATAAAAGTAGAAAGTAAATATTAAAACATAGAAAGAAAAAAAATACATATGAACACTTGGGCATAAATGTCTAATTCTAGACAATAAAGAGTGGGAGAAACAGCTGTAATTCAGCTGTAACTGAATTAATGTAATATACTTTTAACAGCTTAATGAAAAAATTAAATAAAACAGCACTGATTCAGCTGGATTCTCCAGCAATAGAGGGTGATACCTTCCTGCCTCAGTTACTATGATCTCACAGAACTGCATTCTCAAGATAGACAAGACATGGTTTTCAGCCTTTCCTATCCTGAAAACAAGCATGATTTGTCCTCCTTTCTTCCCCCTAAGATCACAAACCCTACTTGTTTATTACAAGTCCACACTGTTCTGGTATATCTTATAAGGATATTCAAGAAGTTGAACAGCAACTAAGACTACAGTCTAGAATATTTGAGAACTGAAAACTGGAAATATAATTTATGACTGAAGTGAAATATAATGTCCTACACTTAAATACTTAATATTTATACTTCAATCTTAGACTCACATTCCAAGAGTGTCTAGTTTGATGTTTTGAAGTTCACTATTACTGCAAATCCTGATGAATTACTTGAGCTACACTTACGCACACACCTATGTGAAAGTAAACGGGTCAAAACATGAGAACTGGCTATAGGTGAAAAGGTTAATTTTAGCCCTTGCAAACATTGCCTGATATCCTCTTAGGATTTTACCTTCCTTTATTAGAATCATAGGCTCATTTAGGCTAGACAATATCTTTAAAAGATCTTCCAATATCTAAATAAAACCTTTTTGAGTGAAGGAACTTTAAAAAAAAGTTTAAAATTGAAGTGTAAAAATTATTTGGGGGGTAAAATAAAAGCTTTGAATCTTGCTTCAGTAATTTAACAAATTCTATTGATTACAGATTGGTGTCAAAACAGAATCTGCAAGCTGGATATGAAGGATTTATATGAAATGTAATTTAAATGTTCAGATTAAGAAGCACAACAAGGAAATAAAACGCTATAAATGCTGACAATACTCAGATGTAGGACTGAACAGGTTTAAAACAGTGCTGAAAAATGTGCTGAAAAGTGCTTTTTTGCTAAAAAGTCAACCCCAAATCTCTCACTGGTATCCTAATATACATTATGTAGTTAAGCATTAGGAAAATTAATAAAACTTAAGCCTTCCAACTTATTGAATACCTTTATTCTGTGCATAAATGGGATCTTCTTATGAATTCCAAAGAGGGGGAAAGAAAAAGATCAGTGATGTTTGTAGAATGAAAATAAAAAATACAGAACATTTGAAAACATCAACGGAAATGTAATGTTTAATTAAAGTCTGAAAAACAGAAAAGAAACAAATTAAGCAGAGAATATCCAAAAGGAAAGAAACAGATTGAAAATTATAGAAAAAAACCCCAAACAAAACCTTTTCAGCTTAAAGCCTTGTTAGTAGGTTTTGCAGGAAATCAACATGCAGGCAGGAGACTAACAGTGGTGTTACAGACATTCTCCTACATTATTGCTGCTGCTTTGATAAGGCTTGATCACGTCTCAGAAACAGCCCCACCCATGCCATATGTGGTGTGCCTGATGCCTCTTTTGTTAAAAGGGTCAAACAAATCCCTCCAGTTTATTTACAGGTGATATCTCAGAGTAGCTTACTGCCACAGCCCTGTCTGCTGCTCCTACCAGCCCCTGTGCTCCCCACTGCTCGCCTGCGCCCATCCAAACGCTCCAGTGAGCAAAGTCAAACACCACCACCGTGCAAGGTGCTGCATTTCAAAATCAACTGTGTGAGGGCAAGACAAGTGCAGCACTGGGTGCAACATGGCACATGTTCTGGGGACACTGGTCATCCAGTGCACACTGCTAGGTTGGTGCAGAGGCAGAGCACATGGATGTGCTGTAATACAGCTCACAGGAAAAATGCTTTGGGCATGGAAACAACCATATCTGGCCAAATGACAGAGTGAATAATAAATATAAAGATCACATTAAAATGCCACTCTGTCACCAACTCACAGAAATTAAGTAGGCACTGCAGTCCAGCCTTGTTGGTTTGGAGGAAGAAAAAATACAAACCACTGGGAAAACCCCTCCATTTCTCTCCCAGCTAAAAATCAACTCATTGGCAAGCTAAGACACTCTAATCAGGCAGTACCACGAACTGGTATCAGGGCATTGGTAAGTAACAGACCTAAAGACAAGGGCCTTGCTTTTGTTCCATGTCTCTGTTAGTTGCTGCTGAGCTGGCTCCAGGCAGAGTTTACTCCTCTGAGGAGATGTGGCAAATGTCACACACCACTATTCACAGCAGCACCAGGTTATGATGGGCAGGAGATGTTTGACTTGGGCTTTAGGCTGGAACTACAGCACTGTATTGGGAAGCTGTTTTCCAATGAAGGGATAAATGCTGTAGCTAATATCACTGACAGCGACTTTTCTGTGAGAAGGCTGAGAGCTACAATGTTGAAGGTAATACAAAAAATAATGTAGGTAATTTAGGAGTGTCTTCATGACAAATCATGATACGGATGCATACAAAGCAAGCAGTGCATTTGTGTCAAATTGTTTATTGCATTATTGTACTCTTTTAATTAGCAGTTTAGTTTATTCAATCAAATGCATGAGGCCAGAAATGTGCTAATTAAAACAAAACAGAACTTTGACTGTATGCTGGCTAGGTAGAGGCATTTGCAGCTCCTGTTGCTAAGTGATATGTTTGATGCACAAACATAGAGCACATGAACTAACATTTGCCCAAGATATTTTTTTCTGGATCAGATTATACTGCAACCACCACAGCAAACAGGAAAGAGAAGGTACAGCAAGAGGAAGCTATCAGAGATAAGGAAACTTGACCTATCATGTTCTCTCATTTTTAAAGTGAGTGAAACCAAAAGGCCAATACAGGCCAGCAGGGACATATGGGATAAAGGGCATTACGGTATTTAGGTTTTTTTCACAGTAAGCTTACACGGAATCTGCCTACAACGAATTGATCAGAACCCCATGATGTGCTTCATTAGGGGGAAAAAAATGGTGAGGGGGAAGGGAGAAAAAAAAAAAGGAATACATGCTGCTGAGAATCCTGCTCATGGCTAGATGCAACATACATGATTCAGAACTAAAAATAATAATAAAAAAAAAGGGCTCACAATAACACCATGCAGTGAAGTCAGGCAATACTGATGGGGCTTTGTTTTGAAGGAAGGAATGAGAGGGGAAGACAGAAGGCAAGGAAGTGTAAAAGAAGGTAACAAATGAATGATCAGTGCAAACCATAGTCATGGACCATTTTCACTACATGTGGGAACCCAGGTCAGGGCATGGTCAAACTGCAAGGAGAGAAATGAAATCAGCAGTGAGCCCTGAAAACTGTTGATGATCTAAAAACAGCAATGATTTTTAAGAATCATTCCATAAAACAAAATGCATTTGCTGTTGCATATATCAGGTATTTCCTTCAATGGGAAATACTGCTAAAAAAAAGTCAGCAGGTAAACAGGATTAGTCCTCCAGGGAAGCTGGACAGAAATTACTGAAGAAGGACAGAGGAAATACTGAGCCACTGCAAGACTGTCAGTAGACAGTCCTTATAGAAACAGTTTTGATTGAGCTGGTAATCATTTGGTCTGTTTCACTGGGAACACAAATGAAACACATCTTGTACTTCTCTCCCCCAGAAGGCAAGGTTTTCAGGAAAACAAAAAACAAAAAAAAAAAAAAAAAAAAAAAAAAAAAAGAAAAAAGAGAGGGAACTCAACTTGAAAGAGGGTTGTTTGCTGTATAGATAAGAAGTCAGAACCCACTGAGAAATCATTACAGATATCAGCTTCTATTTCAATTTAAATCAACCTCAAATTTACTTCTATGTTTAAAACCTTCAGTCTCTTCCATGTGTATGATCCACATGAGCCTAACATGTCCAGTGGGTTGCAGGTAAAAGTGTGAGCCCACAGCAAGCTGCAGCACCAGTACCACAAAGCCCATTTTACAGCTCTAAGGAGACTGATCACCTGGGAAAGCAGGCATGAACATATGCCAGCTCTGGTTTTTAGCTACACATGCTAAAGACAACTACATTTCTAATATCTTCCTTACCATAATGTTTTACACAGAGAAATCATTCATACAGAAAAAACAGAGCAGATTTAGGTAACAGTATTAGTGTTAGAGTAGTAGGAAAGGTTTAATTCCTCCTCAACTGGAAACTTTGCTGCTGTTAGATATTGTTACACAGTGCACACACATGCTAGCCCAGAGGATTTCAGCCTGTCTCCTGCACTGCTGCAAACTCCAGGTCTGTAGCAGTGCCATGGTAAAACTCCCAGGGAAGTGGGATTGGGGTTCACTCTCCTCTCAGAAAAAACACAGTGGATACAGAGACCTTCTGTAGCTGGAGAGAGCTGCTGTTCCCCAAGACCCCTAACACCTCCCTGTTTCTGATTCTGCTTTTGAAAACATGCTCCTGAACTGTAACTTACAGATGGGAATGATAAAACTAAAGTGTTAGAAAGAAGAGTATGGGCATTGGCCTGTCTAGGCCCAATGGAAGCCTACAGTACAACTTTAAGAGGAAGTATTAGGCCAAGGCTGAATTAATTTAAAGATCTTTCCCATAAGGTCTTTGCTTTGGCATTGCAATCAGTGGGATTTCAGCCTGTGCTTAAAAGCTTTCTTGAGCCAAGGATTTCAAGCACATGGTTTGTTGCTACTGTATTTAACTTGACACAGTTTTTACTCATCGTATGCCTCCATACAATTTCACATGCTATTTTAATTACACAGTAGTGACTTATTTAAATTTCATGAGGAAAAAAACGGGCACAATATTCAAACAGGTGTTTTCCTCTCTTCACTGATTACTGGTTTCAATAATTCAGCCTTTGTCCCAAGTCCTGCAAGATAATTGTTCATGTCCACACTCTGTGGCCGATGCAGAACAGGGAATTCCATCTGGTTTTCAGAATAAAATCAAAGTACTATCATCCGTATCAGTCTTCTCCATCACAAAGGAAACATTCTGCAAAACCTGTGACCTAGCTTCCTGTTCCAAAGATTAAAAATAAATACTTTGAAAGAGAATCTTAGTTACTAATTACAGCTTCATGAAATATTTGTCTTACTTTTAAGTTCTCCATTCTCCTCTTTCATTCATTCTGCCTAAAAACATCTTGAGAATATTCAGTAATGCTAGATTTTTCCAGGTTCTTATTTTTTAAAACTATTTTTTAGTAGTTGCCCTTTTCATAGATTTATTTTTATTAGATAGATTATCTATTATTTTTTCCCATAGATTTCTTTTAAACAGTGAAAGCATTCAGAGTAAGAATGTCATGGATGAACAAGGTTTTTTCAGCTTCTCTCAGTTGAGAAGGGACATTTTGGAGAGCTGCTATTTATTCTTGCACAGCCTAACAGAAAATTGTCTAATAAAATAAATTGACTTTTAAGAATCTACAAGTTGTAAGATACAAAGTGTCATTTAGAGTCAAACCAACAGGTACAAGGCAACTAATCATCCTATACTTCAGCCAAGAGGGTAACAGAACTGACCACTCCTGTCTTAGCAGAAATGTCAGGCTAGAACATTTTCTGTGTTTACATGCTTATTTTTAATGATTGTATTGCTCTTTAAAGCCTTTTAGACACTCAAGCATCAAAATAAGTAACTAAAGAAATACCTCCAGTACGAGTCTTCCAAAGTTGCAGTACCAATATTTTGGGAAGGAGCTCTGCAGGAAGTTTTCTTCATTGCAGGCAGAATATTTCACTGACATAATTAAACTCGCTATAAGAATACCTGCAACCTTTTGCATGAAATCATCTGACCCCTTTGTGACAATGCAACCCTGATTTCATGGAAGGAAATGCAGATTTTTTTAATCAGCAGACTGAGATGAAGAAAAGGGTTAGAACAGGGCAGATCCATTAATTCTTTCTGAAGCATATGGGAAGCAAATCCATTGGAGTCTAGCACACCAGTTGCTTTCAGTGACATAGAACTCAACTGGGACTCAGAAAATTATTTCATGGTTAGTAAATAAACTTTTAAAGTAATTCCATGGCAAACAATCTCAATCAAGGGTAGAGGCCCTTACCATCAAATCCATCTTCCTCTGTTCCCAGTTCATCATCTGAGCAAATGTTCAGCACGTTGACCAGCATCTCTGTCACTAAAATGGAAAACAAAATGTTGCTATTAAGTTTCCCTGGTCTGTCAGAGAGCCACCTCTAGCTGTAGTAGTGTGAATGAAAATTCAGTGCAATAACGGCAGCCACTTTTTAAACAATAGGACCTGTAGTAATAGAAGCTAAAAGTGTCCTGTGTAGCTAATAAAAAGTAAAAGTTTCCATAGATATTTTTCCAAATACAATGAACACAACAAATAGACTTAAAAAAAAAAATCTGCTAATGATCTCTATTTTTGCAACTGTCAGTGATGCAGGTAACATCTGTTTTCTCCCCCTCAACACATTTTTTACCTTTCACTCAACTTTGATAGCAAACTGATCCCTCTCCTCTTGCTCCTAAATTGCAATAGGATTTGATTTCCCTGCTCAGTGAATGTGATCAACATTCCAGTGGAAAAAAGTATAACAAGAGGGATCATAGAGGACTTCTTTATTTATTCAGGTTTTGGACACTACTTCCAGTACAACAAAACATTAACCTTTGTAATATGTCCTCGGTGTCCCTTGAATTCCAGGACAAACAGACCAGACAGTGTACATTTCTTAGACGTGCAACTATTCTATATTTAACACACACATCATTATTATTAGAGAATTCAGATGATATTCAGCTTGCTTACTTTGCAACTTGGGCACAAAAGGGTCAGCCACAGGCTGTCCCTACCCTCATCTCATTTCTTCCTAGGGAGACAACCGTGAGACACTAACCAGACAGCACACAGAGTAAGAACAGTGAGAAAAACAACCTCAGCTCAAATCAAAACCAAGGAAATGCAAATTAGAGAATAAAAAAGCCAAAGTTATGAAGTAAAATGTGAAGCAATTAGCAGATTAAGAAAAACTTCACTACACCTACATGTAGTAAGCAACATTAAAAGTGTTACCAGGCTTGTCTAGCCTTGTACTAGCTATACAGGTTGAAACTTTAAATATTTTAGTCAAGTAGTTATTAAAATCTTCTTCTGTGGCTACTATGAAGGATTGGAAAATTAGAAGGGTGGAACAAAGCTAGATTTTTTCCTACTTTAGTGAAGCATTTAATATTTTCCTCTGACAGTATTAGTGGAAAGACTTTCCACATTAACAACAGCCATTGCAGCTAACAGCTTCCTACCTTGGTTGGCCTTTGAGGGAAAAAATCTATATTAAAAAAAAAGGAAATAAATAACAAGTTGTGTAGAACACCAACTCTTATATCCTTGAATATTGTTTTGCATAGAAAGGCAAATACTGATTTCACTTCTTTGGGCTCTAAAATTTCCAAGAAATTGGTAAGTATGACCACTGGAAGACATGAAGGACAAAAAACCACTCCGAAGACGTTAAGAAAAATGAGAAACACAATGATCTCAGAACCACAACAATTCTGAGCTTAGCAGGCTTCTGATGGGAAGCCTCTGAAAAAGTGACCTTACAAAACATCTTACAGGACTGCAACGTGTGTGGAGAATACGCCCAACCTAAAAACAGCCTGGCTGAGTTTACGGCCAAAGAAAATGAAAGCATTTTATCTGCTTCACAAGAGTCTTCAACACGCACGAGTCAGTGAGGATTATGTAATGTCTCCATTAGTGCAAACAGCTGCCTATTCTTTGTTAATCCCTGCTTCATTGTCTATCTGCTTTGTTCACAGAGACCTCAGGCGTCTCACCAGCAGCTTTCCCCAAACAAAAGAGTAGCTCAAAACAAAGCTGGTCATGACTGCAGGTAGAGACACAGCTGGCTGTATTTCCAGTTTCCTATTAAGAGAGAACTGTTATTCCTAGCAGCTTTTAAGAGTTTATTAGAGTTTTCTGGCAGTAATTGCTGTTGCAGCAATACACTATAATGGATGGATCAAAGCAAGCTTCATCTTGGGCACTGAATAAATGACTTGGGGTTTAGGCAGTTTGTATTCTGTATTCATTTAATATGCTAGACCAAAGCGTTTTCATGTCTTTTGTGTGCTTGCCATTCATAGCATGAAGCAGCATTTAGACAACATCAAGAGCATCAGGTTTCAATAAAATATCATTTGTTTTCTTTAGACTCTTCTTGCCAGTGATGAGGCACCACAGGTCTTGTGCAGGGAAGGGGGCTGATGAGCAGGTTTTCCTTCCTACTGGCATCCCTCTGCTCTCTCCAGGAACAGCTGGCCAGACTGGGTCTTAGTATCACCAGCTCTGTGTTTGCTCATGAAAAAGCAACCCACCTATAAAGGTAATGTGAGTAAAGATGTAACCCCATGTAGTGAAGTCTATGGAGATGTCCATTCAGCAGTAAGCAATATCCAAGGGAATGTTCAAGAGCTTATAATGGAAAAACAAATCAGAATTTTGTTTAGTGAATGCACCTCTGGCCTGCAAAGACATAAACTCTATTTCTGCAGCAGAAAGATAATGGTATCATCACCTGGAAAGAGTGGAAATTATTAAAAAATATGAGAAGTATGATTAACTACTGGTCATTGCTTGCCCCTGTCAGGTTCAGTTCTACAACTCTCTCCTCAAAAGCAAGACATCTGTCTTCAAATTATTCTTGCCCTTTAAAATAAATGAGGCCACATGCACAGTGACTAAGAAACAATTTTGCCATTTTTATGAACAGAAGTGGTGTACATACATACCCTTCTCCCCAACAAATGGCAAGGACCAGGTAAACACATCCATGAAGTTTGGAAGCCAGTATGGATGAGGGGAGCAGTTGAACTGCCTGATGTTCATAACGTTGTTCTCATATTTCAATACTGCAGCTGGAAGGGAGAAAGAAAAGAAATAAGAGAGACATCAGCCATGTGTGTGACTGTCTACCATACCAGGAATGCTAACAGCATGCACAGCCCACAGAGCTGCTCACCAGCTTCCACCCACTTGATCCAGGGGCACCACCTGAATGCTAGTTACAGTAGCATAAAGCCTCACTGAAGTGGAAATCCATTTTCAGTCTGAAAGCAGTGTCAACAGCTTTCCCTGCCACTAAGATGGGCTGGTAAGTGAATTAATATCTCTGAGTAGTCAAGAACACGAGCTCTGGGATACGCCACCAGTGAGGAATGAAGCAAAGTACTCAGAGTACCCCCATTTCACACAGTTATCTGAGCTCCTCACAATGCTTTGGAGAAAACAGAAAAAGGCATTTATGACTCAGACTCTGAATGCTGCTCTTCTGATGGACATTTTCAACATATTTCATTACAGTACTGTACAAGAGATGACACTTGCTTCTCACATTATGCAAGCTCCAGGCACACAAGACTGTGCTCCCTATAATATGAATCAATATTAATACAATTTGTCCTGCACCATTTGACATTCTCATCATTCTTATCAATACACAAACTACATCGGCAGAAATATAGATATTTTTATCACACCCACTTTTTAAAGCACTGCACCAAGTTCAGTGTTAACTTTTGTTATTGGACTTCAGGCTCAAATCTGAAATGGTAATCCGAAAAGGTAATTTGAGATTATCAAAGTGACTTAAAGACATGAAGTTCTTTAAACGATGCAGTTACAGGAGACTGCATGCAGGATATTTAATCAATGCAAGCAACAGTAACAGTCGACACAAGAAGAACGTGTACTATTATATGCTTTCCCCTTTCCTCCAGCCTTCCCAATTCTGGCTCCCTAGGGAGAAATATATTTCCAGGACTAGTTATCACTTAATAGCCAGCAATAAAGTTGCACAACTGCAATGTGAGACAGGATTGTAGAAAATGTAGTGTTGGCTGAAGGGGATGAACAATTTCTTCTGATTATTTCGCTCTTTTCAATGACTGTGTGTCAATCAAAGAAGAAACCTTTTTTTATGCACCAGACTTTTGCTTCACAGATATTTAATAGGATGTTAAATGTCTTCCATTTTGTGGTCAATGACAGAGTCCAGAGTGACCTGGGAGTTTCTGAAACACACTCACTGACAGACATGGAAAACAGCTTGCTAGCAATAATACACTTTTGCCAAGCAGACACCCTCCATTTAAATAAACCACATTTGACTCTTGCCCATCCCTGTCTGACAACTGGCAGTCATTCTGCTGCTCAGTAGGAGAAAAAAATGGCTTAATACTGCTATTAGCAAAAATGAGAAAACTAGTGTCAATGCTCTGAATATTTCCAACAGTTTTTGGCTGAAATCACATGTAGCAGATCGAAATTCATTCTTCTTCTATTACAGCGACACAATTGCATAATAAAAATAAATAGTTTGTGGCTTTACAGAAAAAATGAGTCAAAACCACACAAAAAGGACCACTTAATGGTTGTAAAGATTCATTTAGAAGGACTAAAATTTCAAATTCATCATCTTAATGAGCTGAGGTAGTTCCCCTTTCCACTACTTCTTCAATTTATCTATTAAGTCTATTTCTAAATTCTGTGAAATTTGAATTAAAAAATCATTTTTACAGGGAACTTTTAAAACTGGCCTCTGAAAAAGCCTGAAACCTATGCATAACAGTTGCAAAACACAAAATTAAATAAAAACAGCTTTAGTTGGGTTTTCTTTGAAAGGAAGATAATTTAAGATTACTATAATAAAAATAGCCTCACAACACCTTATTTATGCACCTGAATATCTTACAAAACAATGTTCCGATAATAGTATTTTAAAAAATTCTCCCCTGTAAATGACCTGTACATCTCCTCAACAAATTACTTCAAAATAACTTTATACAATAACGCAGGGTAATAACAGAGAAGCACTCTAAAATAACTCTCCTCTTAATAAAATAAAGTCGGGTAGTTACCAGCATCGCAAATATTTTTTGGCATTTTAAATTAAAAATTTGTAATTCACAAGCACAATGCACACAAAATATTTTTATTAGGTAAGTAATGAAGATTATATTTAACACAAAGCAAATCAGCTCTTGTTAAGATTGTACATTGCCGATCACTATTTAATAGTCAGAAGAGGAAAACCTGCTCTGGATCAAGTAGAAAATGCTTCTCAGATAACAGCAGGAGTTTCCCTGAGCTTATTTGCCCTCATGCTTTCTTTTGGTCATAGCTTTATTTTTCCTCTCTGCTAGCTCAGAAAAGACTGGGGGTTTCACCTTTGCTTCATTCCTTAGTCCATGTTAGCTTGATGCCTAAGAAGTTACAGGAGAACCAGCAGCCCTGGAAGAGCAGGCAGCTATTGAAGGT
Organism: Pycnonotus jocosus; assembly: GCA_013400435.1. NCBI lineage: Eukaryota > Metazoa > Chordata > Aves > Passeriformes > Pycnonotidae > Pycnonotus > Pycnonotus jocosus. The sequence goes on along the minus strand of VWYP01005098.1, from coordinate 145,643 downwards.
TGTAAGAGTGGAGGTCACACAGTCGCTGACAGAGGAGACAGAAGTGGGATGGGTTCCTTGGTTATGAAACCCGTAAGAGAGGAAAATCTGACTCCTTCCAACATTTGCTTATTATTCCAGGCTGCAACCTCAATACTTTTCTTTCCAAACACATACTCAGAGATATGCTAGCAGACTAAGACATCAGCCATTATCACATACAACATCCAAACAGAACAAGATTCTTATTTTATTATTCTTAATACACACACACATTTTAACCTTTGATACTTGCTGTTGTAAATAAATTTTAAAAGCTAACGTTTTGTAAAGTGAAGATGTGCAGATAGCCCAAATGGCATTACACTTCTTTCCAGTGCTAGTAAACTGAGATATTGGATGCTGTGATGTGATGAAATCACATCAGAGTGAAATGAACCACTAATGCAGCAGGCAAAGGCCATTTGTACTGTTTAGCTTGAAGCATTTAACATAGCTACCCTCAGGCTGGAAATATGGGTATTGAAAACTGTGCAGGTAAGAAACCTCCTTCCTTTGGCTAGAAATGGAGATAGCCCTTCTAATCTTTCCAGAGTTGGATACAGCTGCTAGTGCTGTACCTTCTTGGTCTCCCTCAGTTAAAGATGAGCTTGGAACAACTGTGTCACACCTGTCAGATCTGAGTGGATGTCTCAGACCTTCTGGCATCTCAAATGGCACTTTAAAAGATTATATATTTGGAGGTAGGTTAAGGCCTGAAGCAATGTGAACAACATTAAACTGTGTGACAGATAGTTCAGAATTTCTCAAAGACATATATCCTGCTTCACGATCTGCCAAATCATTTTTCAGTGAAAATTAACTGATAACATTTCCATCAGAAAAAAATAATCAGGGGAAAAAAAATGAGCTTGGTAGAAATATTAGCCCAGAATATTTTTATTTAAGGAGCAACCTAAAAATATCTTTAGCAAACAATTTAACTAATTTTCTTGTAATTTTCTTTCAGAAAACTCATCCTGCATTTAGAAAATGAATCAGTGAAAAGTCCCTCAAATTCTTCAAACCTAAGAAGGAATTTAAATTTCTGATTTAATGCCAAATTAACTTCAGCATTAACTGTGCAACCAGGAACTGTGCCTTCTCAAGAAGAGTTGCTAAGTAACCACAGCATTTTCTGCCCAAGTCAGGTCAGGGATAAGGGTTAGTAAAATGCTCAAGGAGTTTAAGTAGTATTAAAGGACAAAAATTATTTACTATACAAGGTCTAAATAATCCAGTACAAAAATGAAGATAATTGCAGGTAGCATCTAGGAAACATATTTCCTTATAAAATGTTAAAGATTTTTATTTTACATGTGCAACTGCATCTTGCAAAGAAATGGTGGAGTAACATTCAAGATTTTATCAACAGACAGCAAAAATCACTTTTGGCAAACGTCTCTGCATCAGCAATGAGATGGCCTAGATACCCTGACAACTCTTCTTTAAAAGCTTTTGTTTCTGTGACAAGAACTCATTATAGCAGTAGAGATAAGGTATTAAAGAAAACTGATAGGGCAAACAAAGGTTACATCTCTTTTCTTCCCCTCAAAGTGCTAATATTTCTCACAGATCATCCTTGTCTTCCAGGTATACTACTCCTTTTCCAGGGATAATTTCCCATTAGATCTATCTGGATCAGGTACATTTCTTCATGTGTATCCATGGTACACTTCATGCTGATACTTTACACACACTTCACTGACATATCACGTGTGATACATTAACAGGCATACAGATTTACAGATGGTTTTCATTTTTCTATTATCCCAAACTCTCCTGCATACTTTCTTTTCCTGCTTTTCCTTTCAGAAACAACACACATATGTTGCAGCATGTTGGAAGAAACTTCATGCTGCGGATTTTTTTGATAACTTTAGATTCTCTGGTGATTCTCTCTCCATTAAAAAATCTATTCTTTTAAAAGTGTTCGGAAGATAGCAGTCTGTCTTTAAACAGCAAGTTAAAATTGCTCACTCAGCCAAAAAGCACACACTTACTGAAGTGACAGCCAGACATGAGAATGTCAGTATTACCAGTGTTTTACAAGTAACTTTTCTGCCTCTGTAGAACTTCTGTAGAATCTTTCACTTAATTTTTTCTATTTTTTGGGGGGCTGTGCATAAACAGCATTACAGCAAGCCCTAATTAAGGCATTAAGAAATACTGAATGCAGGAACGAAAGTTTAGACACAATACAAAGTCAGATCATACCACAAGGTAACTTTTAGCTCCCTCTTATTCTGTTGCTATTGAGGATTTCTGCTAGTTATGGGCATCCCAGAGCTCAGGGGTAAATCTGTACTTACACAACTTTCTCAGTATTTCTTGATCAGCACAGATATCTCTGAGGCCCTGAAGTTACTGGTAACTACCACAATGCAATTAACACTTATTTTCTTGCATAAGCTTTCTCTCCAGAAGCAGTAGTCTTAGAAGAATCACCAATGCACTGGTATTTCTTGTAATGAGTATTAATAATAATCCTAAAGTATCTTTATGCCTTTAATAAAATAAATGAAAGCAGAAATGTTTGCAAAAGCTATGAAGACACTGAACTGTAGCTCAGAAGTTGCCAAAAACCATATAAAAATTCCTTCCCTTTGCCAATGCTCTCCATTATAATGAATGTAGAAGGAATTAATAACAGTAATGGAGAATGATAATAATGGAAAAAGGAGGACACACGGCTCCCAATATTGAGGCAGTTTCTGAGTCTCTGAATCACCCCCTGAAAGCCTCTCTCCTGTCTCCATTAACTACAGAGGGATGGGCCTGACAGGAGCCTCCTAATTGAAAAACCTCCCTTTGGCACCCGAGGCTCTGTGTGTGTGGCCTGGGGCTGTGAGAGAACCCGCGGCCACGTGGTGGCTGCACAAGGCAACAGCCAGGAACCACAGGGATACAGGAAACTCCCTTCAGTGCCAGAATCCAGCGGCACAAAGCCAGGAGAGGCTCCCATGGTGGGGCAGCACTGTGGACAGCCCACGCAGAGGTTCCATGGCAGCATTATTAACAGCAGATTCGCTGAACACGGGATTGTTTGGGTAGCTTATCTTCAGCCGCTCCTATCAAAACCTTCGTTGCCTCCATACTGCTGTTTGAGGACATATCTGATCCCATGGCTGCTCTCAGCAGGGACTGAAGGAGCCCCTGGATAAAGCTGGCAAACAGGTATACTCCCAAAGTACTTTGAAGAAGCTCAAGAAACTACATCTGCTTTAATGGGTGTGAGAACTATCAACCTGGGATAGAAAATGAGCATTCTTAGCCTCTTGCAGCTGTTTAAAAAATGTATATATCTTAAACAATACTGCGTTTAAAAATGACCCATTTCATATCAGTGAGAGCTGGAGCCTCTCAGGAATTTATTCAGGGGGACTTTGTTGTCTGACAACCAGAGGAACACTGAGAATGCATACTAGACAGGAAGGTGCTTCCTAGTAGGAGAGGAAGTCCTTTTCCAAGGATTGACAGTAACTAAACCTCCAAATGACCTGTAAAAATCAATCAGGTTCTGCACCAGTGCATAAGTCTGCTAGAGCAACTGCCCTGACAACACCTCTGGATGGAAATACCTTCCTTTTTCTCCTGAAATCAGTCTGAAACTGTGCTCTCAGTTAATTAATTTGCTGCAAAGCAAGGAAGCCAAGAAGTAGCCCTATTTTGGACTTATTCTATATGATAGTGGGTTTTTTCCTTGAAGAGGGAAGCAAGCACCCAGAGACTATCCAGATCAAGATGTATGAGCAAGGCAGCATGAAAAACTATGCATGATGTATTTTAAATGCCAAGAGCCAGTGCAATCAGTCACATGAAATAATGCGTAAAAACTTGTAATGAGAGAAAAGGAGGCAGATAAACTCAATGGAGATCCATTACAAAGCTGCTATAGGTCAGCCTCTGAATTTACAACAAGTTATACATTAAGCAGTGGCACACGGGTGCTGATGTCACATCAGTGCTGATTTGCCTGAGCTCACTCTGAGCAAGTAGCACCAGCAGTGCTCACCAACTCCAGCTGTGGCCACAGATAACCAGCACCCCTCAGCAAATGGTGTACAGCTTTCCACCAAAACAGGCTTTCCACCATGTGTAAGACCTGCCTGCCACAGTGGAACATCCTGGAACAAGGGAAGTGACACTCTCTTTGGAAATAGAGATAACAGAGAGGCACTTCTCTTTACCACTCCAACTCCGTGGTTTCAAATTCAAGGTTTTGAACACTGTAAATTATTGCTTTCCATTTAACACTTGCCTTCAAGACAAAGTTTCACATAATTCACTCATTGCCTTCATTGCACAGAACTGTTTCCATGCCTAAGAAACAAAAGGTGAACACTTTCTACCACCTTCCTTGTACAGACTTGGGATTGCTCAGCCTTCGACACAAAGCAGCCAACCAGGAGAGCAAACACATTTCTCCACCAATGGCAGTGATCCTACCAAGAAAATGAACACATTCCTTACTTCATCCTGCACTTCTTAGGTTGCCAGTAGAGTCCCAACATCATTAGCTTTTACAAAAGTAGCTACTGACAGTTCTGTTTGCGTGGTTTTGCAGAATACCATATTATTTTTTCCACAAGTTAACAGGCATATTGAGAAATCTGAGGTATACAAACCCCATTATCTACCAGTGTAAGTGTTTCCTTCCCTTGCATACAGTTCATGGCATACAAGCTTTTACATTATGAATTTCATAACACAAAATGATGCCTGAAGAAGCTTTCTTTTGCAAGTTTAAAAATAAGTATTGCTTGCTTCCTCTGCAAACAAGCATCCAGATTAAAAATATCCCTTCTCAAGAGAAACTGATCTCTTTGCAAGAGAGCAACTTTCAAGAATATAATTGAAAATTATTTTACTTTGTTCACAGAAGAACAAAACAATTTTATCGTTATGGGGACTTGGAGAAAGTAAACAATACTGCTCATTTCAAGATATAGGAGGACAGGTTTATTAGAAAACTTTATTTTTAGAACTATGATTTTTTTTTTCCAGTTCTTTATGGATTTCTGGAAATGCAATAAATGAATAAATTCAGAGAAGCTGCAAAGACTTGTATGCAGTAGAGCCTTTATACAGTGACCAGTGACTCTTATTTCTGTAGTAACTTTTTTTTTTTTTTTGGTTATTTAATTTTCTACACTTCAGTGGTCAAGGATTAAAAAATCCAGAACAGAAAGGAACTCAGACATCCATCCCATGTTTTATCCACTTTATCTGTCAAAGTTTAACTGGCTAGACAGCTTGTACATACAAATTCCAATAATTTTATTGGAAAGAAGCAAGGGACAGCTAATTAATTGTAAGGAATGCTGGGCTCTAAACATCTCACCCAGAGCATTTCTTAATACACTTCCCTTAGTTAATAGAGCTGTTTTAAGTTTTGCTTCCTGTGTAACATTTACTTAATAACTTGCAGTCAAAATAGAGAAATATCCTAAGGCATATTAAAATACATAGTTATGTTCAAAGCATACATCTGCCTGTAACAAATTTAATTAGGTTTGTATTCTATAGTAAGTGGAATGGACATGAACTGATAAATAAAGGAATGAAAAGACATCAACATATTTGAGTCAACTGAAGTACAGTCTACTGTACATTAGCAGGAATTGAATTCTTACCTTTGTTATTGTACACATCTAGATAGTTTGGTGCTGAAAAAATTGTGATTAGCGAGGGGAAGCCTGTTGTTTGGCTTTTCCTGTACATACGATACCTAAGAAGAAAGAGAAGATACTAATTACTACCCAGTGTTGAATGTATATTTGTCACCGATCACATACAGTGCAAAAAATACCCAGTACATTACTGCTCTGGCTGTTAACAAATGCCAAGACTGAAAACCACACACATGAGCTATTTAAAAGGCACAGGAAAGAAGTATTTCCTGCAGACTTTCTCATTATAACCATTTGACATGACCAGGGATCCATGCTTGAAAGTTGTGTCTCTGTCTGAATTTCAGTGAGCCAGAGGTGGGTTTTGTTGTGAATTCGCTCAGTGCCCAGGACATTCCCAGACCTTCCCTCTGTGGGACTGCAGGTGAAGCAATCACCAGCAGGAGCCTTGGAAGGGTCCTGCCTTCAGTGCTCTGACCCTCCCACTGCCTGCCCTCTCCAGGCATGGAAGCAATGGCAAGGCCAGGGGACACAGAAGGTGGGAGAAGGGCAAGGGAAACAGAGCATCTCATCCTTTCAGTGCTGTGTCTAATCTTATGCACTCCATCAGTCAGTTTATTAATGTCTGCATGTTTACATTACCTAACCTTACTGCCTCATGAAAAGTAAAAGCCTTATTGGACCAACAAATAATCAGTCAAGCATTAAACCTGCAAGTAATCATAAGGAAAGCAACCAAACAGACACAAGCACACCACACACTGCTCTTCAGTCTCAGCCACAAGAAACCCAAGAATTTTGCACTGAAACTGTTGTATAGTTTCAATGCAATCTCTTCCACAAATTTTTTTTTTCACCCTTTATGGGAAAGCAATACAAGAAAAGTGAAATTTCATTACCCTTGTGTATTTCATGCTTGGTACTTCTGGCATAGTAATAGCTTGCTTTTAATTGCATTACCATTTTGAAGTCATGACAATTCAAACATTCAGAATAGCTCTTTATATGCATAGTGAATATTGACCTTACTCCTACAATGCCACTAATTTATCTTTTATTGCTATTCAAGTTGGGTAAAATTTCTACCTCCAAACAACCACAATAATAGTAAATTATGCATGATATGCAAAGCTATTTATTCAGATTCCAATACTTCATTAATATCTTACTAGCATGGTACATTTTAAATGAGAGGATTTTTTATTTTAAAGTAGCACAAAAAGTTCTACCTTTATAATGACAATAGTTTCATGGGGAGCCATCAACATCACCTGGACTGTTTTTGCATACAATGGCTTAGACTTCTTGAATTCATTATGCAGAATTCATTATTCATTATTTTTCATGCAGAAAAAATTATCTGCTTATTGAATTCTACAATTTTTTTGTTGTTGTTGTTACTGAAGTATAAAACCAGTAGGCCCAAAAGTTTCAGGTAGCTGAGAAAGTCCTAAAACATGGCAGTTCTGGACTTTGTGAGCCAAATCACTTCTCTGTCATCATGGCAATCAGTGTGTCAAAAGACTCTGGCATATCTGCAAACCTTTTTCTGAAATGAATTTGGTTTTCTTTCCATGTCTGGCATCCAAAAAATTTTGGTCGTTTTGTATCACTTAAAATCACTAGTGCTAAGTAGGCAGCATATGAAAGGATTCATTAACCTTGTAACTCGCTAATAATCATGTAAAAGATATTGCAATGCCAGTGTGTATTTTTGTAGCATTAATAAAAAGTGAGAGCTGTTGCAACTTCTATTTTCCAGTTCATTCTCATTCATGTGCTCTTCCTTTCTGTGCTCTGTTTGGGAATGGCAGGCCGTTATACAGAAGTATTATCATTGCCCCCACTCCACACACACTTACCCAGCATCCTGGGCTTCATGAGCTCGGAGTATGGATAACAAGTTATTGTGCTGTAGGAATTCACACACAGCAGGGTAACTGTTAGGAAAAAAGTAATAGCACCTGTTATGGCATTATCAGAAGCAGCACACAGAGCTCTAGCTTTCAAAAAATGTATCATAAAACATGCATCGTTCATGAAATCAGCACCTGCTCTGCAGGCAGATTTCAGTAGAGACAACATCACCAGCAGTGTCCTTTTTAATCCCATCCCATAACTGCTTGGGATAGAATGCTAGAAACTGCAATTCATTATACAACAACAATCAGCTTTTGGCTTGTACTTTCTTTTATTAAAAGAGGTACTTTCTTTTATTACTCTAAAATTTAATGTATTCCAAAAAGGCAAAAGGTAATACAACTGTTGCTTGTAACAGAAAACTTCACTCACTGACTACTGCATGCAGTGGCTGCTTGTGCACACCAGAAAATAGGGTAGTTAAGTGGAAAGAGAGGGAAAGAGACAGAAAGCAGAAAGGCAAATCAATCTTCAAACTGAGTATGTTTATCTTCCTGAACTTCACCTCCTTGATAAACCAATTATCTCTACCCTTGGAAACTTAAAATCCTGTGACTTCTGAAACCTCAAAAATGTGCTCACTGAATACGTCCATGCTAAACATACTGAGCAAGATAAAACTTTTTTAAAATCTCAACTATATACAGAAAACTGCTGTCCCAGGCATGATTTCAGGGACCACCTTAAGAGCCCACTTGCAATCAGTTAACAACCCCATCAGTTTCTAATTTCATGCATGAAAAAGAGGAAAACTTAAACACCCCCCTTCCCCAGTCTAATGCATCATCTTCCTTTAGCTTATCCAAGAGAAATCAGCCTACTTGCTTCCAAACCTTCCTGGGTATTTTGAAGGTGCAATGTCATATGCAGCTAGAAGCTACAAACCCAGTGGAATGCTATATTGCTGTTTCTGGACTTGAGCCACCTAGCACATATTCTCAGATGCAGATCTGGTATTTGGAATTGTCTAAAAAGATTGCCATTATAAAACAATTTCAATTCCCAAATTACGTGGGGTATCGTTTTGGCAACTGCAGTGATCTCAAATGCTGACAGGCTGCCATTCAAACCACTGGCAAATGAGAAATGATTTGCATACATTTCTTTTCATAATTAACTGTGAAAAAATGTAGACTTATGGTACATTTTGTTTAGAATTTTTTACATTAACTTCTAAAAACTGGGGTCTACCACGAAAATCTGAGACAGTTGATTATGTTCATTATCAGTACAGCTGCTCAAAATGTCTAGGCTATTACTTTTTTTCCCTTCATAGTATTCTTTTCATCCAGTGTTAAGTATTGCTTTTAAAGAAGATATAATGAAGTGGCAAAAAATGCTCCTAAATAAATATGATAGATTCTTTCCATTTCAAGTACAAAAGTGGTGGGGTTTTTTATTGTTTAATTATTTTGTTCTTCATAAATCTTTGGAAAATAAGACTTCTGCTACTAGAATTTGGCTGACTCTACAGTGCCCACACCTACAAAAGCAGAGATGTCACACAGTGCTCCATGCAAATTTACAAAAAATGAACCTGCCTGCCTTCTTTTCTTACAAGTGAATAACATGAGACCTTCAATGTGCCAGTTGCCCTATTACTCAGACCACCACTAGCCATAAGCAGTCTATCTGGGTATTTTATTTTGAAAAAGGCTAAGCAACTTGCAGGCATTTTTCTTGAGCTTTTTGTTGAAGCAGGAGCTGGGGAGAAGCACACTATCCATCATTTGCAGTTTTTACATATGGTATCCAGCATTTCCTTAGTATCTGTTGGCTTTAGATTAAACAATATTCCTTAACACAAAAATACATGTCCTAAAACGCAAGTTAAAATAAGAAGTCCTACAAAGAGCCAACAAAACAGACATTATGGCAAAAGTTATCAGAAGCAAACTTTTACAGAAGTGACTTCTGCTTGGAAATCTTTTTTCTAATCTTTTTTATTAAAATGACTGACTTGCAATCAAATTCCCTACTAGTTTTTCAGAGTGCTACCCTTTCAGAAACACTCTCCTCCTTGCCCTGCTTTGCAGAGCCCAGACTGTAACTCAGATGAGCCAGAAATAAAGCAGTTGGCCAAGAGGGAAAACAAACAAACAGAAATCCCCCACGCAACAGGCTTTTCCAGAGCGACCCAGCCTCCTGCCTTCATGTGTCATGCTGAATCATGGAGGAGCCGTGACTCACAGAGAAAACAAAACAGCCCTCTGCTAAGCTGGAGAGATGTTATTCCCCATGGAGTACTCGACTGTGATATTCCCTACTTGGGCATCTTCTCTTATTAACATGCCTCATGCATAGTTTACTAGTTCTGAGGTCTCTTTTGCATGATCGCTGATTACTTCTGGGCAGTTTTAAAAGAGAAGCAATACTTTGCTAACATGAACCAAAATGGCAAATGTTTTCAAACTGGTTTTCCACCAATAACTGGAAAAAATAGATGGAATTAACACAGGTTTTTTTTCATATCCCTCATCATGCCATTAAAAGAGAGGCATAAGCATTTCTTTCAAAAAAGAACATTCAAATTTAGTCCAAAAGCTTCTGTAACATTACATGCACATATAAAATAGGTTTCCTGCAAAATCCATTGGCCTGGCACTTGAGTCTCCAAAGGCAAATGCTTTTGCTGCTATGCTGTCCTAAGCAACTCTCAGAACCAGCTTTTACTTGCTCTTAGCTGTGCTGTCTGCAGAGCTGCACTGGGAAGTGGAACAGGGAATTGCATGGGACAAATAAACACATCTTTTTTTGCAGAGTCATTCTTTTAAAACTGGATGCTTTCCCAGGTCTGATGGAGCACACAAGCAATTCTACCAGTACATCTGGGCAGGCCATGTGAGGGCAGCAAAAAGCTTCTGGCCTGGGAGAAAGAAGAGTAGAAAAGTGGGCAAAAGAATGCTATTTTTAAAATGCTATTACTAAAAAAAAAACCCCAAAACAAACAAAACAACCTAAATGAAAAAACCATATAACTGTGCCTCCCACCCTGAGCTGAAACACACTACAGTCTTCAAAAGCTTTCAGCAGACATTTCTTTGATCTTTGCACATTGACAAACTTAACTTGCACATCAAATGCACCACTGAAATCATGTGCTTGTAGGGCCAAAACATCTACCCCAGGGTATTTGTAAGGCTGAACCATTTCACTGCTATCCAAGGCTGGCAGATGTTTCTTGAACAGCTCCAGAGAGAGTGACTCCACCACCTCTCTGGGCAGTCATTCCAATGCCTGACCACCCCTTCAAGTGAAGAAGTTCTTCCTGGTGTCCAACCTGTTTCTTATAAAAATGCCTGAGAGTCACTGTACCACTGGCTTATGAAAGAAGTGCAAAGGGTCATTGGCAAGATCAGTACAAATTGCTAAGTGCAAATAAATATTTGCTAGAAAAATTCAAGGCAAGAACTAGATAATCTGGTAAACAGGATTTTTACTGGCTGGATCAGCTGAAAAACTGTGTGCCTGTGGGTCTAGTATCACTCTGGGACAAAATAATTCCCTCTTGTTTATAATATGCTCTGAACACAACATTATTTTGGGTATGGATGAAAGAAAAGCTTAATTCATAATAAAAGAACAATTTAAACAACCAGCACTCCAATAATTATTTCTACTTTTTGACAAAATTGCCTCAAACATAACCATGACTACAAAGGACATACAATTTTAAACTTCATATAAGGAAAATTAAATCCCATCCCTAACACTTTTTGTTTTCCTTGAGGTACAGAAACTTTAATATATTTTCATTAATTCCTCATATTCCAAAGTTCACATTTCACTTTGGCATTGTGCTATTTTGACAATCCACAGGACAAAATACTGCTAGATGCTAAAGGTGTGCATTAAGTGTTGACTCAGAGCACTTCTGAAAATCAGGCTGACTATTCTTTACATCTCTAAATGACAGGTTATGCCTGTGGTTTCAAGATCTGACGTTTTACAACTAGTCACAGCAGTTTCAAGAACTCTTACATAAAAGGACGTTTCTTGAAGAAATATTGGATCAGTTTGAAATTCAATAGGCTGTATGAATGAGACTGATCATATAAGAAATGCAGTGAGAAGCTTGTCAGACTACTGTAAGCTACAGTCTTTATACTTTCTCACAGAAATGGCCCGACATTTCACAAATAGCTTTTGGCTGAATGCAGAGGATTTCATGCACTTCTGAGACAGAATGTCCAGTTAATATGGAGCATGCACAGTTAGAAAGCCACATTACTGTTACTTTCCTCACAGCATTATTGTATTAGGAAATAACTTTAAGTCAGAGCAAAGTAAGTTGCAACTTGTCACTATAATGAACATCTCTGATAAATAACAGTTATTTATTACAGATATTTCCTGCAATTGATTAGGAGATCTTAATCATCTAGAAATACTTTCACTGATTTGCAGGCATGACCACAATCTTCCTGACCTTCATTCAAAATCCTCATCGCTATCTTTTAACTTCCCTTTCTGGAAATGACTGAAGGAACTTAAGAAATTTTATTCAGTGAAGAATAAACACAATCATTCTATTAACAGGCATTCTTGAAGGAGGATTGAGTAATTCAGTCCTTACTTTACAAGCCGAGCTGCCTGTTTAGGGAAATTTGTTCCTTTACTCAGGAAGTAACTAGAAAAGGCAAGGAAAATTAGACATTCCACACTGATGGATACCTTTAACACCAGGTATTATCATTAGGCAAGCAATTAGTCATCTTCCAGGGCAACTAGGTACTTCTTTTAAAAGGAATGCTTGTCTTTATATAATCTTAGATAACGTGACTCCAAGCTAGCCTTCTGGCTGAATCATTAGGCAGTTATATGTCCCACACACATGACCTGATAATTAGCCATCTTCTGAATATTTCCTCTTCTCCTGAAACATGCACTTTTCTGAATATGTGTCAGGACATAGACTAGATCTGATACATTTTCTGGAGGAAACTGATATATACAGGAAATTTTATGGCGCAGACCTCTAAAAAAACCCCACCCCAACCTAAAATCTAGAAGTTTTTCCAGTATATAAGCAGCTCTGTATTTAAGCACAAGCCATGTCTGCCTGGCTATTCATGAGGGCAAATGACTATTACTCCCCATGTGTGCAGTGGCTGGGAGTCTCAGGTACACTCCAGCATTTGCTGCTGCTGAGATGATGAGCAGCGATTTTACCCATCAGCCCATTTCTGCACTGATCAATTGTTTGCAGCAGTTTGCCATCCCTTTCACGATGAGCCCAAACACATCTATTGAGCACTTCCCAGATGTCACAGGCATGAGCATGGCTGTCACCCTTCCCCAGCAGAGGCGGGTGCCAGCAGCCCAGGCTGCAGAGAAAACTGCTCTGTTCACAGCTGGCCCCACGCTGCAGCAACTATGACCCCAAGAAAGGAGCAGGAAATCTCATTTCTGAATACCAAACCATCTGCTACCTTCCTGATAACGTTACCCACAATGAGGTTGATTCCAGCAGTTCTGTCACCCAGTTGCTGGTGGAAGCCATTGATTTACTTCTGCTGTGTTACTAAACGGCTACGGTCAGTGTTCAAGGTGAGATTTTCTAAGGCAAGTGAAAGAGCTGCATTCCTCCCTTCTGCTGAGTTTGTTGAGAAAACTTGGATTTGCGTGTAACTAGCATGGGTTGAAGCAGAACTACTTCACTTCAAAAAGTTCAACAACCTCTTAACATTTCAATAGCATCTTCACATTTCTCCTCAACAAAAATGGATTTTTAAATTAATATTTCACTGAATACATTGCTCATTTTGCAATTTAACCTCCTCCCCTGCTAGTTTTGCTGCTCTGGTGTCCTTGTACACCGTTCTTAAATATCATAATTAAAAAAAATTTCCCAAATTCCTTAAAATCTCCACACTGTCAGAGGAAGGCATAACATGTTTCTGCAAGAGTATTACAGGCACTTGTCTGCATTTCAGATATGACTAACTCCCATTTAACAAATGGTCTTCAAATACTGAATTTCTTAAGAAGAATTATTCCCAAACAACAAAAAAAAGTTTGATCAAACTGAGAGGAAAAAAAAGTACCTCTGTGGTGGAAACCACAGTTTTTATTTAGCCTGCAGAACAATAAGAAGTGATCAGTTTTCCAATGCTGGCATCTTTCATTGGAAATTAACTTTTAATTTTCAAACTAGAAATGCAGTTACGTACCCCTTTTTGAAGTGATACATTCATTCTCTAACTTACAAGAACAGAAATAAGCAAAATACACAGACTTTGGTGAATATAATTAAGTGATTTAGAGTTTTCCCAATGTGGCATAACAGAAAAGACTCAAAGCAAGCGTGAATTTTTCTGAAAACAAGGCTAGCTGGCAGAAAAAAAAGGCCTAATTACCCTAAGCAGTGACACAAAGTTCAAGCAAACATTTATACTGCAAAACCAGAACCAGTTCACCAACAGAAATTTATTCAAAGTAGCAATGATCACCTGTAGAAGTACGAGCAGCCCCTGACTGTGTTGTGAGTGAAGTGTTCCTGAGTCTTCTCATTTCCAAAGTCCTCCAACGGGTCTGACCACAGGATGTCACACATAGGTCCATATGCAGGTGGTTCCTTGAATCGATCTAACTAAGAAAAATAGGAGACAAAGAAATACTAACTTCTTTCAACTATGTATCACAGAAACATGGAAGCAAAATTACTATTTTTCAATCCATGAGCATGTGAACAAGAGACTCACAGCAATCTGTTCTTCAGCTTTAAAGCAACAGAGTTTGAGTAAGAGCAAATCACTCCTTGCAAACATTGACAGGGGATAGAAGGAACAGATATAACTGAAATTTAAGAGATACAATGGATTCCCATTCCACATGAATTTGTTTGCTTTCTTTTGCCTTTTCTACTGGCTTTTGCAAGCATTCCAGCAGACAAGGGAGAATACAGTATTTCTGTATTTCATGATTTTTCAAACCTTAAAGCACTCAGTTTATGTAAGTGAGGCACCTCAAGAAAATACAGTAGTTATTTCAAAGCAATTTCACATTTAGAATTACGTACATTTTCACAAAAATTGTATCTAAATATCAGGACAATATCTCTGCATTACAACACCTTGGCCTGGCATTCCTGTTGCTCCCATAACGTCAACCTAATTAAGAAGCTAAAAACTTCTCTTTCTGGTCTTACTATGGGTATTTAAAACTTCAAATGACATAGAATCATACTGCAAATAAGATGAAGTATAGCAAAGTAATAAAATAATAAAAAAACCAGTATTCTCCTGCAATAACTCTTCAATATAAAAACACCATGTGCTATCTCAAGAATTCTTTCATATAAAAACAGCCCTGTTAAGATGGTGTATGACTAAGGCTTGCAGTATGAAATATTCTCCATTATGACCAGAAATATCAAGCAATGATTCCAGTAGCCAGCAGATACCTTTTCCCCTCAAAAACAAATTTTCAAAGAGAACAAATTGGTTTAGTAAGTTTTCAACATTCAGTTTTAATAAGAGATGTCTACAATTTTACCTTTACATTCTCAACATATTCACAGCATATCTACACTCCTTATTTCAGCCCTCTCCAATTAATGCTTCTGTAATTACAATTCATTTAAATTAAACAAAAATTCATAAATATGCAAACCCAATTTCTGCTGATTGCCAAAGATAAATAAATCTGCTGGGTTGGGCAGGGGGAAGGGAAGGTGTTAATGAACCTAATCTAGAATTTGAGAGCTGAACAACTTTACTCTGCCATTATGCTGTTGCAGAGCCAGCTGATTTTTATGCAGAGTATTTTTGTTTACTGAGATAGTGAACCTTTACCTCAGAAACAAAACTTTGCATTCAGTAATTTTTAATAGTGCAGTTAATATCTTAAGCTAATTGCTTTTAAACCAAAACATGTAATTACTGGCTCAATTTGATTTTTTTAAACTATATTAATTTCTTAGTAGACTACAAATTAACCTCAGAATATAAATTACCTTTTACTAACGTGAAAGCTCAGAAATATATATCAATGTTTGTAAGTCTCAAACAGCAAACAAGAAACTTTTTTTTTCTGAGAACACTAAGAATGAATAGCTTAAATATCTCTTCTTAGAAATATCAACTGAGATCTCTTGTACAAAACATGTGAATAAAAAATTAATCCTTGATAACATGCAATAATACCAGATTATGTGAAGAAGCTGCTTGACATTGTTCTCTGAACTTCCATGAGATTTCTGAGAAACTTTTCAGAACATAAGAGTATGACAAGCATGAATTTATTAAGCCTCAATTAGACAATCTGCTGGGCACTCAAATGCGAAACTATTAAAAATATGGCGGGACCTATTGAGAATGAAGCACTTGACTATTTAAAAAAAATACTAACTATATTCATTGCAATCATATGAGCCTTGTTCATTACATCTTTGTATATTGTGAGGTTCTTCTAGAGCTCTTTTGAATCTTCTCTGAAAAAGCACAGGACACTTAACAAGGCACAAGGAGTTGTCAGATGGTGTTTACATTGTGCTAATGGGTAATACCTCAAAGACTTACTTTTCTGATGTCATCTAAGGTGTTGATCTCCGGAGACAAGCCACCGTGTACACACAGGAATTGTTGGTTCATCAGAGCAGCCAAGGGAAGGCAGTCAAAGGCATCCATGCAGGCATCATATACACGTTCTGAATATTTGATTTTACCTTTTAAGAATTAAGATGGTAACAGAAAGTACCATCAATATTTAAGAGGAAAAAGGAATATGCTTAATACCTCAAACTTTTTCTCTCACTATTCTATCTGGTATTGAGGACTGTACTCAAATTTTTGCTTCATACAAAAATACCTTCAAGAATCCACTGTTGGAAAAATTCTTCCTGTTCTGAGGTGAAATGAATAAAATTTTATCATATTTTTTCTAAAAAAGTGTAAATAAACAACTGAATATACCATTACAACCTACCATTTCTATTCAGTATGAAATCTGTAGAGCAAGCCTTAAAACATCTGCTGAATGGTTATCATCATTATCATTCAATATACTCTCTATGAAGTAGTCAGCTCAGTCCCCTATAATTAATTATCTACAGAAATGCCATTATGAAATGAACGAGGCGGTACAATGAAGCTGAAATGTTAATTTACCAATATGTATATTAAACTTAGTAAACCATGAAGCCTTTGAGCCAATTAACATTTCCCTTATCCCTCGTGTAAAAAGGAAACACACTTATGGCAACAGTTTCATCTTACAGTGTCACATGAAAAAAAAGCTTCATTGTGCAGGTAAAGGTCTACAGCTAATGAGCTTTTATGTGTCACTGCATCCTTTCTTGCAACACAGAAAGGAATTCATATAAAAAGAGCATATTGAAAAGTTTAAGCCTACACATAGGATAAATGTGAAAATGCTATACCTAAAGGAAAAACAAAAACTAAAATAAAAATTCCTGGTATTTTTCTCCAGCTCCATGAGATGAGGCCCTCCTTAACCAGCAGTCAGGAACTAGTCACAGGTGCCAGAGCTGGTGTGCCAGCAGGTTTTGCCTGCCAAGCTGCTGTGTGGGGCAGCAAACCCCCAGCTGCCGCAAAAAGCATCATCAGCAGTACACATTTACCAAGAGCATCCAGGCCCAGATGGACACACAGCAACCCCAGGATGCTCCCACACCAGACTGGCAAGCTCAAATGTGGGGTGGTCTAAGCCCTTCTGTTCCACACCCCTATGAGGTGACTGTTCTCTCAAGAAATAGGGATTACAATTTAAAATTAATGGCAGTTAACATGTAAAGTACATGAAAATTTACTAATAGTGAACCATTATCAAATATTTGCAAAATAACAAACTAAGTTGCTGAAAAACAAGTTAAGAGGAGAAAGGTAAGATAAACTTACATTCTTGCTTAAATGTGAAATACTCTGTTAAATGTCTACATTCATGGTTCCCACGAAGTAAAAACAGTGTTTTGGGGTAAAGGATTTTCAAGGCCCACAAGTACAGCACACACTGCAAATCAAAACAAGAAAGAAAAATAGAATTCATAATTAATAACAGAACAATTTACATTCCCCTCCATCACAGAAAAACTAGCAGAAAAAGTCAAAGTAATCTGTGCAAAGCATTTATTTTCAACTGATTACCTCCACTCTTCACATACTACATTCAAACACTTCTCTGCCCTTCAGCCCAAACTGGCTGAAATTCATCCTGATACATGGTATATTCTGATAGAGTTTTACACTTTTTGCTGAGTGGCACCTCCCTGGTGAGCCATGTGCTGCCTTCAGCAGCCCCAGCTCCCACAGCAATTGCTGTGCATCTCTAGAATGAAGCGCACATTCTCCACCTGGAAGGTTGGGCAGAAACCCTCCGTGGAAACAATTGCACCGGAAGACCTGCATTTCCTGGCTTAAGGAAAATATGCCTCAGAACAATTTAATTCACACTTCAGGAAATACCTCAGCTTTCAAAATTACACAGCTTTTACATGAAAGTTTGTTCATTTTTCACTTAACATTGTTCCCTACATGCCACTGGGGTAAAAAGATCCACGAAGCTCTTGCATTACACAAAGTTACTACAAAGCTTTTATAATGCTTTTTCTCTTTCCTAAAGATTTCTACTTGAGATGATATTTCTTCTAGACATGCTTTTAAAGATAAAATATAAGATTTGGAGAGGCCAAGCTCTGCTCAGACCTCTCTAAACCACCCAATTAAAAATATTTGTTTTGAAAATGAACTCACAGCTCCAAAAGTTGATGGAAACAAGGCCCAGTCATCCCATGAGATGAGCCCACTGCCTGCAAGAACACCGTATATATGACCACAATGTCCTCTCAAAAGCTAGAAAGCTAGAAAAACTGTCTGAACGATTTTTACTCCAAATTTTCCTTGCTTAGATAACCAGGAACTGCAGAAATGCTGCACAAGAAACTAAAGGTGTCAAAAACCCCTCACTTCCATTTACAACTACTTCCTAACATTCCCCTTTGTTCCACTGGGGGGAAAACCCCCCCAATCATTTCATTTAACTTAATAATCAATAGATTGGAAATTCAGACTGTACTCTATGGTTTAAGATTAGAACAACATCAGCCTTGCTGTCAATGTAATGTTTCTACATTATAGTGTGAATTCTCTTCTACAATTCAGAGTGGCTTGAAAAACAGCTGAATAATAACTTTAATCATCTCAACATGTAGATTTCAGCTCCCTTGTTTGCTACACAGTAAACTTCTATGAAAAAAATAAAAAGGAAAAGAAGAAGGGATTCAACATTTTCATGTCTGTGATAACACTATCCATATATAATCACACAGCAGCAGGAGTTTTACGTTACTACTTGTTGCCTTGAATTTATTACATGTCAACATCTGAATGCTCTGTCTGTTCTTTATCTGTAATTTCTGTTCTACTCAGAGGGTCTACAGAGGAAAACAGCAAAAACACAGGCAGTATACATGAGGCATCGTAAAACTAATTCTCCCCCTTGGAAACACACAGAAGGCCTCCCAGCTCATGCCAATTCTTCTGCCTCCCTGGCGCTATTGCCACTGTAGGAAGCAAGAAGAGATGTAAGAATGCCAGGGAAATCACGCTAACATAATCCAGCATGGAATTATGGTGTTACGTCCCAGGAATTATCTGTTGTGGCCCAAAACAACCACAAAGGGTGTGCCTGGAGAAAGTCTTCTGTCTCTGTGTAAACTCCAGCAGACTTGGGTTTGAGGGTTTCACTCCAATGGGGCAAGAAACCTGAACTTGTCCACATCACCAGAGCAATTCTCTCTCTTTGATGATGACTCCTTTATTCATCCAAGAATTTCCAGAACCTTCCACTTTTAACTTACTGACTCATGCAACAATTTGATGCAAATGTTGTGAGACTAGAAATTTGAAGTGACACCCCCATTCACGCAAGAAAAGCCCCAGCTTTTAAAGTCATATCCAAGTTACCTTACAGCTTCTAATCCTGCCAAAACACCTTTAGATAAGCACAATTAGTGATTAGATGAAATGACATATTAAAAAAAAAATGGTTTACATTGCCCTCCTAACTAAGTTTTTCATTCTCCTAAAGCTCTGACAATACTGTTTAGATTATTCCTTTTAAGTTTCTCCCTTTTCTTTCCAGTAGTTTAGTGAAGTAATGTTGTAATAGTAAATAAGAACTAATTAGATTTTTTTTCCCATGCAAACTAAAGAACATATATGAGGGCAACAATTTTCATGGCTTTTCAGCTTACAGTAATTTACATACAAAAAACCTTATGTCCAAACAACAAATCATGAGCAAACATTCTGGCTTTGATTTTTTCCTACCTGTGCTTCACATATGATAATTCTTACCGAAGTCAAAAGATTTATGATAAATTGCCCTTGTTGAAAATCTGAGCCTAAAGTCTTCAAGTATTTCGTAATACTGCTCCCTGTCATAAAATTTTAAAATATCTTTCTTCTTTCAACTTTTTCATTACGAATATCCTAAACATCAGCTCTGCTGTAACTGTATGCAAAATGTACAGTGGGGACCTTGCAATCTAGACATCTGTAAGGTATTTTTCCCTGTTTCATTTCGATCTATCAAAAAAACTTATATCTATATATCTATATATCTGTCTATAGATATATCTATATATGTATAAAAGAAGTTATGGTTCTTAACTAAGGACCCTCAAACTCCTCTCACTTGTTTAGTGTCTTTCATCTGTTGAAATAGCAGATTTGTTAAGTTTGTTACAAAGAGGTAATCTGTCCACCTCCTAGCTCCCATAGTCAAGCTGTTTTCCTGCTGGGGTTCTGGCAGCCTCAGCGTCAGGAAAGAAAAGGTCTGTGCAATTAAACACTGTGTAAGCCAAAGGCCCACATTTCCAAAACAGACTTGGGATTTAACTCCACTGTTGCATGCTGAATTTGAGCATTTGCACAATTCCACATCTCAGCCCATCCTGGAAAGGAAAACCAAAGGCCCCACAGCTCTTCTATGCATCTCAAGCTACGTGATTGAAACAAGGAGCCTTGAAAAATTATAACCACGGCCACTTGAGTACAACCACAGCATCACAGTGCTCACTTCTGGGTGTTCCAGCACTGGTAGTGCCAGGAAGAGAGAGATGCAGCTCACTGCCAGTTGTGTGGCTTTGCATGGGCCACAAACTATGAACTCCCCCTCCAAATGACTGACAGCACTGGGCACTCCTCCAGCAGATGAAATAAACTGTGAGTAAGTGTGAGGTAATTCATACTTGAAAGGATAATTTGAGCCACACATTGCTAAGGTCTCTACTGATGCTCTGTGACCTGCAGAACTGGCATAGCTCCTGCACTCTCTAACACACACCTCACCTAAATACAAAAATTGCATTACTTAAGGTGCACTGAAATAATGATACCATCACAATATCCAGTACAGATACAGCTCCCTAAAATGGAGTAACTGTCCTAATGGAAACCATGTACCTTTTTAGACACATAGTTGCATTCACACTACTGGGGTGACTATTTATTATGGCATGATTTCAGAGAAAAATAAAGATATATTGCAGCTGTAACTAGAATACTCACATGAGATGCAACTTAATGCCATTTCTGAGCTACTCTCCCTAGAGCACAAGGAAAATTCTGAACACTACTTCAAATAAAGGAAAAGTGATATTGTCTTCACTACAAGTAGGATTTCAGCAAAATTGCAATATACTGTTTGCTAATGTTTAGACCATATTACTCCCATTTCAGCCTTTAAAAAGAATATCTGAAAATATAAAAAATATCCAAAAAAGTACCTCTTTTTCAACCAAAAAGTGACTAGAAAATTCTTTTTCGTAAATGTTCCTCTAATTCCTAAAGCTAGTACTTTCTAAACAGGTATTCAACTGATGGATCCTAACTCTCCTTTTTGAGACCTTGTGTCAAGGCCACAGCTGTTCTCTGAGAAGATGGGTCCCACAGAGAGATGGCATCAGTGCAGGGGAAATGGTGCCATCACATGTTCTTCCCCTGTAGCCAAAAGGGGTTCTTGGCATGCTGGGGACTCACACTGGGAACAGCTGGCACAGGACCAGTCAAGCTGCAAGGACAGCCCTGACACAAACACATGTTCCAGTCTGGGAATCTAATATATATAAAAATAATCAGAACTTGCTGAGTTACTGAATATTCACAGCTCTGAGGAGCACTGCTATACAAAAATGAGATCTTACAAGATGCAAATTGTTGCTATGAAGAAAGATTATTTGCTACTGATCTACAGAAGAAAAGGGCAAGGAAATCCAGGATAATTAAAGCCCTAGGATTTTCTTTCCTCTAAGAGAACTGAAAAAAATCCTGACCAGCCCTAATTATTTTAAATCAAGCTGTTTATTGGAAAACATTAATACACTGCAGTAACAGAGAATGCTGAAAGGTGTTCATTCTTCCAATGAAGTCCTCAAAAGTTCATAGAGACTTGAGAGATAATAAACACACAACTTCACCAGTATTAACTTCACCCACTGTTTACTAATATAAATTTATTTCTGTGTAATTCTTTTCTTGGGAGAGACCATTTAATTTCCTACAGTTCACTGAGTTCGGAAGCATCTCAAGCGCCAGATGCTTTTTTTAATTGGAGCAAGGTCCTGTGGTCAAATTCCAGACTCACTCCAAACACTTCACTTTGTTCTTGCTGGAAATAAAACCAGTTTCACCTCCTGAAATTTCAGTCTGTGCATTTAAGGAGGGGAAATGTATGCATGTTCTGAACCTTAAAACATAATTCAAATTTTGTTAGTTTTGAACACTGGTTCAATTCTCCATATTTTAACTCCTACCTCTGCCGAAAATGATCACTATGTACCTCATGATGGTCAAGTGACATATAAGACAGTATGGTGTTATATGAATTGAGCAAGAAAATAATCCCACAGCTGGTTTACACATCATTATTATTAGTGCACTATAGTTGGTTTTTACTCTGTAATTTTCCTAAGACTGTGATGAAAAACAGTCTATAAGTACACTCCTCCCTACACTGCACAGTATTTGTCTGCTTTTCAGAAGAGTTTTCAGACTCAACTAGAGAGATTAGTCATTCTCCCTTACAACCTATTCCTGCAGAACCACTTAGGCTCTAACTATTCTTTAGATTTAAAAATAGCCCTCTGTTTTGATCATTTGGGTTTCTACTCTCCATGACCATAAAACTCACTTGAAAGTGAAAACCAAGGGGTTTCTCCTACTCTGGAGTCAGACCCCTGGAACAGTGCACAAGCACAAGAGGAAATGTTATCAGTTATATAGCCAAGGAAACAAATGCATTGCATTAAATTGCAGCAATTTGTTATTTTAAGTGAAGAAATGCCCAGGGTCTGCCAAAAGGTCAAATGGAAAGAGAACGTAGATACGGAATAAAGATTCTGTCTGCGCCAAGAATCGTCATCTCATTCTATCTACAACTTGACTTTTTAAAATTTTACCTGTTATAACTTCTATATCAGTCTCATCCTTTGACTCGTTGCTTAGAACTAATATAAAAGACACAAAACACGCACCCCCCTTCAAGCAGTGAAGCTAACTCAAGTAAAAATGGAGCATGCACATGAAGAATTGAGTCCTTGGATCAAAAGCTCCATTGGGCAAGGACTGACATTTCTGCTGAGTGCCTTATACAAATACTTTTCTCTTTTTCCCTCAGAATTATCAAATGCCTTCCACCTACCTTATGCAATTTCCTTCTCTGTTCTTAATGATAATAGCTTGCATTATGTAGTACCTTTCATCCAGAAGAATCCCAAATGCTTTGCAGCCCACAGAGAAGGATTATCTCGCCCACTATCAGAACTCAGCTTGGTCTAAGCTCAATGGTGTCACTTTTACACTAGAGATCACACGGCAATCGAGGGGAATTTTTTTTAAAGCCTGTATTACTCATGATTAGTACCTTGGACCAGCTATTTCATTCTTTTGGAAAGACCCCAGAACTGCAATAGTCTCCTGTCTCCATAGCAGAAAGAGGAACCAGCAGATGGATGGAAGAAAGATCAGTACATGATTGGCATGGTAGAAATACGAACTGAGGCTAGGGCTGTTTACCAGCATGACTCCCCCAGCACAAAGTACTGACAAGAGCTGGTGCCTGATCTATGTACTTAGGTCCCCTTCTCCACCAAAAACATCCTCCCCCTCTAAATGCCAAGTTGCATTCTTCACAATTTTCCTTTCCTTGTCACTACTTATTGTGCTGAGTTCATGCCTGAATGCACAGCTCTACATCCAAATACACTTATAAAACTGAAACTTGCCTTTGCTTTCAAAGGCATTCCTTAATCAAGGTGACAGGTGGGGAAAATCAGTTATGTGACCAAAAAAAAAAAAAAGGTAGTGATTCAAGAACCTAACATACAAAACAAATAATATAAGTGACAGCTGAGATATTTCCTTGGTGCTGGCAGAAGCCAACACTGCTTCCAGTGAAAAAGCAACACTCCTGAATGGAAAAACTGAATTCAGAATACAATTTGCTAAGTATGTATGCACAGGTTGGTAAATGAGCGATTTTAAGGTGATTATTGCATATACATAGGCTGTTTTCTTTGTTTTATATGGCTTGCTATTTCTTTAATTGGTAATAGCCCTGAAACAGATTTTGGTAAACTGTCAGAGAAGCACTTGAAGCTGTAGCAAATCCACTTGTTCTATTTCTTTTATTAAAAATCTATGTTTATAGAAGTGAAGACAAAACCTTCTTCTTCCAGACACGTCTCAATCGTAAGACTATAGGAGATATGAATGAGGTTATCACAACTCAAAAATGGTAGTTCAAGACAGAGCTGCACAATGGCTTAAAAAGGTCCTCCTGCTCCTCCTTCCCAATCTTCCCCAAGCAATCAAGCATGGTAATCCATAGCAGTGATTTAGCTCACAGCTCACTGTGGATCAGTAGTCAAGAAAATCATGAACTCAAGTTCAAAAAAATCATCATCCAAGTTCTGACTTCATTATGAGACTAAATCCTAACTATACTTATTTTTAGCATGTAGGTAAAAGAACCCTGCAATTTTTAAGTTTCTAGAGCATCTGTACTTGGAATAGCATATTTATATTTGTAAAGTGTGCCAAAAGATTCTGTTAACACCTGAAATGAAGTTTTAAAATTAACTAATAAAGCCAAAGCAGTTTTATTGAATCTGATTTTTCAGAAACTTCTTACTTTAAACAACACTGGCAAGATAATACACTGATCTGTTTTCCAAACACATCAACAACTCAGCTGCTTGGCCTTAAATACTTGTATACCAATATGGCAACAGTGTACTTGTGGGATTTAGAATGAAACAGCAGCGGATGTGTTCTCACATGATGCCATCTAATCTAGTCACAGACACACAGACATGTACCATAGGATCTATATTGCTTCAACAAGTAATGGGCATTCTGCCCTGACTCAGAGGAAGTTCAAGTCTCAACTTTTCACAGAAACAGTCATGCTGTAGATCAAGAGTTCAGCAAGGGTTTCTGATTGACTGTTCAATGACTAGATCAGCTATAACCCAGACAAACAAATCCAAATCAGGTTTTATTCAATAGTTGCACTTCATCTTGTAAGTTTGTAAAATCAAGCAGTAACACAGGATAGGAGAAAACATCTAGTCTGTTTTACGAGCACCAGAAAAGAGGATTTGGGCTTGGTATTTGACTCACTTCTAGCCAAAGCTGGCAGGTTGGATAGGACACTCTACAAGCCAGCTAAAGGTATCATTTCACCTCCACATTCTATGGCCTGACCTGCAGACTACATCAGGTCTCAGCACCACCAACAGGGCACTCGTGCACCACTTCTCTGTAGACTCAAGTGCTGCATCAAAAGCCAGAGATCATGCACTCCTGCATGCCATATCTAAACAGACCTTACTCATTTTCCCCAGCACAGTATGCTGTGTGCTGGCTTTTTGTCCCATTTACCTCTCATTTAGCCCTTCCATTCTCCTAAAATTTCACATCCAGGAGACTCAGATCAAATAAACCTAAAAGTCAAACTAAACTGTGGGTCGCAGGTTAAGTTTTCCTGTTGTGTCTCTTTTCTAATAGCTCATGTCTACTCAGTCTATTTAGCTTTTACAAGCTGCAGAGCACGCTGCCTTCTGTGTAATATTTAGATGGCCACTAGTTGGCACCATTCTGTGTCAGCTTTCCAGCACAGATATAGTTGGATTTGGCTGGATTTCAAAGAATCTTTAAAAAACACCACCAGCAACATTAACATGGTATTTGTGAAGAGCCTCAGTATTCCTGAACTAGTTAAGATATGATGGTAAATACACATAATATGCTGCAAGCGGTTTTGCACCCAAATCCAGAAATGAGAAACTTACTTCAATGCTGAAGTACCCTCTGTCCACGTAGTCCCCCAGGAAGAGGTACCGCGTGTTGGCAGGAGAACCTCCCACTTCAAACAGTTTCATCAAGTCAAAGAACTGACCATGGATGTCTCCACAAACTAGAACAGAAGAGGAGCAATATTTAGATTCACCATACAAAAATCATTTTAGGTACAGTCCAAAGTCACCGTTTTGTAAGACGTGTTATGACAATTTTCTGCATCATTCACTACTTAAACAGCAGTTGAGCACTGGTAGCTGCTCAGCAGAAGCTGTTTTCTATGATATACATCTATACACGTGTGTGCAAAAGGCTACCAAGTAACTAAAGGAGAGCCATCAGGTAAATCTGGTCCATAATTATTTTTATAGATATCTGTCTGGTGGCACTGCCACCACAGCACACAATACTGGCAACAGCAGTAAGATGAACCAAAGCTGCCCTGAAAAAAAGAATATGTTCAAGAAAAGTTACTCTTTCTTTTAAAATTACTCCTCTATTCTTCCAAGTCTTAAACCCAGAGGAAGAACAGCAATAGGCTTCCCATAAAATGCAAAGCACACCTGTCCTGTGTATGCCTGCTTAAACTGACATGTTTCTGACTTCTGCTTTCTAAACAGTAAAACATCCTGCTTGCTTTCCCAAACCATGCCTTACACAAGAGGACACTGATGTTGCACACTTTAACCTCTACCCCTTTATTTAACCTCCAATAATTATGATTTGTTCACCTTCATTGCAATGAAATCAATCTAAGAGGCTGTTTCCCTAGAAAGAGCAGCCCAAATAAACATGACAGACCAAGCACAGTCTAGGCTAGGCTGGGATGCCTCTGTCTGTGCCTTGGGGGCAAGAGTTTGGCTCTGCTCTCTTGTGAAACTGCAAACTCCCTGGTGGGTGATTTCAAGCATCTGCAGGATCAAGCCTGGAGTTTTTATGGCAATGATCCTTATAACCAAGGTGATGTTAAGAGCCCTGTTACTGAGGTCAGTTTAAACTGGCCCTTCAGTGACCGAAAAAAACCCGAACAAACAAATCTGATTTTCACATTCTAAGGGTGATTTTGAAGTAACTGAATAAAACTAAGGGTCCAAGATAGGCCTCATCGTGCAGCAGCAGCCCACCTTCAGTAAAATTCAGATGCTCTCTTTCAGGTAATGGCCTTGTCCCACTACAGATAAGCAATCCTCACAGTAGTCAACATGCCATGGAGAAGCTGAAGTAACAACTCCATATAGATACAAAAGGACGATATACAACAGCTGCACGACCAAATCTAACGAACTCACAGTGCAAAGTGTTCATATGCTGTTGTCTTTCACCTCAGTCTAGTTCACATTATGGTTTTATACTTGTATCACTTTTCCCTGAATGCATACACTAACAATAGGATCCATGTAGTGTCATTCTATCGAAAAAAAAACTAAACACAAAAGCCAGAAAGAACCCCCATCCAAACCTAGCCAACACCCACTCTCCGGGTACAGAAAAAACCCACTGACAGCTCAGTCACTGCTTTCATGAATATTTATGTGAAATTGGTGACACAATTCAGGATTCCTGGCTAGCTGACCATTCTTCTGTGATAGCAACATATTTACCCCATAAAATAGCATATTTCGTCTTATCCTCACTGTGATACACTGCATAATCGTTTTACTAGTTGATTCCCCACTCTGAGTTTTAGATGACAACTTTCATGTTAAAAGCCATCAACAGTTACAATTTCAACCTGCGAATAATATCTGTCATTAATTATGCAAAATAAATACTATTTAAATCTCCAAGTGGTATAACACCACCACTGTTTCTCTAAAAAAACCCATTTGTACCCCAAAGGAATTTTTTGTAACATCTTTATTTGAACACATTAGTCTACCAAACCAATACACACTTCTTGACTGTACTCCTCTGCATGGACACTGTGGGAAGATTAAAAACACGTGTCCAATTTGATGGCCAGGCAATCTGCTCTCCTAACTTGCAGCAGAAAAGCTTTTAGTTACATAACTGTACAGCTCTACCAATTATCGCCCGCCCCCACTTGCTCCAACTGCAAAAACCTGAAGTTGAACAAGACTGAAAGATTTTAAAATGGATTTAACTTTTTTGATTTAACTTAGAGCACAAAGAAACGAGACTTTTTTTTTTTCTTTTGGTATGCAGTTGTGTGAACAGGTAAATACACTGGGCCGATTACAGAGAAACCAGAAAGGTTGGAAAGCTTTCTGCAAAGAGCTGCCTGTCCCTGAATTTGTCACAAGTCAGAAAAGCAGAGCGCAAGTCAGTGAACAGGACAGAAATAAAAAGTGCAAAGCTCTGCAATCCCACAAGTTGCAGAAGCCTGAATTGGTCTCAAAAATGGGTACTTGATGGATATTCTAGGCACTTTGCACAAAGCAGCCTACTTCTTTTATACTTAGCAATAGATGCGAAATGTATCCAGGAAAAACAAAACAAAACCCCTGAAAGATAGAAAGCTGAAAAGCCCAGCAGAATTAACCTTGTCAATTAAAGTAGTTACAAAAGAGAAGCTTAAAATCAGCAGGTTAAAGCAGAGAGAGGAAGATGCTCAAAATAAAAGAGTTAGCATTGATATTTAATTTATGGTTATCAAAGTTTCTACTGGAAAACTACAATGTTACATACAGTTAATCCAATTAGTATTTTGCCTGGAAGAGGATGGAATAGCTTACAGACTTTACACTTTCCAGGTTTGCATGTATAGGGTTGAAATGTCCTTGCAATGTAAAACCCATATATTCATATTCTGATGAACAGTCTGATTTACAAATGAAATAAAGGGGCAATTTTGCATGCATACAGTACTATGCTCCACTTAGCATTTGAAAAGAACTGCAACTGCTTCTAAAGCTATAGTCCTGCCACCTTTCTTTTCCAACTCTTAATTCCTATGCATCTCAGATCTGGAAGATTTCCCAGGCAGCTGAATCAATGCTTTGTCTTTCATTAGGTGGGGGCAAAAGAGATCCAGCATTGTATTTCCATTCATAAAGGCAGAAACATCTACCAGCCAATAACTCTGCCATGGTCTTCATGTTGCATCTTCATATCATTAAGAAAGAACTTGCAACACCGTTCCACCAAGAGCCCACAAGAGAAGTTCCATATCCACACTGCTAAGTCCACTACCTTCGTCCTTCTTGTTACACGGAAAAAAAATTTTAAAGCGCACTAGTTATTACATATTCAGGTTTACTATCTTACAAGCATTAGCATTGAATCTGTTGTTCCTGTTAATTTTACCAGACACATCCTGTTTCATTACACCTGAACAGGCCCTCTTTTGGTACTGAAGCTCTTATTATTAAACGACACATGCAAAGAGTTATGAACATTTTTTCATCAAATAATAACAAAAAAATCCCCAGCACAGTAAAGCAGGAAATTCAATTTTTAGTGACGATCTCCAAGATCAATGTACTTATGGATTTAAACTATGAACACAGGGAACATAAAACATGGTTTCTATGTGTGCAGGATTAACATTAAAAGCAGCTGTGTTCACATTTTAAAAAGAAAAAAAAAAAATCCAAGAGAGGAATTTACATACTTTCCAATATCACTGATTTCCCAAAAGTGCCATCAAGTCATGGCCTTTGTACACCCAATAATTTATAATAACATAGTAATTAGACAGCAATTTTTTTCTCCCCTAAGGAGACAACACTGCTTAATTTACCCAGTGCTTTTCAACTTCCTTTGTATTCTAAAACTGCCAGCTGAACAAGAACAAAACTTTTTCTACTCACTCACAATTTCCAGGGATCAGTTCAGGCATCAAATTTGTCGCTTAAGAATTTGTCTATCTGGGCCTGTCAACATCCTACCTAAACTCTGAGGGCAGCAAGCTCCAGAACCGCATAACACATTGGAGAAGTTTCAAACGTAAAGAAATTTTTAACTTATTTGAAACTAACATCCTGATCTCCAACAAATTAATTGTTGGTACAATCAGAAAGTTTGAGAAACACTAGTGGTTTGTGGACTCCTTAGAAATTTATCTCTGTTGAGGAAGTTTTTAAGGAAGACATGGACTCCAAGATTCAAGTTCACAGGACTGCCCTTGCAATTCCTGCGAAATGATGTTACTGAGCACCTTTTTCTATTTGTTATGATGGGTACTTTTACTGCACAAACTTAACCAATAGCAGCAGATTTTTTCCAGTTTAACTGTCTATAAAATGCCATTTTATTATAAAAGTAGAAATTGGACATGGGGAAACAGGAGAAATGGTTTTGTCATCCTAATGCAAATTAAATTATGCTTCTGATGGCTTCACTGTGAGGATTTTTCTTAGGTTTCTGTCAAAGGAACAAGCAATACTGAAACAGGAACCACTGATTTCAAGTGGTACTAGCAGTGAAGGAAATTCAAAGCTGAGCAGTGCATTTGCCAGTTTATTTATAGATGACAAAGTGGTATAACAGCGATTTAGAGTGCAATGTCTACTGGCACAAATAAAAAGCCTGTGAATGCTCTCCACATACCTTCCTTCAGATAACTACATGATCTTCACTATGTACAAACTCAGTCCAAAGATTATTCTGTATGGTTTCTCACTCCAAATGGACATTAAGAACAAAATTTATATTCACACTACATTAAACACTGTCAGTTCAAAAATTTTCTATCTGCAACAGTTTGGATATGCTGCACTTATTTCCTCATTTATCATGTACACACTTAATTGGTGTAACATTATAGGTTGATAGTAAAATTAGTTTTTCAAGTGAATTTTCATTTCATGTATCGCAAGATTATATTCCTGTCTTCAAATGCCATCAGGTATTAGGAGCAGATATGCAACATTCTATCACCAGCTCCAGAAGCAACATTTGCCAACTTATACATGTATGACAATTAACAACAATCAAGCAAAGATATCTTTTAAACCACTGTGTATGGAATAATATCCATCACTTGACAACTCGTTCTTTACATTCACTGAGCTAGGGCTGTTTTTGCACTGAGTTCCAAGAAACTATGTTTGAGCAAAGCAGCACACAATACTAAAAAACCTAAGGGAGGAAAACACCCTATTGAGTTACACTGCAGAACAGAGACTGCAAATCCCAAAGGAGGTTGCTTTGCACAATGTTTTGGAAGCATTTAGCTGCTTACCATTCCATTAGCAAGCACATGCTTCCAAGAGCTTACTGCTTTTCAAAGACACCTGGCACTTACAAAGCCCTACCGACAAAGAAACGATTGCACCACGTAAACCTGCACGTGTCTGAGCAGACTTATGGCTGGTCATTTGTACAGATCTACAAAACAAGATGGTAAAGAGGCTGCATGTCCAATGAGAAGTATGCACTAAACGTTTCTCTGGGCAAGTAGCTTGAAGGAATGAAGTTACGAAAGGCTTGGTGAAGAAACCAAGGGGGAAGGAGTACTTACAGTGAACACACAAAGGCGAAGCAAAATCAACTAGATCGACTTTTGTAGCTGAGTCATCAAAGACTGAGCTTCCTCAGAAAACTCATGAATATGAGGGAAAACAACTACAAGAGCTATATGCATGAAATTCTCATGTGCTTCAAGAACAACTACTGCATTGTTTTTGAAGGGTTCAGCTATTAACCAGAAGGCTCTGACTTTCCTCAAAATTTAATAAAAAAGTGACATATAAGGGTCACATGTCTTCGATTACACAATCCTACAGCTTGAATGAGGTTTGTGTGCAAGCGTGTATCTGAGGAACATTATACATTGCCATAGCAATATGAAATGTTCAGAATGCCAGTTTTATTCTATATATTTTGTTTTTTTAATCACTAAAGAAAGAGCAATTTTCTCCTGTACTTTCTGGAGAACAACAAGGAAGAAGTACAAAATAAAAGAAGAAACTCCAGAAATTTTTATTTGCATCTCCTCACTAAAGGGCAGCTCAAGACACAAAGTTTGTGGTTAAGTTACATACATTGTTTCACTGCCATGCAGTTCTGTTCCTGTTTGTGAGCTGTTTAAAGAACTTGCAGATTTCATTACTTAGCGAAATTAAGGTCAGAATCGTGTAACTTAGACAGCTAAGTAACTTGTCCTAAGAAAACAGCTACGAGACTCAACATAATGGGCTTTAATATAAATGTTTGTTATACTGAGTCTATTGAACAACACAGCTCTATTTCCAAAAGAAGCATGATCTCATTCATATTCATATCTGGTTATCTAACATGATTATAATAGGCTTTCATCTATCTTTTCCCTTCAATCACTGCATGTAAATTGATGAGTTTATACTACCAGAGTGAACTGGAATTAACAAAAATCTGCAATTACATATTTTCATAAAGAAGCCTGGTAAACCAAAGATAAATCCAGAAACCATTGACCACGCAGGTATACAAATGAAACATCAAGGCCACATTTGCCAATGTTATTTGACTGACAACTTTTCTTTTTTGCATAGAGGGGAAAAAAAAAAGGCAAAGAGCATCTTGGGAAAATCTGTTTTCTGTGCAACACGTGAGGACACTTTACTGTGTCCTGCTTTGCCAACGCTTGCAACTCTAGTGCCTGTAAAGATCACCACACTCACTCCTTCTAACAGGAGTTAGTTTTCTCCCACCATCCCCTGAAGACTAGAACAAATTAATGACACTTGATTTGAAGAGGCAGAGTGAGAAAGAGGAAAAAAGGGAAAACACCACACCAGAAAAGACCTTCAGGACAACAGTCATTAATATTCTCTGGTAAAGGAGGAAGGAAAAAAAACCAAAAAAAAACCAAAAAACCAAACCCTAACCCATGCAGAAGGGCAGCAGCCCTTCAAAATGTTAAGCTTAGAAAAATATCTTCAGCACAAAAATTTTTAAAATAGCTCTAGAATACTATTTTCGTGTCACAATATTATTTGCAGAGTCTCAAAACAAAATAAAAACCAGGTACATAACCTTAGGTGGCAGAGGAGTGCCTTTGCATGTACAGGAAATACCAGAAACAAGCCTCAGGAAACAGGCTCTACCAAATGCTGTAAAATTTACAGTGGCAGAGAAAAATCCCTCCAGTCCATGCCCCTACCCCAGCTGAATTTTTCAGAAGAGTGAGTTGGTATCACAGCAGTGAGCTGCCAAATGAAAATTCTCAATTCCAGATCAAAACCACATAATGGAGTGGTAGTAGAAAGGGGATGGTGATCTAGTGAATATTTTACAGATCTTTTTTTCCAAGATCAACAGAGGTAGGTGCTTTCAATCACATATACCAGAAGGTTCTGAATTAGGTCACAGACAGAAGAAAAAAAAACATGACAGGACTAAATCAGCATTTATTCCCATATCCATCAGAGTAACAACGAGCTCTTCCCCTGCCACCTTCCCAAGGTCAGCACTGCCCCTGAGCACCCTCCTCAGCAAACGGAAAAGCAAGTATATTGTCATTATCTCCTGGTAATGCACCCTTAGGATCAGGGAGCAATGGATATTCCACAAATAAGCCCATCAGAAGGATTACTTGTGAGGAAAGTGCTTCATTGGTGTTTAGGTCAGGATTTCCAGCTCATATCCTGAGATCAAGGTTATTTATAGTAATGGGAAAATTCTCTTATCCTCAGTTTTACAGATGTGAAAAAACAAAGGCCCAAGGAACTTTAACAGTTTATAAGGTCACAGATTCAGTCAGCAGGAAGGCGAGGATAGCCTGAGAGTGAGCAATGCATCCTTATATTGCTGCATCTGACTCAATACACCAGAAGCAGACAGCCCTTTCAAGAAGGAAGGAAGATCATGCAGAAGGCAGGCACAGCCTGGCTTTAAACACAATGCTCCAAATGAATTTAGGGAAGGTGAAACAAGGCAAAATGAGAAAAGGGCTTTTGAAGAGTAGAAGCTCAAAAAACAGGGTCATTTTTTTTGCTGATGATTTAATTCAACTCTTAGGACAGGTTTCTCTACAGCCAGTATTTCTCTCAGCAGCATTAATCCCAACCCCAATAAAGTTAAAACACAGGCACTAGTATTACATGGATACAGTGTAGTTATATAAAGCCCAAAGAAAGCCTCAGTTATTTACAGCACCTTGATGGACAGCATCTTTGCTTGCTCTTCTTACTACAGAATTTTAGAGCACTATTACCATCACAGAGTGCAATCCAATCACCTTCCAAGCACCCAACAATGTACAAAGTTTTACAGGTAGCAGTATTAGCATGTCAAGCTTTGGTATATGAATGCCTAGTACCTAAAATCCCAACCGGAAAATCTTCATGTAATACAGGTTTTCCATTTTTACCTGGAGATAACATTTGCTGTCACAGTTTCCTCATTCTGTGCCCTCACAACCTTACTTTATGCTTCATCCCACCTCCACTAAGTATTTTATTAAGAATCACAAGCAACACGGTTACAAAGAGCATCCTCCTTCCTTCAGTGCAACGATTTGTCTTATCAGTGGAAAACAAACATTTGCTCACCCCAAAAAATTGCATTTCGTTTGTTACCTTTGTATCTGTAGCACTCCATACTTCCCAGAAACAGAAGGGAAAATGAAAATAATAATTCTCAAATTGCTGTGCTCTGAAATAACAACCATCAGTATCCACATGGATACTTGTATGCATCCTGAGTTGGAAGAGCCAGCACAATTATCTTAAAGAAATTCAGTGAAGTGCAGCATTTGGGCTAAATTCAGAGCCATGGATGAAAAGAACCAGCACCAAAGCCTTACTGAGCTTTTAATCTCAGTTTTTGCACCCAACTTAGTGGGCTTGAGCCATTACTGTGATCCAGCCTTTCTGTACCATGGTTGTTCATGTGAGAGCATATGAGTATAACTTAAAGGAAAAGCAAGCAATGTGTAAGTTTCCTCAGTTCTAGTTTGAGACACAGAAAATGACTTCTTGAAATTATAAAATCTAAACTGCATAACCGAAGTCTTATGCAAATCCAATTCTGGTGAAAAATGTTTAACCTCTGAGGAAAGTGGTGCTTTTAAGAGAAATCTCTCCAAAGTAATTTTTTGCCCTGGTAAAAGCTCACAGGATAATTAATTAGGAGAGCCAGTGCAAGGAGGAGTTGACCATCCTGATTTCCTCTTGATGAAGACATAAACCTAAGCATGATCTTGAGTAGATGGTTAAATCCATATGCTGATTCTAAATCCACATGAATCATAGAATATTTGGGATTAAAAAGCACATTTAAGAATACCTAGTTCCAGAAACTGCTATCACTTAACAATGACTATTAAAATAAACACAAAGAAGTCATGTTGATGAACTGAATAGCTTTAATTACGTTTCTTTGTATAACCTTGTTATTAGGCACATAATGAGTGCAAGCAAGTTAGAAGGGACTCAGGGCAGCACTAGGGGTGGCAGCCAGGCAGATTTGGGCTAGCTCCTGCTCTATGGTCTGCAAGCAAGCAATCCTCATAGAGAGGGCCTATATTAACTATATTAGGAATTGTTTTCCTAGTGTGTGGCTGAATAGGGAAAAAACCCCAAAAAGTCAGAAGAGGGGAGTGACAGGAAAGAAGTATTATTTTAGCAGAGAGCCACCAACCACAACTTACATGCAGTAAGCTATTCTGGGAGGCAAGAGAGTACTGCTATTCAGAAACAGAGGTAAGAAGAAAAGGCCAACTTGCAAAGAGAGTATCAGGAGAAAAAAAAAGAAGAAAATTCTGTTACATTGAATTGGCATTTATGGCACTCTTCTGGTCTGTAGTCTACCAGTAATCTCATATACAACATCCTTTCAGGCTTCTAACACAAAGTTAGTAAATATATTTTTAATGATTACAGACCAGACATTCCAAGGGGAGGTATGTATTTAATATGTTGCCTATCAGTCAAACAAGATTTCACTGGTATTTGATAAGTGAATTAAGTGTATATAAATTCGATATCTCCAGCCAAGGATCTCCACACTTTATACTTTGCATTTACAGGATAAAGGATTCTGCTAATTGAATCAGCCCTAGTCAAACAGATAACACAAATTATATGTAACACAATTGCATCAGAGCACACAGCAAAATAATGCTTGAATGGGGCAGTAAGAGATGAACATTTCTCCGTTCCCATTCTATGCAAGTTGAGTAATGGTGGGGGTTTTTTTCAATACAACACTGTGTTCATGCAGGGATTGAAGAAGTTAAACCCTTATTTCAGAAGAACTTTCCTCTTTAACTCTCCTGCTCTCTAGAATGACTCACTTCTCAGAAAGAACATTGTCTGCTTTTGGCTAATATCAAATACATTACCAGTTTAAATCATTACAGAAAATGTTCTTCCAACTACAACAAACTACAATACTAATCCCCAAACCAGCCATGGATTAGTTTACTTTTCTCCTGAAAAAAGAAAAAATCCTTTACATGATATTAAAAAAAAATTGTATTTATCTTCCTGATCTCTCTTTAGCATGCAGCTCCTGCAGCTTTAAATTCAGCTCACAAGTGCAGGAAACAAGGACCGTGAAAACATTCCGTGTGAAAAATGATTTGCCAAAAGCCATCAGTTGAAAATACTCACAGTAAGAGTATGTTTTTTACTTGAAATTCTTCATCTAGTGTGTTATTAATCCATGTGGTGTTTGTGACTCCTCATAACCACTAAATTTCACAGACAAATGCCACTTTTCACCACCTCCTACAGGCTGTGGGGTTCCATCCCATGAGGGCTGGTGACAAGCTGACCTCTGCAGTATGTGCTTCTGTTTAACAAAGCAGAGTCAAACTCAAGGAAGTGCTCAAAACCACAGACCCTTATCAAGGCAATTCCAGGAGTCTCTCTGACCAGAGTACTTCACTAGAACAATTAAATCATCAACCAAAACAGTGAAACATCATAGGAAGATGAACATTCACTAAACCAAAAGCTACTATTACAAAAAAACCTCCTCAAAACCCAAATGCCAAAAGAAGAGAGTCAACTTCCCCACACAGTCAAGGCAAATGCAGTAAACCCAGCAGTGTTACTCATTTTCTTGCAACAAAATTGCTGTCATTGGTGAGGAAAACAGCCAACCCACAAGATGCCATTGTGGTTTTAAGCAATCATGTCTGCACCTACCCTGGATTTACAAGGCTGTATGGGTCCACTGATACTTACAGATACTTAAATTTTACACTGTTGCTTACTGCCATCCACATATTGTCAGACAAAGTTTGGGCTCCAGCACCTTGAAAGAAATCGTAACTCCAATTCAATAGACGTTCACCACACTAATGGGTCCACTCAGATTTCCTATTCATTTATTCCTTAATTAATTTCTAATTCCCTTTGTTTTCTGTAATGAGTAGCTTACCTTTCTTTTTTTATAGGAGAAGAATAGTGAACCTGGTATCTCCTACATTGATGGCATTTATATTATTTTTATGCATATTTCTAGCTATTCTAGTCCTTGCTTGCAAACAGGCAAGAGGCTTCACTCCCAAGAACATGCTGCCTTGATTTAATGAAACCAAATCCTTTGCCCTCTTTATACATTCCTTTATGAAGCACATATCCGCTGATGCTTCTTGTACAACTAATCAGTCAAATTCGGCTCTCCAGAGTCCAG
The DNA here is from genome assembly GCA_013400435.1 of Pycnonotus jocosus. NCBI lineage: Eukaryota > Metazoa > Chordata > Aves > Passeriformes > Pycnonotidae > Pycnonotus > Pycnonotus jocosus. The sequence continues at coordinate 108,217 of VWYP01005098.1, read as the reverse complement.
CAATTTTAGGTAAACAGTTCTTTTGTGGATTTAATACTCTCAAGTCAAAATGTGTACTAAGAAAAAAAATGTGCTATTTGCACTTGATGGACTTTCCAGACTGTTTGCGTCTTTTGGACTGCAATAACTTGGTTATTTGAAGTGACCTAAAGGCAGAAACCTCTCAGGCACATAAAAATAATAAAACACTAATGTATTCATATGTTTGTTAGAGCTTGCCTGTGCTTCACTGAAACTGTAGAAATTGCTTGGCAGTCTCTTTTTTAGTGTCTTGTGTCTGGCTAAGTAATAAAAACAAAACAAACAACCCTCTTGGATAATAAACCTGTAATTATTGCATCCAAAAGTTCTCATGTACTCCAGAAGTTTTAAAACCCATATATTCATTGAAAATTTCATACAATATTCTTGTGTATCTATATTTCAAATTGAAATAGTTACTACTGAACTTGGTAAAGAAATTTCAATAAAGACCTTCAAAAGTCTTGTCTACTATAAATAGATTGCTAGAAAACTGAAAGAGCATGTGACCAAAAGGGGAAAAAAAGGCAGCAAATCAACAGAAGCTTCTTATAAAAAAGGGAAGACATATCATTGTGACAAAAAAAAAATGAGTCAGTGCAGACAGGACCTTATCTTCAGAAAACATACAAGTAAAGCAATCAGGTTTTAGAAGATCATCACCCACAAAAGAATACAATTGTGTATGTGTCTTTTTGGTGACCAACCAAAGCAGGGATATCTATGCATCACAGGAAGCAGAGCTGATGAATGTGCTATGAAATAATCCAAGTAGAAAAGAACAGGCTTTCAAACCCATTTTTCTTTCTTTTTCATGCTGTCTTGGACAACAGACAATTCTAAAATAATAATAATTAAAAAAATTAAAACCTCCCCAAAACATAATTCTCTTACCTCAAAAGAACGTGCATATATCTAGGAAATACTTGAGGTTTTCCACCAAAGAACAGACATACATATGTTAATCCTTTGTCTAAGAATTATGAAAGTCTAAAAGACTATTTCAAGAATTAATTACATGAAAAAAGGCATCTTTGTTAATTTCAAATAGTTTTTCAGCTCTGATTAAAGACTCACTAAAACTGGACGACATAGGAAAGACCTAGAACTCTGGAAATGTTTTGACAATTTCTCTCAGAGGACTGAGGATTAGAAACTTGCCATGGGCAACATTACTTCCATCAACAGTGGACAACAGTCATCTCTTCCATGGAGAACTGACCAAGTACACAGCTACAAGTGATCCCAGGATCTGGGCAGGGTCTAGAAGATCCTCCTCTCATCCTGGAAGTGTCTGAGCTGTCCCTTGCAAGATGAGCAAGGAACAATTTCCAGCCCTAAGCTTCAGCAGGAAAGGACTCAGGACTTTCTTTGGTATCCTCTCATTGATCTACTCTTAGAAACAAAGAGCAGCAATAAGAGTACTGAAAGAACAAAGCCACATCAAACTTCTGCAACCAAGCAAGGCTTCTGCACCAAGCACGAATCCTGCAGGTCCAGAAAGCAGTTCTCTTTTTTTTTTCCTTTTAAAACTGTTACAATGAAGTTCTACTGCATGTATTCATATCTCTGCCAAAAAAACCCAAACCAACCAACCAACCAGATAAAAAACCCAACAACAAACAACAAAACCACAAAAAAAATTCTGTTTAATGCTATTTAAACAGCACATTCTTAGCAAGCTATCAGTAGCAGCATGGATAACAATAAGGATCAGATGTGATTTGCACTGGAGCAATGATTCTTAATATTCCCTGTACTCCCTGTCACATAGATCTCACTTACAGACTAGTGTCTCAGAAAAAGACACCTCCAGAAATGCTTGCAAAAGAGAACAAAATATCTAAATAAGCACTTACTGCTTGTTTTCTTCATGGGTTTGGTACTCAAAGTTAGTAAATATAACTGTCTTTCTTGCTTTGCTTTAATTATACTGTCCTTTCGGGCACAAAAGATGATATTGTGAAATGCCAAAAGTCTCACACTCTTGGAAAGGCATCACAAGATAGCACCACTGAGAACTGGACTAACCCGTCATCTTTCTGTAGATCATTCATAATAATGATTTCTGGGATTATTTCACACCTGACTAGACAAGATGCTTTTCTATATTGAAGTTCTGTGTTTAACAGAGGTTTTTATTTGCCATCCACAGGAACAGTATTCTGTGAAGTTCCTTTTTAAGTAAAAGGATAAAGAGCCATCATTTAAGATCATTTTTTCAGTGGACTGCAGCACTGCTGTGGTTTTCAAGGCAGCCCTTAAACATGGATGCTCTAATTATCTAAGCTCATTAACTTGAAAGATATAAATCATCATTACAGCAGGAAACAGAGTGCAACATTTAAAACTCAATTAGAAACAATGAGAGTAAGTGGTAGGCTGCAAAACCTGGCTTTTCTGTCAAATCAAAATTTTAATAGAAGAATCAGCACCTGCTTCTTTTTCTACTTTAGTGCTGGGCAATCAGGAGATATTTCTCTGCTGTAAATGGCAACAGTAAAAGAGTTTATTTGGTAACTTAAAATGCCATTTCTATTCCTTGTACTTTCACTTTAGTTTTTATAATTCTTACCTAAAATACTCTAATAATAATTATTGGCTGACATAGCTTTTGAGCTGCTAACCATCATAAACTCATTTTGTTAGCATTTGAAAAACAAGAAGCTATTTAATATTAAAAGTGTATGCTGGTTTTAAAATACATTGATTCACTAAACTTCTAGAAACTGAAAATTCACATTTTGCAATTGGATGCTGATGGATACATTCCTCAAACCAGAGAAATGGAGTGTCAAGAGCAGAGGAGAGCACAAGGGGGAAGAGGAACAATTTCTAAGCTGCAAGAGGTCACTTTACCTGTTCTTCAAATTCCTTTCACAAAGAAAGTGATCATTCTACAAAAAAGAATGGTAATTTTCTGCATTCAAGAGGAAACAAAAAAGGCTGTATTTTTCTTCAAAGACCATGTGTATCCTGAGCAAAATACATGTTATATAACACAAGTAAAAACATTTGTTTCTGCTACCTGGTTAGGTAATCATTACAGGATAAAAAAGGCGCCTAAATACGAACAAGGAAAATGTATCGATTTAATCCTGGTTTAGCTCTCTTTTTTGGCCTGACTGTTTAGGAATGGAGACAGTGAGGGGTTCAATGCAAAAAATGAAGACATCACAAGAAATTACACAAAGACCACCACTAAGGGAAAAAATATGATCATGCAAATATATCTCTAAATTTTTGAAATACAGTATCAGCACAGTGTTAAAATTGTTCTGAATATATCCTTTACAATTGTGATTTCCTACTTTAGCTTTGCTCTTCCCATTGTGCTTCATTTCATGCTATTTTTCAATATGTCAGGACAAAGACAGCGGGAGAGAAGGAAGGGAGCAGTTTTCTAGGCTCTTGCTTGTCTTGACACTGAGACTGCATCAAAACCTGTGACACACAGAGCTGATTGCCAGTCTCAATGCCAGAAAAAGTTCACACTTAACTGAAGGGCCAAGAATAAATGAAGTACAGATGAGGAAAAAAATCCTGAATAAAATTTTGAGACAACAGCTGTCATCTAAAAATCTACCACTGTATTTCATTTTTTTAAATGATGTAAGCCAGAAAAAATCTGCCATTATGAAAGGAATGAGTAAACAAAACCAGTGTATATTCAAAGTCAGAATCAAGTCTTATGCTTAATACAAGACATTTTTATAGAAAATAGGTCCTCTGTAATCATCAATCTAATGCTACCCATGTACGTGAGTCATTTACCGATTTTGCATCCCAGACAAAAATTCTCCCTCTTTGCTGCTGTATTATTAGACAGATACTTATTTCAACAGAAAACAAAACAAAAAGAGAAGTATGCTGCTGTTTCCAGTGAAAACCATCTGGAAAAAAAGGTGAAAAATAGCAGGTTTCGAACACAGAAAAAAATGCATATAAGGCTGCAAAAAAGCATTGAAGTGCAATACTCTCTCCAAACCTTTAAACTCTGCTAAGTCATGTAATTTTTATACTTTATCTGCCAAGAAAAGCTGCATCGGCTCAGACTCGGATTTGGTATGAATCAAGCACGTGTGTAAGAGTCAGCATCAAGGCCTCCTCATCATGAAGGCATCCCCTCTTGCACTGGACTTACATTGCAGCACCGCACGTGACACATTCATGGTGGCACTGCGACGCCTGGTGTGGAGCCAGGTCATCCTGCCTTGTGTTGCCAGGCTGAGCAAGGACCAGAACGGATGGCCAGTAGACTCATGAACTGCTGAAAAACATCTGATGGCCTACAGCCGGTGGTATTCCTTTCCACGTCTATCTACATCTCCTTTTTTCTTGTTCAAAAAAAAAAAAAAGTTTCTTCAGACTTTGTGCTGTAAGTTAATCAATGCATAATACTCACAATGCAAAATGGCTGTCAAACATTAGGTGGGTGCTCTGCAACAAAGTAAGGCAGGATCTGCTGGCTGCACGTCAAATTAATTTTTAAGGATTGTGAAGGGCAGCATCCATACATGCAGGGGTAGGTACCGTGCTGCGCTGTGGAGCCCCATTTATACTAGCCACTAAATGGAGCAGGTATAGAGCCTGCAACACAATTCACCCAGCCCTCACTTCAGAAACTCATGCAAATTCTTTTTCCTCTCAATTCAGCTTTATTTGATTTTTCCATTCAAACCTAATTCTGCTTCTCTGCACCTCCAGGGGAAGCAGTTTCTGCTGTATTAGGTTTAGAGAGGGCACGCCTGATGTTAATACTGCATGGGAATGCATCAGATAGACATATTATTAGAAAAGGATTTACAGTATTCCCAGTTGAAAATAAACAATGTAAACCAGAAATTACTAAATCTAAACAAAACCTGTTTGCAACATGCTTTGGCATGAACAAGAACTAAGGAAAACATCCTGAGTACTACCTATTTTTACAACTAATTACCAAGAAATGTCATTAGATAATTTTCCTTCACCTCAGCTGTTCATGTCAAGGCTTTACCATTGGCAGGGTGACTGCAAAAGGAAGAGAAAAAAATCCACTTACTCCAAGCCTAGAGTCAACTTTTGCTCAGAAAGCTGAACCTCAAAATACAATCCACTGCATAGCACAGTAACTTCAGAACAGCATTATATTTAACTTAGACTAGTAACAATTACAGTGGGTATGATTAAAACCTCCAGAAGGACCTGTGACATGGGAAGAAACATCATCTTATAGATTTGAAATAAAGGAAAGACCCATATGGTAAAACTTTAAAGATTTAACATCATCAGTGGCATAATCCACACAGGATTAAGTACTAACCAAGATGAGCTGTCACAAACTGAAGACAGACCAAGAGACTACAACTAAATGGAGAGTTCACAGGAGGAAACATGCTCCTCCTGCTCCCATCTCCTTTGTCCTATCAGTGCCTCTCAGATGCTCGAATCCATGAATGGATCAAAGCCATACTAGAGATTAACAGCAGCTGGCCAGCAGGAATAGGGAATCTCCCCCAAAAACAAGGTAAGTTTGCCCACCTGAAGCTCCAAAGTCTGCAATCAAACCAGTGTAGGTGTTCTGTGCTAACCAGGCCAATGACTCCTGGTTTCCCTGCAGCAGATCACTGCAACCACAGGTAGGAAGAACAAGGTTTCCAGGCAGGAGCTTTCACTTTAAGAAGTGCACACTGAAGGAGGCACCTATCTCGAGTGTGTGGTGGTGGGGCTGGTTTGGTTTTGCCCACCCCTACGCCTGCTATTAGAGAACGCACACAAGTTTAAGCAAATGGTCCAGAGCAGACTGCCAGCAAACTGACAAGCCCCAAACAAGCATATAAGCAATGACTGGAGAGGAATCATTCCCCCCAAGTCCTATGAAATACTACCCCAGTAACACCAGCTCTGTGGAAATCTGGACAGTGTTACTGAATGGTATGTTGCTCTGTGCAGCTCATGTTGCTCTCCCACAAAAAATCTTTCATTGCACACTCTAAGATGGAGAAGAATCCCATTAGCATTTCTATTAAAAGGGCTTTGAAACCAAATCCTGGAGTTAACAAGCATGAAACAACCACAAAACACATCTAAAAAGCTTTTGGGTTCCCAGGAGGGTTTTAGCTTTTTTTTTCCTTGCTACTTTCCTTAACAGCAAATCAAATAATAATAACAAATGGTTCTGATAATTAAATGCCTCCACATGTTACTGGAGGCGTTCATTTCATTGCACTTACATAGAAGTACAATAACTGTATGGTATGCTGCAGCAGAGTTTATTCTTCAAGAATACTCCTCATGTACTTCCTCAGGAAAGAAAATTATTAACTCACCAGATGCAACAGATACTGACATTTCTCCATTATCAGGATTAAGCTCGAACACAACATAACACAAACTATTACATACCAACCCGAACTCCTGTATTAAAGAAAAAAACCAAGAGCTATAAATAAAAAGACCTGTTCCTCACCTGATGATACTTCCTAACTATATAACCCTAGAAGTGTAAAGGAATTTCAGCAGTATCTTTTTCATTTCAAAGACTTAACTCACATCTTTATGTATTAACTTCTGCTTGGACTCATAAAGAGGATTTGGTAGGCTATGTTGGCTTTCCAAAACAAAAGGTAGAAGATTCAAAAAAAGTCACTAAAGACAGCATGTTCCCTAAGGACTCCTAACAGAGGACTAGGCAGGCTACTGTAACGGACAAAAAAAAAAAAAAAATTAAGTACCAAAGAAAATATTTCTTCTTCCATACTGTTAGTGTAAAGAAAGTGCCCATGACTTTATGATACTGATAGTCATAAGAGAAGAAGAAAACCTTCAAGACAGAGCCCAGAAAAGCGCAATTACTTTGAAAACCTCATAAAACTTTTAAAAATGCTTCAAAAATATCAGTACCTATCTTCTTACTACTCTTAATTCCTCATAATCACTGTTACTTAATAGTAAGCAATCTTATACTGGAATTTCTCCTCTATTTTTCCCTTACTGAGCTGACTTAACAAATTATATACTGGAACTGTAATTCATTTCATGGGTTGTAGAAAGCTGACTGCCTTTCCAGCTTTGACAATGTTGCATCTTTCTGACTCATGGTGATACAGTAAAACAAGAGCACAATTCACTTGCAGAAATGAATCTGTATCTCCTTCAAATAAGCTCCTTGCAATTCATTCTCCCAACACATAATTGCAAGGTTTGTAACCCCCGTGGGAGGCTGGGTTAATAGCACTACTTTTCCCACATGGGAACAGCAGCTGTAAGAACATGTGCACTAGCACACTCAAAACATGCAATTACTAGTTTGAATAAGATACCAAAGTGTTAAAATATCTTAATGGGGAAAAAAAATAATTTCACTCTGATGCTGAATGATCCACAGCAAAGACATTTCATTTTCTTTTTTAACTACCAAATTGATATCATCCTCTTCTGGCACAAATTGTTGTTATTAGTCACAGAAGCTTTTTTAAGATTTATTTATTAAGTCAAGTTTCTCCAGCCAAGAAATCACAGGCATGTAACCTCATCAGCATGAAGAACAGATGGACATTCCCAACAGGGTCTCCTATTCCCTTCCAAGCCCAGCCTCCTCCTCCCAGCATGCTCAATATTCTTAAGTGATGGGATAGATGTTTGGCTGCCAGCACTGCTACCCATGTGCCCAATTTGCAGAGTGCCCACTTCAGTTACCTGGCCCACTCAGTCATGATGCAGGAGCCAAATATCAGTGACTTACACCATGTTCAGGCTCCTCTCACTTTCCGCTGACAAAGCACTACGGTTCCTTCACTGGATGTGTATTGCCAAGAGACAAGAGTAAATAAAAATAATACAACTGACCTAGTCTTTTAGTGTATCTCCAATGGCTTAAACTGTCATTTTCCATACAATAAAAGTTCAACCCCTTTAGTATGCCACCAGTTTTGAAAAGGAAATCCTACTAAATTAAATCAATAGCTCTTGGACTCCTTTGTTTTCTTAATTCTGCTCCACCTCCAGTGACACCCTGTAAATCAGGCAGAAGCACGAACTCTCACCAGCACCTACAACTGGAAGACTTTACAAGAATCAACTTGTGCTTCTAAATTTTCAATATACTGGAGCAAATTTACTTTCTTCAATAGGCTCTTTTCTCACCATACTCTAAAGCTATTTCAGAGATACTTTACAGAGGCTTTTGAATTATTTTTTCAGAATCTGCACACAGTTCCATCTTTATACTGCAACATGAAATCACAAAAAAAACCACCAAGAATTCTGGCTTGTGTTAATTAAAAAAAAAAAATAAAAAAATCATGTGGCTACTTCTACAATAATGTTGCTTTATGAAGCCCTCAGAGGGGTAACTAAGGACTAAAGACTTTCCAGTGGTATCACACTATAGGAAGATATCATGCATGCACTGAGAACAGTTCAGTCAACTGTGCCTCTTATCATAGGAAACTTTATTTCCAATTCTAAGCTGACCTTTTATATTATTAATGGGCAAACTCTATTTTTGTACCACCACTAGCTTCTAAAGAAAATAAGCCATTGCTCCTCTGGCTTCTTCTCCTCAACAGTTTCAGTATGCACTGTTCTACTGCTTCTGCATCCTTCACCCTTGGAGTACTTTGTCTGTATTTGTTTTTGTTGTGAAAGCAATCAAAATTAGGTTCACTATTCCAGAAAAGTTTAAAAAACTTTTAAACTTTTAAAAAGTTTATTCCAGGGCTTCTAACCACACATGGATGAAAATCAGCATAACACTTGACTGTGTCTATTAGAAATGTCTTGTCAGACAAGACAAAATTCATTTTTTCCCACTTACAGCCATTCTGCCATTAACTGTGAAAGCCAGGACTTTCTCCTCCACAGACAAGATGATGAGCAGGATGCTAACAACAGAAACACTCAGCTTCGTGAACAAAACTAAGGACTTCATCCCATTTTTACTACTGCAACCTTTAATGAATTCCAGTTTTTCACTTATTTCCAGTCCTCTGTTTGACAGTGCCTCCCACAGAGTGTCCTCAGCAGAATTTATTAGCACATGCCCACTCTCTTATGCCAAGATAATAATGAAAATATTACATACAATTTGCCTCCTGATGAAGCTCCAAGCCTTCTGGAAAGTGGCACTTCCTTCAACAGGGCTCAGGACACCTCATTTTTGCACTGCAAGGTTGGCAGAGTTTTGGTGAGAGCCACAAGGCTGGTGACCTCAGTGATGACTCAACTTCCTAGATGCTCAGTCTACACCGAAGCTATCATGCAGGCCTAGAAAAAACTGACTGCAACATTACAAAGGGAGTATCTTCACCCTAAATTATGGTATCCGGTGATACTTTCCTGGAATGAATTGTTATGCCCAGAACTAACCTCCAGCAGGGAAGGATGTGACCTAGTAGCTTTTTCTGATGCCGTTGTGCTTCCTCAGAGCTGTCTCCCATCTCCAACACCTGCACACAGACCAGCAGCTGCACTTGCACATGAAGAGAACAAGGCAGATAACTCTGCAAAATGTAATCTATCAGCCTCTATGCCTACTCACTTTTCCTGCCTGTGATGAACCTCTGTGTTACCCCCGGTACATGTTGCAAGGGCAATCATTTCATACTTAGCAAGAATGCTGCAGCCAGCTTTGTAACAGATCACCCTGATGGCCAAACTCATATTCAACACCTTTTCTCTGTAACTCTGCAATCTGATAAACATTGTCCTCAGCATCTTGTCCTTAATTAAGATGCCACCTGTGTCCAAATAACAACAGAAAAATGAGATCACACAACTGCGTCCACTGAAAGAGGACAATACAATTGTCAGTGCAAGATTGCTCTGCTACCCTCCTCTCAACACCTAAACAAGGACATAACATCAGAAAAGGTCTGTAAAGACAGCACTGTATCAGTTCTGAAAATGTACGTAAGAAACCTGTAGTTCACACAGCTATTCACAAGACACATAGGTGGTTAATCTCCTAATCTTACCATTAGAAAACATCTACACACAGCAAGCCTAAATTACTAGGGGGGCTGGCCCAGGTAATCTTCAGAGGTCCTTTCCAACCTCAGCCATTCTGTGGCAACACAAGAGCAGGATGTTCTGAATATCTTCGAAATGCCTAAAATTTTGCCTCTCCATCTCCCCTCCTCCCCTTTGCTCTAGAAATATAGTACAGCTGTGACATCTCAGATGCATAACAACTGGCAGCCACAAACCTTCTAACTACTGACCATCAGTCCCTTTGTTTTGGAAACAGCATGGTACTGCCAACACAGCTTTGATGCAATAAAAAGCTTTACTAGCTGTGGTACTACAGACTGAGTATCACACATAGTGGTAAAAGTAACAAAAATAAAAATCAAAGCAAGTCTCAGGAAAACTTTAGCAGGACACATTAATTCCAGGGAACCACAGCAGCTACAATGAAGCAGAATAAAGGAGCTCCTCATTTTTCTTATCTGCCTGCCAGATACCTGCTCCCAGAGAATATTAAGAGCTTGCTTTACCTCAAGCACACACAAAACTATTAATTGTACCTTGAAGGCCAGCAAGGTTTCCAAGATGCACTGACAGCACCCTCTCAACAGTAGGGCAAAGCTCCTACACAAAGGCCTGCATTTGGTTGGTTGCATATGGTTCATCAGCTAATGGCTCATTAGGATGACCAAAGTTCAGTTGGCAAAAGTCCAGATAGACTACAAAAGCCACGTCCTTCTTCTAAACACCCTGCAAGGTGGTTTCCTAATTGCACACTGCTGCAATGTTCTGGGGCCTCTTTTAATATCTGCAGAGAAAAGTACCCTGTCATCCCAAATGTTTGCAACCCATCTGCTCTAGATCATTCCCGGTTTGATGCATACACTGCTCCTGTCAATCAGCACTTTCACATGGGAGAGGCTTTGCCCAGGAAGATGACTACAACTCTCGACGGCTGGTTGACCCTTTTAACCTTATTTCTGTTTGGTGCAACTTCAGCAAGAGACATTGCTGCTTACATTACTGCCAAAGCTGCTGGCCAAGTTCATATGAAGTTCAACCAGGCAAAGGGCTAGACTCTGCACTGGGATGGGGCAACCGTGGATGTACAGACTGGGGAATGAGATGCTGGAAAGCAGTGCTGTGGAAAGGGACCTGATGGTTCTGCTTAACTGAAGTTGACTGAATCAGCAGTGCCTTTGCAGCCAAGAAGGCCAACCATGTCCTGGGGTGCGTCAGGCACAGCATCTCCAGCCAGGCCTAAAATTGTGTCAGAGGAGATTTAGATAGGATGTTAGAAAAAAGTTTTTCACCCAGAGGGCATTTGGGCAGTGAAGCAGGCTCCCCAGGGCCATGGGCACAGCACCAGCCTGACAGAGTTCAATAAGCGTTTGGACAGCGCTCTCAGGCACACAGTGTGACTCTTGGGGATGGACCTGTGCAGAGCCAGCATGCTCGAAAGTCCCTTCCAACTCAGCATGTTCTATGATTCTGTGATTCCCTACCAGCACATCAGCTGTCTGGCATGACACAGCCACCCTACAGAAACAGGGCAAACTTGGCACAGCATCCAAGTACTTCCCTTGGCAGGGGAGAGTACTGCTCACCAGCAATGATCTGTTACCTATTTGACAAAAGCAGCAGCTACACATCCTGAATCAGGCACCTCCGTAGGTGACCCAAAGGAAGAATTACAGGTTGGTTTGTTTTTCTTAATGTTGACACCCAGGCACAGAATTTCAAACTCTATCTTCAACCCCACTCTGCATGAAAACCACTCCAGAGCACAATCTCTCTGCAGCAATAAGCAGCACGGGCCACCCACCCGCACTGCTGAGCTCACAGTTTAGAAGCAGTTTAACCCTTCTAGAAAGAAGCCTGCACTAAATACAAAAACTTACAAGAGGCACCAGCTCCATACTATTTAGTACAAAGACATTGCCATATTCTTGTCCAAAATCCAAACACTTCCCATAGCCACCACAATGCTATTTTAAATCCCATTATTTGCCTAGACCTGGCTGGTGAATGTACAGATAGGCATACTGGCCCATCCACATAGGTGAAGTCACAGACAAGGGATTCTTCTGCTGGTGTTTGAGTAACACAGGAAGGCGTCCCTGCTCATGATCTTTAAGATCCTTCCTGACTCAAACCATTTTATGACTCTATGATCTCAGTTACTGTTTTCAGTGGGTACCATGCCTATCTCTCAAAAACCCCTCACCTCTATCTGTACCAGGTAATGGGCATCCTGTCCTAGCAATGTGCTACTGATATCCTGGGGCACCCCCTGCAACCTCAACTAGACACTCAGGATCTAAGTTGTGCTCCTCAAAGAATGTGCTAGTTATGACCAATCAACTGCTTATATGGTTCTTAGATATTTTTCCAAGAACAGCACATTTAATTGTTTTCAGTTTCAAGAGACTGGTCATAAATATTTGGTGTACATATCCAAATGCAATAACACAGTGTGCACTAGCAATTAAGATGAGAGTAATGTAAAACAATATTACAAGAAAAGTAAATTTCTTTTTCCATCACATTCAGAAATCCCTCAGGTCACATTCACATACATGCATTTTGACGAGACAGATCATTGTTAGCTTCCACAGTAGTCCCTTTCTTTAAAATTCCTTGATTCCTCTCACCCTTGTTTGCAGATGCTCAATGACCCTGCAGAAATGTAATGTGTCTGGATGCAAGTTCAGTAATGGCGTTTTCGGAAAAAAAAAAAAGTTTGCTTAAAGATGCACATTAAAACTGAGACTCAATTATGCACTGTCAGTCATTCCAGTAGCTTCCTACTGTGGTAAGTGTCTGGAGATGAAGAGCTGGAACTAACTTCTCCTTTTAATTCCAATTTTAAGATCTCTTTAATCTCCATATCGAGTTCTTCAACCTTCTGTGGCAGTACCAGCTACACCTGCCAACCTTGCAAAAGTTGCCTTACACATCTATAGAACCAAAATGGTCATAAGGTCCATATACTATAATCTTGACACAATTTTCATGATACTGCCTATATTGAAACTCTAGATCTAAAATCTGATCGAGAAAGTGGAAATATTTGTAAATCAAAAATTTGCAAAAATCATGGCAAAGGTGCTTAAAAGAGATTTTCCAGAAAACACTACATTGAGCCATTACATATATGCTAGATATGTCTTTTTGCTGGCTTTATACTACTGCAGATTTATCCTTCTTTCATGTAATGATCCCAAAGCAGAGTTTCCTCTTCAGTGATATGGGCAGCGTCACAGATTAGTAGAGTCTCACAGCTGAACCTGAAAAAATTGCATAAATATTTGCCCTGGTTTCAGCTGGGATAGACTTGATTTGCCTCTTAGTAGCTGGTATAGTGCTGTATTTGAATTTAGTGTGAGAATAATGTTGGTAACTGCACCAAAATTTGATGAGTAATGTAGCAAAAAAAGTGCTTTGCTCCAAATGCTGTTTAGCTCAAATTCTTATCCCAATTACTTAGCACCAAAAAAGGACTCCCCTGCTCCAGCCTACAACCACAGAGAGGACAGGACTTAGTGTAAGAGATTGATTTGTGAAGCAAAAATTGTCTTTTACTGGATGACTGCAGAGAGCTTGGCATAATGCTACTGCAATCTGATTAGCATGGCTCACTGCTTCTTTTATTAAATAACAATTTACAATAACAAACCCTTTGATGACAGAGATTAAAATAATACTCAATATTATAGTAAATTCAGGTGGTACTAAATACATGACAAATTTGATTCTCAGAAGAGATTTTGTGATGTGTTATGTGACCATCAGGAGTCTCCTCTCTGAATTCACTGCTCTACATCAGTGGTTTGTACTCCTCACAGCAGGGTCAGTAACCCCTGTTGTCTCACCCCCATTTCAACTATCTCACTGACACAGTGACACACAAACACCTATTAAAAACCTTCCTCTGCAGTGGATATAGAGATAAAATGAAGCCCACTCATCATCCCAAGCCGTCCCCTTCACACACAGCCAGAGGCTGGGCACCACAGAGCCCCAGTGCCAAAGATAAAGGTGTGTTCAAAAGAAGACACCAATCACCCCACTCCAGCACACACATCAAAAGCTCTCAAAGGAGATGCTTGTGTTTCAACAGCTGCATTTAGCCCCACGACCACCTGCCCTCTGCCAGAGCCACCTACAGACAGATAAACAGGCCACTACCAGCAAAGCTTTGACAAGAATCTCATGTATTCCACCAATGGATAGCACAGAGGGCCCCAGGTTCAATCCTGGAAGAAAACAAATATTGGTACCTGCTCTCTCAAATGTTTCATTACAGGGAAATGAAAAAGTCTTATTCTAAACAAGATAATAAAAACTTAGATATCTTTCTGACAGTCTCATATACACATGAACAAAAGCATACATAAAAGCAAAATATTAAAAATGCCTCAAGTAGAAGGCAACACATATTTATACATTATAGTCTTTCCACCATCAGCTGCTTGAAAAGGAGAACTGCATAGATCAAAGCACTCTGTTATACACCAGAATTTTATTGCTGCCAAGAGAATTAATTCAAAAGGAAAAATCACTCTACTCATGTTAAATTTTAGGATAGAATAACCATTAATCTTAATTTTCATCAAAAAATTCTCTCCAGCCAAGGATGGTCTAAGACACATTCCTTCTTGCTTTCACTCCTAATGGAGTGTCCATCTGCTGCCAGACTTCCATCAAACCTAGCTACTTGCCACGGAAATATTAAATTAACGCTTGCCTGCATTTGTAGCCTATTCTCTGGGATGCAAACCCATCCCTGTCTCAGACAGACAACTGTAAGACCCCTGAAGGAAAGCATGATGCAGATGTGCTGAAGGAGATGAAAGCAGCAGCTTATGCAAGCAAGCCTGAATTTCTTATGCAGAGGCTTTCAAGTTATATGACATACTTGTATGTCTGCTAAAGAGAAAGGAAATTTCCTCAAAGGCTAAAGAAAAAGATGCTCCCACACTGAGAAAGAAACAACCACCATTTTGATACAAGGCACAGTTACATTATCTGCAGGAAATTTTACAGTTTAGATTACAACAGAAATGGCAGGAAAGAAATCCCTCACACAAATGAACATCTGACTTCAGAAAATGACTGGATTCTGCCTTCAGGGAAGAGAAGAAAGCAAAAAACTACAAGATTTACAGGGTTTGCTCTAAGACCAGGAAGGGAGGTACTTCTTCTACATGTACTTGCTGATGCACAGCAAGCCACATATTTATGGGTTTATCACAGAATAGGGGGCATGGGTTTTAAAAGCAGCTGTCCTTCCCCACTGTACTGTTTAGCAACTCAATGGGTAAAAGCGGCAAATTAGCCTCAAGCATAATTATATATTTAAAATTCATTCTCACCTGCTGCTATTCAAGTATTGCTTTGTGTTCCCCAAGAAATAATCTAGTAAATTATGTTCTGCACCAGTTTGGCCTCTGACCATTTTTCATCTATTAATTCTGGGTTATTCCTCTTCTGCTTTTAAGGCAAGCTCAGGCAGCAGATTGTCCTGCATGGTCTGGCACCATTAGATTGCACTCTGCAATTCTGCATTTCACTCTCCTGGAGAGAACCATCTGGTCTACAGGTTTTAGATGCTGACCACCTGAGTGGAAGTAACTTCATTAAAAATTTAAGACCAAAAAAAAAAGGGGGAAAAAAAAAGTACTTCTGCACAGTACTTCTATTCATTTAGGATGCACCTGTAGAACAAATACACACTCTGTTTTTAATACATTACATATACACTTTCTTGCTACTTCAGTTTAGTAATGGAGTTGTTCTTTTTTTTAATTTTGGCTCAATTTTTTAACTACAATTTTCTACAGTGCTTTAAACTTATGCAGAAATTTGATGGATCTTTTAACATCAGCACCACTAACTTCTCATTGGAGCAGATAGAAAATACACATATGAATGCTCTAAATTAATTTAGAATTCCTAAGGTATAGTCAATAGTGAAGTCTGAACAAGTAAACAAAACATTTGTATTAAAGAGAAGGAATTAAAAAGGGAACTTTTTTTTTTCAGTTGAGAAGCATAAATTGCATATAAAAATTGTGCTCTAAGCTGGGAAGTGCCTCATTAATCTTGTTAGCATGTATGAATGGGGAGCTTTTCAAAACCTTTTAACATCTGTCCGATTCTGTCCCTTGTAAATCCTTATCCATTTCAGTAGGATGAGACAGACCTAGGCAGCCTACTTTCTAAAAGCCTTTGGCTACAGACAGTCCACTGCACACATTACTATACACAAATCCTCAGGGTGGAATAAAAAAAAAAAATAGAGTAGAAGGAAATTAACTCAGTCTTCATATCCTACCCTTTACTGGGATGTTGTTTCCTGGAAGTTCTGAAATCTTCTGTTTTCTAGAATGTTACCATTGTAATTTGTATTGTTTGTTTGATGTTGTGTTCCTTTGAATAGTAAATAAGCAAACTACATATTTCATCCACATCCCTTTGCCTTCACAGAGGGACTACATTGGGCCAGCTTCTCACACAACCTTTCTGACAAGCACCAAAATAACACACCTTTTCAAAGAATAAAGCCTCAAACATCCACATGCTTCAAGAGAATACAAATTACCACCTAATCTTCCAGGGTTTTTTAACATATGAGGGTTTTTAAGTCTTCAACACAAAGATTGGAGCAACATATCTAGCCATGCTAAAGAGAAAAACATGTCCTGCTGTTCCCAGATGTTTATGTTCCTTTTTATTTCCACCACAGTATCTGAACTGGGTCAGTCTTCAGCTCTTACTCATCTCTGCTGGTAAGAAAAAGGAGCCTAAATGAACAGAACTCGTGGGAGGGAGGAGAGATGCACACATACTAGAGGAAACTTAATAAAAACTAGAGGTTAAATACCACTGATGGTTCATCTGTTCTGAACAGTATAAAACAGCATTTGCAACCTCTGACTCTACTTGACCCCAACGTTAAAGAACGGCAACATGTCAGAGAGCAGTAACACTAGGTATGTTTAGACTAAGGAATTAACAGGTTGACATGCTCTTCTTAGATCAACTCACAAGTAAAAATGTTTTGCTTTTTTTAGCTTGCCTTAGAGAACTT
This sequence comes from Pycnonotus jocosus, assembly GCA_013400435.1. Taxonomy (NCBI): domain Eukaryota; kingdom Metazoa; phylum Chordata; class Aves; order Passeriformes; family Pycnonotidae; genus Pycnonotus; species Pycnonotus jocosus. The sequence continues at coordinate 91,149 of VWYP01005098.1, read as the reverse complement.
CCAGTTAGTTTATTAACCAAATGTTAATTTTCCCAGTGATCACTATGCACCCATACTTCTGCCCTTCCCCAGAAACAGCTGCATTAAAATGCAGTGTCACTGACACAACCACCACAGTGTTCAGCCTGTTCCCCCTACAACCTCTGGAACTCACAGCTACCATAGGCTTAACGCAGCCTGAGAGAAGCTTCTGCTTTCTTCTCCTTTGAGAGACAATCCAGTGACAAAAATATCATTACAGGAAAGATGTTCAGTAATACAGCCACCCAAAACTGTGTTAGGGGCGAATACAAGTGGTCACTTCCACAGAGGATACTGTAGCAAAACAAAAATATTGGTGGCTGCCTAGGAGCTGCTTATGCTAAGAACAGTGAACAGCTGCCAAGAGCTATCAGTCTGCCCAGGCAGTATATACTGAGCTAACAAAGGAACGACTGGAAAAGGCACATTACATTCTGAAAAAGTTGTTACTAATGTAAGAACCAAAGCAGTGTTAACACCAAGGTCTCTATGATATTTCCTGCTAAACACTGCAGCCACCTCACAGAATAAAAGAATTAACAGAACTCAGTATAACTTTCTCCAACTTCTAGAAACACCAAGCAGGAAGGTTGTACTGCTACTGTACCCTGGAACAGAAGTAACTTAAAGAATACTTACTTCATGTGTATTTGTGGATATGCTATTACAAAATTAGGAGACACCTAAAAGATGTTTGACAGAAAAATATTTGGAATAAAATGTTAATAAATAAAAAAGCACAGCTGAAAGCTCTGCAAACATTAGCAGTGACACAGAGTGATTCGTGCTCCCTCTGTCAGAGTTCACATGGGTACAGAGCCCTTAAGCTGTTCCCAAGACCAGAGCCCACGACATTAAAACTCTCCAGCAAACACTCTGCCTAGTTATGAAATATTAACTACAGCTAAACTCATTGCTCAGGACTAACAGCAGCCATCCATTAAGCAGGGGCCAAGCTTTACATTTCCTTTAAGAACCAGAGCAAACAGTGCTTGCTGTCATTCAAAAAATCAACCTCACTAAGTGAATTAGAAGTTCATTCTTCCTCAGATGGAAGAGCACAAAAGCCCAACTTCAAAAAGGGGAAAAAAGGCCTTTTAACATCTAATTCCAGAGGAGAAAATACATTTAACATCGCTGTAAATGAGATATTATACTGGGTGCTTTTGTGGTGTCACATCTGTTACTGAAGTCTATCTTGGATGTAGTGTCTAAAATCACTACATAGGATTATTCCAGCACTCACAGCAGTACTACTGTTAGCATTACCAAACACAGAAGACTGTACTTGATACTATGGGATACAAGACGCAAAAAAAAAAATGCCTAAAAGCTTCAAAAGACCAACCAAGAGCTAATGCAGTTTATCTGTTTAATTCCAAGTAAAAGAAGTCTGAGATGAAAATCGTAGTAAATTTAAGCTCCTTTGTAAACAGAAGTATTTTAATTGAACTTAAAAAATGCCCTCAAACCCACAAAGACCTCTAATTATCCCTAATTCAGAGCCATCTAAAGCAGGCTCCATTTTCCTCGAGGGAAGAGACAGGCACTCTCCTTTACATTATGATTTTGTCAGGTGGGGGTTTTTTTTCGTGTTGCATCTTTCTACAGAATTTACTAAAAATTTTTAACAAACTTGAGATTAAGTAATGCATCTTCACATTTCCTCACACCCTGGGAGTCAACTTAAACAGCTTTTTAAGCTAAGAGTTTGTGTTTCCTTCATGCAGATGAATATTCAACAGGTACTAAGGCAGTTCAGTGAGATTCACTGTGAGCCTCTGAAGTGACCTGGATTAAAGGCTGAAGTAAAAAGAGGTTTCTTTTCTTTTCAAGTCCTTTCAACTCTGTTTATGATGAGCCTTCACAAAATCTATTAAAAAAAGAGTAAAAACTGCATTTGCATTGCTGCAGATGTAACTAGCTGCCACCATAGGCGGTGGCTGGAACTTTTCTCCAGCAGTTGAGAGGTGTCGTGTGCCTTGAGGCTTCACAAGGCACCTGCCTACATCCAGAGAAAGGGTGTCTCAGCCATCTGTCTTTGGAGCATCTTGCCTCCAAAGACATTTCCCAGACTTTAAAGAGCAGATCTGACTTTCTGGGGCGGGGCATGACTGCCTTGCTCCTGACTTTAGACTACTGAGCTTTGCAGGTGAAAGATCTCCACCTTCTCTATGGGGGCTCTGATGTTTTAAACCTCACATTTGGACCACGGCAGCTGATAAAAAACTGGCACACTGGTATCAAAAATCTGCAACTCAATTTCACCAATCTAAAAAACTTTCAGACAAAGTTCTGTATTATCTATGTATCAGTCCATAGACAAAGCATCTGAAGAGCAGCTGAGATCATGTGAAAACTTGCACAGATTCCACACATTTCTGAGGAAAGGAAGTGACAAAAGGGGAAGAGAGCTCCAGAGAGAGCAAAGAGAAACAGTGGGAAGAGCCAAGTCCAGATGCATTGAGGAAGCAGAGAGATGATGTGAACAGAAGGTTGGTTGCTTTTAGCTCTGAAAGCTGATGCAGGAGAGAGATGTGGAAGAAGACAAGTGGATAAGAATTTGCATGGGGCTTTTGACCAGACAAAGGTGCTGTTCTACTTTCAATATAAGACGACTTAGTACAACATAAATTGCTCCAAAAACATGTTGCATGATGCTTTAAGAAACAGATATTTCTGAGTGATTTAGATTTTCCTGTCTGAGACACTGTTTTCTAACCTAAGAGAGCACCTGAAAGAATGTTCATGAAGTTCTCCCCAGAATGTGAAATTTAACTTTCCTCACCCCACCATTGTCTCATCTTTCCCAACACACCCTAATGTCAGCAAGAGGTTCTAGTGAAAGAAAATGGGATTTAATAAACAAATTTAAACAGAGTTAAGTAGTTCTCAGTCTAGGTTTTTAAACAGTCTTCACCCAGACATGAAATAGAAACAAACATAATGCTGAGTGCCTGTCCCAGGAAGGCTGGGAACACCACAAAAACTGCTTATGATTCTGCAAAATAAGACGACAGAGAGAGAAAGAGACAACATCAAAAAAAGTATCACTTCAAGTCTCCACATCCTAGATCAGAAATACAGCATAAGGCTTCCCACCAGAATTGAATACAAAGTTGGCATTCCTTAGATGAAGTTAGCTGGCAAGTTCAGGGCAGCCCGGCCTGTATGAACAATAGTGCAGCCAGCAGGGCCAGGGGAGGAATCATCCTCCTGTACTTGGCACTGGGGAGGCCACCCCTCAAATCCTGTGTTCAGTTTTGGGGTCCTCCCTAAAAGAAAGACATTGAGGTGCTGGAGTGTGCCCAGAGAAGGGCAATCAAGCTGGGAAGGGTCTGGAGAGTAAATCTGATGAGAAGCAGCTGAGGGGGCTGGAGAAAAGGAGGCTCAGAAGAGACCTTGTTGCTCTCTATAAAATATCTGAAAGCAGGTTGCACCAGGAGAGGTTTAGACTAGATATTGGGAAACATTTCTTCACTGAAAGAGCAGTCAAGCATTAGAACAGGCTGCCACGTTTGTGTAATCACCATCCCTTGGAATGTTCAAAAAACGTGTGGATGTGGCAACTTCAGGACATGGTTTAGCATTAGAACACAGTATTGCTGGGTTACTGGTTGAACTCAATGATCTTAGAGGGATTTTCCAACCTAAACAATTCTCTAGTTCTATGATAAAGAGGATACAACCTAGAGCAAGTATATCCTTTATCACTAGGGACAAAAAGTCTTCATAATCTTTGAAAAGGAGAAAAAGGAACAAATGGATGCTAAGACACCAAAAATTACTTTTTGAACTGATACTGCTTGGAATATCACAAAATGAAACTTGCAAGGATGCTATTCAAAATGCTGGAAAAACTGCAGCAAAATATGGGCATGCCTCATCAAGAGATGCATCTAATATATAATCAGCTAGTATTTAGTATACAAGTAACAAACACAATTGCAGTCCACACCATAATTTTGAGCACTGGCATATGCAATGTTGGTTTTTTTGAAGAAAAATGTTAGCTTATTTTCTATAAACATCACAAATGTAGAATCACAGACTCACAGAATGGCTAGAGTTTGAAGGAACCTTAAGAATCGTGTGGTTCCAGACCCCCTACCATAGGGAGGGATAGCCCCCACAAGATTGGACATCCACAACTTCTCTGGGCACCCTGTTCTAGTGCCTCATCATCCTCTGAGCAAAAAATATCTTCCTAAAAGCTAATCTAAACCTGTCCTCTTTCAGTTTAAAATCATGGCTTCTTGTCCAAACGTGTCAATATAAAATCATTTAAAATCAGTTTAAAATCATTGCTTCTTGTCCTAACATGCCAATATAAAAACTCCTTCTCCTTCCTTTTTGTAAGCCTCCTTCAGGTACTGGAAGGTGCAGTAAGGTCTCCTCAGAGCCTTCTCTTCTCCTGGGCTAAACAGTCCCAGCTCTCCCTGCCTGTCTGCAGGAGAGGTGCTCCAGCACCCTGAGCATCTTCATGCCCTCCTCTGGACCCATTCTAACAGATCCATTTCAAATAACTTTTAAACGTCAAATATATACACTGTGTGACGCTTCACCATGATAGAGTGCAGTACGTGTGCATGTATACCGACAAGTGCATAAAACATGACTCAAAGTGTGTAAACTTCATATCCTGTGTCTTCATATACACACACTGATCTGATTTGCTTTAAGCCTAGAAATGAACACTTCCTCCCTTATACTGGTTCCACAGAGAATTATTTCCATGAAAGCACATTCAATCTTTTCATGTTTTGAGCAAATTTCAGAAGTACAATTTTGGTATATTTACCAGATAGAAATCATAGCAAAGAAGCATCATGCTGTACTGAATTTCCTGATGACAAAGCGTCACAGTTCATTTGACACAGGATGACTCAAACATCAAGTTTAGCATTATTCTGCAAACATTCAAAAAAAAAAAAATCAGCAGATTTTTCATTTAGTAGCAATTTAAGGATTATAGCTAATTTCTTCCCAAGAAATGTTGCACTACTCCTATAATTTCACTATCATAACACAGGAAAATTTAAAAAGCATTACCTTTTATTTAAAGGTATTATATTATTATAAAAAGCATTACCTTTAAATTATGCACAGCCAAAGTGTATTGAACATGCCCAGACTATACATTTGACTACCAGGAATTCTTTCTCAAGCACTGAAAAAAATACTTTATTTCAAAGAAATGACAGAGTACCTTCAACTTCCCTAATAAGAAAATGTCATTTCAGCCTCAGGGTCTGTGGCAGCAGCAGCCAATCATGCTCCTGGCCATTGCAGGTCCCCTTGCTCCCTTACTCCAGCTCCTGGTCTCAGACTCATGAAATGAACTGCTTAAGTGTACTAAGCCAGCAAAAAGCCAGGAACTACACTGAATTACATGACTGCTGCCAATTTAGACTTCAGTGGGCTTAGCAAGCTGGAAGAGCTGAACACGAGTGGGGCCAGGAGAGCTCCCCAGCCCAGGGGGACAGGACAGCCAGTGGACAGTTCAGGCTGCTGCCACAGAACAGCCCCAGCCCAGATGGCCACAAATGCCACTCCAGAGGTCAACAGCCACGCTGGAGGAAAGGAAAAGGTCACTTACACTGGCTCGACATTTTAGGAGGTGAATGGAAAATGGAGGATCTACATGCCCAGTTCTGTTCAGCTGAGGAAACACCTTCTGCAGGCCTATAAGTTTGCTCTTTTCAACCTACAATATGTATAATGGTATTATAATCTGTGATTTCATCAGACCAAACAAGGTATTTGCAGTTATGTGGCTGGCATACTAACAGTAGTGACAGTACAAGAACATGCTCTAAATTCCTTATGTAATGAGCTGAATTTACTACTACAGCCAGTTTTACAAAACTGTCTCAGCATTTTAGATTTAAACCCCAAAAAAGCATCAGCATGTAACACAAAAGTATGAAGAGCAATCTCTTCATACATCTCAAAAATGGAAGCAATTAAGACTTGCACTTTTTCCGATATCATCAAGGACACTGGAAAATTGCAGAGAAAATAAGAAGATTGCCAGGAATTAGACTACTCTGGTAGATGAAAGGATGGGGAAGAAGTGGGAGGAGAATGAGCTATTTTCCACATTGTGCCGTTAATTTTCCAATTGAATTGTCATTGCAATGCTTTTACTTGAAAGTTTACCACACATTTGCAGAGACATGAACTGCTATCAAATCTTCCAAATGCAGCTCAGATTTTCAGTCCAAAGCTCATTATCATCTTTATATTAAACATCACAAAATAAACCATTTTGAAAACTCACAGAAAGGTGAGGTTGCTCAAAACCCCAATGCATTGCGTGTATTGATCAGCTAGTTTCTCTCTCTGCTTTTTCTATCCAAAAACTGAGGGGTTTTTTTTTTCTATATCTAAAATCAAGACACAGTCTACCAGCCATAACCATCAAAATACTGTACTTGTCAGGCTGTAGATCACATTATGTTTTGGAGGATGAAGTTCTCTATCCTGCAAAAAGTATCAAAGGCTACTGAATTTGGATTCAAAAATGCGTTGCACAAAGTGCTTCAAAAGAGCATTTATGCAATGGAGAAGAAAGTATGGAGGGATAGCAATAAAAGACTATCAAGCATTAGCATTGTCAAAATCCTCCTCCACTAGACACACTGCACAGCTTGACTGCATCTGCAGAGTAAGAAACTACTGAAAAATATACACCTGCATGGTATTTTAAATATATACTTGCTCCATTCTGCTTGATCTAAATCTTCCCCACACCACATCCTCCTCAGCTTGATTAATGGATTAAATAATGTACAAAGCAGGTATCACAGAGACCCAGGTTAGGGAGCCATGGAAATTAAAACTTTCCAAATGTGGAAACCAGTGTTAATATACTAATTATTTTTTCACAATGATATTTAAACTTTCCTAAACAGTCAGAATAATTGAAGAACGGACAGGAAACAGTATTTTTCCTATGATTGTATTAACTTTTTCTGCCTGATTAAGCTAAAAAGACAGTCATCATTTATCCATAATGTCTATCAAAAGATTTACAAGTCACTGGAATTGTATAATTATAAAACAGAATTAAAAATTCCTCATCTCTCAAATAATCTCTCTTGGACCACCTTAACCATCCTTTTATACTTAGGAAGAGGATAAAAGGCTCACGTACTAGACAACATTTAGTAAGTGAATTGCTGGTTTCCCTTACATAGTTTATTAAGAATCAAAATACAGTCTTAGTTTTAAAACCTTTTCATAGCTGAAAAGACTAGGGTTTTCCTTTTTCACATGATTTCCATTATGTGGTTTTTCTTCTCATTTGTTACTGGTTCTTTTAAAGCCAAACAACTGTATTATTTTGACATAAAATACATGAGATTTCAGCAAAAATATTGATTAAAAAAATCCTATCCTTCCACTTAACTGCATCATAATGAAGAGCTTTCTTCTATTTGTTTTATAAGTGCTATTGTCACAGCAGTGAGGAATGCACACTGGGAACATCTCATGGATCAAAATTTGATGGAGTTGGGCAGAAAGTTACTTCTTCTTTAACAGGTCTCATAAGATAAAGGATTTTTAAAAAATACATAAAACTGAAACTTTGCTCTTTAGTCAAAGTGTCAAAGCATAACATATAGTTTAACTACAGAAATCTCTAATATCCAAAATTTTGTGATGAGACTCTCAAGCCCCATTTACTCAACCTCCGGTAGATTTCTCAGTGAAAACTAACTAAGCAATTCAAAGAATCAGCTTTTGATCTTCTGTTGGTTAGGTTTCCTGAATTATTCTCCTTTTCTTTCTCCTTTCTAATATTTACTTCTAAAACAGGCTTTCCATGCCTGTTTATAAATGACATAGATATCATGTGAGTAATCTCTTCTGGTTGAAAATGTAATTTATTTTAATTGGAACTGAAAACCCGTCTGAGGGGTGGCAGGAGGAAACTGTTCCTATTTCCTGCTATAGTTCTCTCAGCATCTAATTACATCCATAAAGAGAAACAATGGGGTGGCTATGTGTTATTCAGTTTAATGTGGTTAATTACACTATGCCCCCTATTCATGCAAACACACCAGAGCCTCACAACCGATACAGCACCCACACAACGCATTTATCGGCTGTAACAACTGCGCTTTGAGATCACATATGATACACGCTCTAGATAGAAATATTTGTTTACTGGAAAAGGGTTCTGCTTCACAAGACAAAATGTAAAATGCAGCAGAACAGACATCAAATAAAAAATTCTAACCATTAGCATCTGTATTTTCCATAAAATTCTTGTCAATATGAATTCAATTCCTGCAACTAGAAACATACTCTTCCTACTGAAATACCTTACTCCATGCTTTTCTGTAAATAAGATACTTTGGAGAAGTCCTTTTTTATATCTCCACAATCCCAATATACCAACAGGAGTTGAACCAAATACTAAAAGGTAAAAGAACTGCATATGGTCCAGAGGCTTAGAATGAAACAGTCTGAGCTAAGATGAGTCACAGGAGGTCTTGGAGCAAAACAGACAATATGGATAATTGATAAAACAGGGACAGACAGTAAGAAGTATAATCATGAGGGACAGTCGTGATGCTTGAAGGATATGATAGCTTTTGTGAGGAGTTAACCTCCCTCAGAACACAGTTGGAATAGTAGGAGGTCTGTTGAGAAACATCATGTTACGAGGGAAGGACAAATGTGTGTTAGTTGGAAAGAAGAAGATGGATTAGTTAAGAAAAGAAGTGGCAGAATTTATTCTGATCTACCTTTGAACCTGGCCCTGCTTTGAACAAGAGGTAGCACAATGTGATTTTCAAAGGTACTGGTCAACCTAAATTCTTTTAAGAAGAGGGCTTAATGCGGGAAGAACAAAACAAAAATAACATTATCTTCATTACTGAACGAAACCTATGCTGAAAAAAGTTGCAGTTTGGAGAGTAGGTCACTGGTGCCTTGGGAAACAGTGTGATGAATTAAGCGCCAAAGAACCTGCAAATGTTATGAGAACATAAATGTCTTTCGGCAGACTAATGCTTTGATTTTGTTTAAACTAGCTAAAGTGAGTAACTTAGCTTCAACAGCACAGTGAAAAACAGCTGCTGCTATCAAGTTTTAACCTTTCCCCATTCAATTAATGTTAGACCTGAAAGACTCTCCTCAAAGAAAAAAGCTTCACTGAAAAGCTAGGAAAGGTGATATTCATATTCCAGTTATTCTTAAAGATAAAAGAATAGTCTCAAAGACCTTGAGGGTTTAGAACACAAACACAGAGGCTTTGTTTATGCAGTTGAAACACATTTCCTTCTAGCACAAAAATTTGCAGCAAGCAAAGGCATCAGATCTTCATCATTTCATTGCTGCCTCAATGCTGCTGCTAAGAGAAATACAGTTTATTCTTCACTGGCTCCCCAAGTAAGATAATCTGAATTTTTTTTTCCCAAATGCTCATTTAGAAAATGAGACTTTAAAGTGAAAGGCTGACTTGCATTAATTGCTTATACTTATCTGCTCTCCCACAGTTGCGGTCATTTTCCAGCCTGTTCCCCTAGCAACAGCTGGAGACCTGCATGTTCTGACCTTATCACTGTGGTTACTCTTCCTGTCTTGCATATTGAAGAATACATGGCCTTGATGGCAGATGCATCAGGAAGCAGCCAGACACACCAAATACATGCCACCAGATGGCATCTTCAACCAGTTACATTTTAAGATCATGCCTTCAAGAGGATCCTGCATTTGGCAAGAGCCTTGATATTCCAAAGCCTCAAGCTTCTAGACTAGGAAAAGCAGAAACACTAGTGAAGACCTAAATTAATGGCAATCATCTGAAAGTCATTTTTCACTGCTAAAATCATCATTTTATTGAGGATACATTTGTTCCCTCAACAAGGATTCTGGGAGCCATAGCAGTATTCTGCACCATGCTTAGTGTCTTGTCCCCACACATCTCCTTAATGATGTCTATAATTTTACTAGGAGCAATGCGCTGGATTTTCAAAGAGGGATTACTGATTAACACAGGATTTAATTATATTTGATACCGGTCCTGTGTTAAGAGGTGGTTTTGGCCATAACTAACCTATACATGTATTTGGAAATTTCAGTTTTTCCCACTATAATGAGAAAGTCTATTTCCCTTAGCAGATAGCTTAATGAAAACAAACAAAACCCCACCCCTAACTCCAAGTAATTCTACAAGAAACAGTAGACTACAAGCCTATTCGTAATCTGCTGCTATCAATCATTACAGTAACAAATATAGCACACAAATCACACCCAAATCTATAACAATACCTGCTTTATTGTACTTAGAGAGCAACCGAGTCTCACCCCAACACTCTTACCAGGCTCTTCTTTCAAGTACAATTTTTGGATATTTCCTATCATAGGCATTACTAATTAACTGCCTTTTAGAGACAAACATTTTCTTATTTGTTTAAAATCTAAACATGATTTTCTCTTCAAAGGAGTTTTACCCCTTCAACTGAAGTTTTTTAGATTGTTTGGGGAAAAAAAAAACAACCTAGTTTTATGCACACAGGCCGCTCACAAACTGCTCTTAGGTCTTCCTCTCTATACTTTCAGCTGTGTACCCTTCACTGAGGATAGTTTTTTTCCCCTCTTAAAGTCTGATGAGAAGCAAATGAAATGAAGTGGAACAAAGAAGCTACATTAGCTTTCATAATTTATTGCTCTAGACAACTCCAACTATTGCCTGTGACAGGAATCAAGCCAAGCAGAAAGCAAATGAAAGTGTTCTGCCACTTTGTCAACATCTGAAGTCGCAGGACTCATTTCTATGGCCACCAGCAATGTCCCCAACTCCTGTTACCACACTAAGCTCTTGACCTGTATGTACAGGGGGCATCAATACAAAGGAGAACATGCATGAAGAATTAACTGAAAAGTGTTATGTGTTGTCTTCTTCAGGTTTTTAAATTGTATATTTCAGTATTCTTTCTTACTCAATACAGGTTAATAAAGAAAAAATGCAGTGAACTGTGTCAGGTTTAATCTCCTTGACTATTCAGAAGAATTTTTGTTTGTTTGGATGAATAAACTCCTGTAATGAACTCTCACAAGTCCTTCCTTTTGACACCTAAATTTAGCCTATTGTGACTGAAGCAATACTTTTGTGGTGTTTTCCACTTGGTAAAAATTTTTGCAGAAGTGAATTTGGAGTGAGAAGAGATGTAGGAACAACAGTTAAAAATTCAACTTGGCAACTTTCAGAAGTATTATCTGAAAGCAGTAATGCTGGTACACCTAATGAGCAAGAAAGATTCTCCACAGCACCATTCCTTGTGCTGAGCACCATGGCTGGTTTTGACTCACACAAAGGCTCTCAAACTGGACCTTAGTTCTTTGCAATTTGCCCTTGGGTTGCCTGCTTTAAAGATGACATAGCTGGATCTATGAAAATCTCACAGGAAGGAAAAACACTAACTTAAGCCAAGTAATCGACAAGGTTCAACACAACTGCTAAACTCAATATGCAATAAAGAATGGGAAAGACAAAATGTCATAGGGCATGGACTCTTGTTGAAAATTCAATTCGTGCTGAATTTTCTTTAGTGGATGAGAAGTAAGACCCTCCTCCTCACTTATCAAGAGCATTTTACCATGAGGCAATTAGCACACCAAGTGTTATCAATACACGAATTTCAACTAGATTTAGATGCCCAAAGCTAAGAGAAGAGAGAAGCAGGAACAAACACAGCCAATGCAGAGAGAACACCAAGGAACAATTTGAAACTCACCATTTAATGTTTTAATGCCCTAAAAGATACACATGATGACCCCCGTGTCAAAGGAAAATGTTATGGCTTGACACACTACGAGTATAAATCATGTACATTATTGTCAGAATCCCCTCTGACACTTCCCAAGACTTTCTGAAATCAACTGCATATTGAAAAGATGTTCCTGTCCAGCAAAACTGATCTTCCTAATTGGTACATTTATTTGGAGATCATGGATCTTTTTTAGGCTGTAAAGAACATTTTAAAATATTATATTTTAAAAACTAATTAAAATGTTTTTGAATATAGCAGCTTTCTTTTTCATTTAAAAAGGCAGTATCTTCACAGAGGATATTATAGACACCCGGAAATTATTCTAGAAATATTTTCTCTAGATATATGCAGAAAACCAGATAGAGAAAGCATCTGTCTTAGCTCTGGTAGTATTTCTTAGAATAATTAAAATGCTAGTGCAAAAGCATGTAAAGGCAGGAAGTAGAAGAACCACCCACCCCAGAACAACATCCTTCGATAAGTATCATTTCCAGCTCCTAATGTTCTCTGATTTATCCTCTGAGTGATGACAGGTATGTTTATAGTATCTCTTTAAGAAGGAACCTATTATTTATCTCCTTTGCACTTGCCAGTGCTTCTCAGCAGGTTTTGGTGAAAGGTTAGGCACACAAAAATAGGGCACAGATGAAGGCAAGAGACAGCTGGTGTTAGCTCCAAATGCACAACCAGACTCTGAACCGAGGCACACCTCTGCACAGCCATTCCCAAATCAGATGAACACAGTGTTACCTCCAATGGCAACAATCAGCTGCCACAGAATGCTGTTTTTCTCTGACTTGCTATTAGTCCACCCCCTCACACTCCTCTGACTCCTTTTCTTGATTTCTTCTCTGCATCCACTCTACAGATGTTGCAGGTACAGTGTGATTAAGACCAAATCAATCCCTTCTTTCAGCCTCACACACACATAAATCATGACTCTGTAATTATTTTACATTCAAACAAAATGGGGAACTCTGGTTCACCTGTGACTGGTAGATTTTTTATTTTCCATGGGGGAAAGCAAACATTCTGGGGGAAGGCTGGAATTTCCCTCTGCCTCCTAGTTCTTAGTCATTTCAGTAGCTCCTCCATCCAAAATCGATGGAAGGAGGAGCATGGGTGGCTGTGTTTTCAGCAGTGATCCCACTGCATTCCCACATTCCTTACTAATATAGACTAGGACCTAAGACTGAGTCAAATTAACCGAGGTGAGAATCAAAAGGAGGAGTAACTGGGCAAAGCTAAGAGAACACAAAAAGGCAAGAACAAAGGTTCTTTCTTCTTAATGAGGATTACACAGTACAAACATCATGGTTATTTTCAAAAAAGAACCCAAGTGTCAAAGACCCAGCTCTAACTCAAGCTGTGCCACTAACTACAAAGTTGAAAAGCAAGTAAAAACCCTGCTTTACAAGTTTCAGAAAAATATTTGAGAAGCTATAATAAACAGCAGTGCTATAATGTACTCTGTCTGCTTGGAATAGTCCTAGAAGAAATGCTAATGTGCTATACTGTGCTGTCAGTATTTACATGATGAGCCACCCACACGCTAAATAAAAGATGGCAAGAACAAAGTCCTAAAGGCTTAGGTATTTGCAATCAGTTGTTTTTGTACTTTTTGCTGGTGGTTATTTTTTTAATCAATGCAATTTCTGGGCTGACTTGAAGCCCAAAATATATTTGATCTTCCATTTCACAGCATCAAATTAAGTTCCGTATCTAAAGGGAATCTCAGATTCCACAATTTCAGTTTGGCTTATTTGACTAGAGTTTTTGCACCAAATAAAGTGAACCATAAAGTTAGACCATTTAAAAGAACAACTGAGGTAGTTGTAAAGAATACCGTCAGTAGTATTCACTGCCTTGGCAATAATGATAGATTTAAGCAGCTGCTACTAGAAAACATCAGCTCTGCCAAAATGTCAGATGTTAATGGCTGAAGCAGCTCAATTAAGCTGCAAGACACAATTGCTTTGTTCTACCAGGGATGCAGGCAGACATATTTCAATCTATAGCTGCAACCAACAGAAGCACTTAGGGAAGGAACAGATAAAAAAATCTAAATATATACAGTCTTACATCCTCACCTTCTTACAGAAGTCCCAGATTCTAAGCCACAAGTGATTGGATGCATTACGGGTTCTCAATAAAGCATGCAAAATAGCTGGAGTAGTGTCAGTTTTAATCAGCAACCCAAATAAAGGATCCAATCAAGCTCACTTTAGCTGTTCAACAGTATGTTTATAGGGTAAATTATTTATAACGTAAGTTTAAATGCAGGTTTTCTGTAGTTTAATGACATTCAACAATGACAACGTAATGGAAAATAACTGTTGCAACAGTATACTGTGTTTATGCTATATTGAGAAAAGGAGATATCTAACTCATTTTAAAAAATTACAGCAAACATTTCTGTATAAAGTCTAATTAATTTGAGAAAGCATATCTTCCTTATATAGTAAAAGCATGTAAAAACAATTGGAATACCATTTGTTTTCAAGATGGATACAAGAGTAGGTGGTGCTATTAATACTTTCCCTTTCCTCCACTTCCCAGTTCCAACCTGTTCTGCTAAAATCTCATCTATGCAAATGAGATTGTGAATAGATATTAAGAAAGAAACAAATCAAAGTTCACTTCAAACATTTACCTCAGTCCAGCCAAAGTTAACTTTCCTATGATAAAGGAGAATTAGCTGCAGGCCACTAAATCTGAGAGTGAGACTAATTTGCAGAAACGTGTCCAGGTCTCAGGCGTTCCTGGTAACAGCAAGACAAACTGATACAGTCATACCAGGAACATTTGCAACTCTCATACATCTCCAAGACACAGAAAAAGGTGTTGTACTGTAATCAGCATACTGTTCTGAGGGCGAACCCCATCACACGCTCACTCTTAGTACCACAAACAAAATTAAAGAAGCTTTTAAAGATAACTATATTGAATGTCTTATGGCAGAGAAAAGCGTAATTCTCATCCTCAGAAGTTGCAAGCATCCAGACTTCAAACCAGTAATTAAGCTTTAAGACTTGCGTGTTTGAAGACACCAGCCATTCATAAACACTTTACAATTTGATCATGTACGTGATTTTTTCATGGCATCTATGTAAATATTTTATTTATACATATCCTGGGAATTCAATAGTTTCTTCAACAGTGATCAAAGTACATAGGGTTTAACCCTAAGTGTGAAATAAAGAAATTTTAACTATAATTACTTTTACTGAACTGTTAATTTCAAACAAACTCTGCTGTGCAAATATGGATAGATCCAACGATATTTATAAGTTTCTAGTAAGTAACCTTGCTTATTTTCCATGCTGAAATTTTATCTCAAATGGCTTCAAAGGTAAAAGTCAGAAAGAACTTGTTTACTTTGACACTCAGATTAGATCAGATCATTCACATGCATGCTACAATTCAATGAAATTTTAAATACTATTCTCTTTTACTATAATGTGGGCATAAATACTTTTATTAACTCATCTTAACATTGATCACTTTAGCTAGAAATTCTTGCTGTTTACAAAGTTTTAGCTTGCACAGCACTAGCAACATACTAATGTTATTTCATGCTACCAAATGAGAGAAATTGGGCAAAGGAAAAATATATGTGGAACAATTCAGGCCCAGGACACCCTAACATTCCATGGAATAACTAACCCAAAAAATATCTGAAGCCTCAGATATCATAAAGGCACATGCTGACAGGAAAGGGCTTTCCCTCTAGTTTTCATGGACCTGTAACACACAAAAGCTTCCAAAGGTCACTGAAGTTATCACAGTTGTTCCCACACGGGCTTGTCCATAAATGCCTACAACTTTTCCCCTCACATTAATTTAGAGTTTGAATTGCAAAAACTCTGTGTGCTCACAAAGACAGAAACGTTACAAGCAATTCAAGTATTTAAGTTGGATCTCCATACTGCCGTAGCATCAACCAAGCCACTGGAATTTTTTACCCAAGGACACTGCAATAATGGTGCAAGTGGGTGTATTTCCCCTTAGCATGCACAAGGGTAGTACTTCCAAACCTACTGGACGCAAACACCCTACCTTACATTATGTCATGCAAAGAGAAGAGCAAGGGAGGCTCTGCAAACAGCAGTGGTTTCCTTGCACCCACCACAGCCATAAACATTGGAGCTGCAATAAACAGGACTAGTAGAGGAAAACAACATGGTCAAGGAGTTGTGCAGAGACTGAGACACTTTCTACACTACAAGAATAAGTTTTTATTCTGTCTTCCCCAACGCTCTCCTCTCTTCACCTACCAAGCCGCACACACCTGGCAGTTCAGAAAGCTTTGCATGCCGGCTAGCACAGAGTCAGGACTTCCTCAATTAAACATGTGAAGGTTTAGAACAAAAGTACATGCTGTTTTTACCTATCTTCCATTTTTTTCTAAATGAAGGAGTAACAGATGCTGGGCCCTGTGCCTGTACATAGCCTGGCTACAGTCAGAAACCACTGCCATGGACACCATGGACTGCCACGGTGGCAGTCACACAGAGTTGAGAACATCTGTACACAGACAGCTGCGTCAATAATATTCACACATTACATTTCAGTACACAAACTAAAAAGCACAGTTTTATAAAGATGAATATGAGTTAGGTTTTCGTGTTCTTAGTTTACTGGAGGACACTCTTGCTAGTACTGATGGGCAGAACTAGCTAGAAGGACTGCAGACTGAGTATAAAAAATGAGACATCAAATGTGACAAGAAAAAAAGAGTACACGTTAATTACTTTTAAAATAGATATCAACAAGGAAAAAAGCTTTATCTTAAAGCACCAATATGCATCTTACAAGCTTATTCACTTACACAAGTCATATGTGCAAGAGGTATCACGCTATTTTCATTCAATATCTGTAAATCTAAAAATATCCTCAAGGAAAATAACCTAAAAGTACAGGCAAAGGTGTGCAATGATAGCCATTAGATAAATACATCACTTTACAGTTCTAGGTCTATCCTGTAGTTATTCATGTCATTTAAGGAGGCATACATGAAAGTATAAAGAGAAAGTCACCATGCACTGAAGTTAAAGGCACACATGCTTGGCATGCAGTTAAGAATGGCCAGTTCCCAAGTGGCATATTTTAGACCTAGAAGTGAGAGCCCATAAAACCATGCAGTCAGACATCATACAAAGAGAGGGCAGTGTATATCACTTGCCCAAAATCACTCTGTATAGTAATGAACCTCTGTAATAAGGCTACCCAGTCAATTGTAAATCTGGCATTCCCAAGTGTACTTTGGAGTGTGACTTCAGTAAATATTGCCATCAGAGTGGTTCAGAAATACATTTCCTTAGCCTTCTAGAAAAAAAATCACAAAACCCAAACATTAAAAATGAGCCAATTTCTCCATGTGTCATTATACTGTTATGAACATAACACAGGACTGGAAATCTTAAGGCTGCCGTAAATACATCTTTCCACTGAAAACCTGTAGTCTAGTGGTGAATCAACCGAATTAAACACGCGAGCTTCAAATGAAGTTCGCATTTCTCCAAGTGAAGAGCTGACAGATTAAGTCAGTCAAGACAACATTGCCTCAACACTTCCCAGATGCAAGAAGAGTACTGATAGCAGAGCACTTGGGAGTCTCTTATTTCAGGCTCTGTTCATACTCCTACCCAGTGAGCAGCAGCCCAGTGTAACTGCAGGAACAGCTCACTATGTCCATAAGCCAGACCTGCAGGGAACTGTGTATGCATGTACACGTGGAGCAAACGATGAGAATTTGAGCTACCCTCACAAATGGGTTCATCGGGAATAATTCAAAAGGCCTATAACCCTGCCAAATTTGAAAATAAAATGTATTAATTCAAATGGCAATCACATTGATGGTTCCAGCTAACCACAGACACAAAGTAAGTTTCATACATAAATGCAAATTAATTGATTGTGCATTTCACATTAAGGCTCTTTGCATGACTCTCACCCAATTATAATTTTCTTGCTCAAATTCAGGCTCTGTATGTACCCACTTCATTGCACATGACTTTTCTTATAAACAGAGCTCTGATACTTCTTCTGAGGACAATTTTATCACCTCTTAAAAGAAACAAAAGTGAAATTTCAAATAACTGGATGGCTGCACAAGGCTTTAAGAAAGGACTTTTCATATTCTTTAACATTTATCAAGTCTATCACTCTAATAATCCACAATGTTATTACTTCTACAATTACACTCTTCTATTTTTCTTCTTTTTGATAATCACCATCTTATAAACCAACAACAGGAATATATTTCTAAAAGATGAATGCCTCTCCCACACAGAATCCCATATTAGGGGGGTTTATTAGTGGTTTGTGACTGTCATTCTTCAACAACACTGCTTCTCTTGTATGAAACCTAAAATTTATTTTCTTATCTACTCTATCAATGGTTTCATTTGTTCTTCCCAATTTGTTTGTTCTTTTTTTTGGAAAAAAGCTTTCCTCTACTGCATAGCTATTTCCTGACTGCCTGTATACCTGGCACTTCCACTACATCATCAGTCAATTGATATGCTCTTTATCCAGTCACCTGCTGTCATACTACTAATACAAAGAGAAAATTGCCAGGCCCACAACAACATGCCTCACAAGCTTTCTCAACCTCCCTCTAACAATTTAAGTTCTTCCTTCTTTTGATGATCACTTTCATAACTACAGCTTTCATGTTTGTTCATACAGAAGATTAGCACTTCTCAGCTACCCTGCATACACACATCAGGAGCCCAGCTCCTACGCTGGCTTAAAAGAAAGGAGCTACCAGCCACTCTGGAGAATGCTGCAGTATCATAATCACTGCGTGAGAATAATTTCAAAGGCAGGAACAAAGCAAGGTGCAGGCTTAACTGAAAATAGGATCAAAGACTTATATTATCCCAGTGTTATAGAATGGGGTAAGCTTCAGGAGATTAATCCCCAAAATATAATTCAGAACAATTCCAACACCTTCAAATGAATTTAAGAAATAAAATTTTAATAGAAAAATTAAAAAGAGAGAGAGAACATTAAACGCAGGCTTATGGAGATCAGCTGGGACACGACACACCAAAGCTGTCCTCCTACAGCCTACATTTCTCAATGGATTAAAAAAAAACAAACAAACAAACGGTAAAAATCACTCTCAAAAAAAATCCATAAAAAGTTAGAATTTTCTGTGTGTCTGCCACAAGGGTACTGCACCTCTACAACTTCTTCCCTTTATCCCGAAGTGTCAAAAAAAAAAAAAAAAAATCTGTAGAACTTTATTCTCCATCAACTACGGGTCCTTTTATTCATTCTGTTTTCTTTATTCATCCATAAGCTGCAACATGATTGACATATTTTCCATCAAAACTGTACAGCAGCATGACAAGCTAATTATTATATAAAAAATGATACCCATTACCTCTCCAGGTCAAGCTACAATCCTCTAGTTGGATGTCATTTTAAAAATTACAAGCTTTAATAAATTGTGTATCATTCTAGCCCAGACACTACACTCAGTTTCAGAGAAGGTTTCCTGAAATGAAGGTTTTATTATTTCTATGTAGTTTTTGGTGACTGCTACCAGTATTGCTAATAAAAACTGGTAACCCTTCCTCTGCAGCAAATGACTATTTCTTGTACTTTTATCAGGGCTCTAGAGAAGCAAAAGTGACAAAGGGACCTGACTTCTTAAACCAAGTTTTTTACTTTGGCTTCATAGTTTAAACTGGCTGGAATTCAATATCTTTTTTCCCCCAGCCAACTTTCTATGCCACAGATCAATTAGTTGTCAAAAGTGCATTCATACCCAATAGCAACAACAAAATATGGGAGGAGACACATTAGAGCAAGCAAATGCATTCATACATTCAGAATGCAGGCAGAGGCAGGAGACAATTAGAGAAGGAAATTCAAAAATAAGGCATTTCCTGAGGATTAATGAGTGGGTGGTAGCATTTGATAGTCAAGGGCAGGATGGGTTCTGCAACCGGCACAATTCATTAATCCCCCAGGCAACACAAACTGCTAGTTTTTTTCTGCACTTCTTATTCTCCTTAACATCTAATTAAAATTTCCACTAAATCTGACACCATCATTCCCTCACAGAATCACAGAATGGTTTGGGTTGGAAGCGACTTTAAATATCATCTAGTTCCAACCTCTCTATCATGAGCAAGGCAAGTCCCGCTGGACCAGACTGCTCAAAGCACCATCCAGCCTGGCTTTGAACACTTCCAGGAATGGAGCATCCACAACTTCTCTGGGCAACCTGTGCCACACCAACCTCACAGTGAAGAATTTCTTCCTATTATCTCATCCAAACTCACCATCTATCAGTTTGAGGGCATTCCCCCTTGCCTTGTCACTACACGCTTTTGTAAGAATTTCCTCTTTCACTTTCCTGTAGGCCCCCTTCAGGTACTGGGAGGTGCTGTATCATCTTGCCAAGGCCTCTTCTTCTCCAGGCTGAACAGCCCCAGATCTCTCAGCCTGTCTGCAGAGAAGATTCCAGCACCCTGAGCATCTTCATGGACCTCCTCCAGACTTGCTCCAACAGTTTCATGGGCTTCTTATGTCAGGAGCCCCAGAGCTGGATGCAGCAGTCCAGGTGGGGTCTCACCAGTGCTAAGGGGCAGAACCCCTTCCCTTGCTCTACTGCCCATGCTGCTTTTGATGCAGCTCTGGGCACAGTTGGCATTCTGGGATGCCAAGTGCACATTGCCAAGACATGTTGAGCTTCTCATCCAGCAACATTCTCAAGTCCTTCTCATCACCTCTGCTCTCAGTCCATTTTTTGCCCAGCCTTTATTTGGGCTTGGGATTGCCCCAAGCCATGTACAGGTCCTTACATTTGGCCTTGTTGAACTTCATGACATCCAGATCCCAATGCTGTCTGTATGTCTGAACAGTCCTACTATGATAAATAACATCTATAAAATTATGGAATTAATACTCAGTGCAAAAGGCCAGGTAACTTTTCCAGTTTCCTAATTCAAGTAGTTCTAATTTTCTCCTAAAGACTTAAAATGTTCTCAGCCTTAGAAACAGAAGGGCTCAGCAGATATAACCCTGTCCTTTAAATTACAAGCTGCTTGATGGTCTCCATTATCCAGCAACAGCAGACAAAGCAAATCAAGTATTGGAGAGAACAACTGATTTTCAAGCTGCCTTTCAGTGCCTTAGGAAGCCACACACACAAATAACGCGTTACCACACGTGTCCAGCCAGCAACCATTCCTCTCCATCACCGTAACTCCACACTAACCTGTGACAGGTGCATCTATGTCCAGCAAATTCTTTTCCTGGCGGAGAATCGAAGCTCCCTCTGTTATTATTCTCAAAGCAACACTCTCTTCCAGTCTCCCTTCTTTCATAAGATGTGCCTTTAAAATATCCACACGAGGTTTTCCATCATTATCAAACACTTCCTTAGCTGTGAGACGGTGACTTGGAGGAAACGGGACAGCTAGATGGAAAAAAACAAAAAATATGTGGTCATTCTTTACAGAAAAGCTTTTATTACTGACACATTTCAAAACACACCTCTGCTGCAAAACAAGGTTACCAAAGATTTTCTACTGCCTCTTACTATTTGTGGTTTAAATTGTACATAGATTCCCAAAGATACCATTAAAGCACATGTATTCAGCAAGATATTATTCACACATGCAAGAAGTAATTCATGCTTATAAAAGAATTGAGAGGAGTATTTAGGCCATAGTACAGGTAGATACATTCAAGCATGTCCTCCAAAAGGCATGCAAGTATCAGGGAAAGGAGAGAACAGAGTTTGAACTGCTCTGGTAGAATTAGAGAGCATTGACATCCCTTCCATTAACAGCATAAAACGCACAAACAAGTGCAATATTTAAAATCTGTGCGTGGACATGCATAGATACACTCCAATTAAAATTCTAAATCCAAGGCAGAGCTCTCTCTAATGACTTTGGGTAGAGGTAAGATGTTTTCCATGTATTAGTAATAGTTTGCTACCCAAGATACATCTGAAACCCACCAGTACTGAATAGACCATTCCAGCACAAACAGGGCAGAGGATGTATCAGACTGAAGTTGGAAATAAATGGATAAATGCGAAGGTTGTCCTGGCAACATGGCAGCAACCAGCAAGCTGCATACTGTCCTCACATAAGGTCAGAGGCATAAACTTGTATGTTCCTGCTCTCCTGGAGCCTGCTGAAGCAAGAAGGCTCAAGAGGTGATGCTGTCAGTTGCCAGGATGAGGCTGGAACATTATCCCAGCTTAACCCCCTTTCCCTTGCAGTTCAGTCAGAGTGGCATTAGGCAGCGCCTGCCTCACCAGCCACAGGGTAATTATCCTGATCCCTGCCACAGCTGCAAGAAGGTCAGGTTGTTACAGAGCTCCAAGCAAGGACCGGAGGTGGCTGCAGGGCTGGTTTCAGCTGGTCACATCTGCAGTGCAACCCAGTCCCTGCCAAAGGGTCCTGTCCCCTGTGGAATGTCTTACTGGCAGCTTTGCCCCATCACGAGGCTTGAAACCCTAACACAGCAGATCAATATATCTGTTAGCTTAGGTTTTCTTCTAATTTCAGCATCAGCAGACTTCAAAAACCCGTAACTCACACTCATTATTTAAAGTTCAAACCAAGCACTCTTCTCTTACACTACCAGAAGTAACAGTGCAGAAAATATATTTTTCACTTTATGCAGTGATCTTCCACTGATATTTTCACACAAGCAGCTACAGAAAATGCTTGTACCCACCCCCCCGCCTCAAATTTTATTTTTTTTTCTCCTTATTGCTGCTTCAGCAGTCCATTCACTGAAATAATCTGGTGGGGACTTATGAAAGTGGATGTCTGAAATATACTGAAGCCTAACCACTCTCAGACTTAAACAAAGTGCAAAAAGGGGAGAAGGTGAAAATTTATGAAATAAGCAATTTATTACGCAACACAGAAAAAGAATAATCTTTTCTAAAAAACAGAAGGTGAGTGATAGCTCAGTAGTTCTCCAAGCCTCCATCCTCTTTCTACAAAAAAAACCAAAACAAACAAAAAACCAACCAAACAAAAAACCAGACCAAACAAACAAACAAAAAAAAAGGGGCAAAACCAAACAAACCCCGCATTGCCAGCATGGAGAAAGGAGGAAAGGGAAAAGTTGGTAAATATCTGCAATCACTTTGGCTGGAAGCACAGACCATTAACTTGCATTCCTTAGCGAAACAGTGGCCACTGTTCCCCACCAAAGGCATGATAATGCACAACCCTATGCAGTGCACCAGTACTTTGAGGTAACTTCCATATATGCTTGTATGCCGAAAGGAGATTTCTACATTTATAAAGACAGAGCAAAACACAGATGCAATGACAATAGCAAACAAAAGCTATGATATAAAACCTACTGATACAGAAAAAAAAAATGACATATGCTACAGCACTGTAAGAGTTCTGCAGGCAGACCTCTAACAAAGATGTACCCATATCTAATTAAAGAAAAAAAGATACTGTTCCAATAGGAGATGATTCATGATTAATCAGCAAAAACATGAGTGACTGAACAGATCACAAATTGCATCTTCCATTATGAGAATATTAACTTTGCATGTACACATATACCGAGCTTCCACAGAAGAACAACATAAGAAAAGGCCACGTTCATGCAGAAGTCAGTTAAACATGATTTTTACTAATAACACCACAAATGCCTGTATCAACCAAAATCCTTTTATAAATACAACAGACAAATGTTCAAACTTCCATTGCTTTAGAGAGCAATGTTACCATCTGAATATACAGGTATCCATCTGTTTCTCCATTCCTTTTTTCCTTTTTCTGCTTTTTTAAACCTATGGTATCAGCATATATAAGTAAATAACAACAAATGCAATAAACTTGACTCTTATCAGAAATAAACCCTGGAATCTCATCAGACTCCAACAGTGCACACAGAATACACAACAAGGAAAAGCACGGAACTGGCAGAGGAGGTCACCAGGGAAAGGCAGGAAGAGGAAGGAGTGGGTGACTGAAATGCCAGTTCCAGGTGATGTTTTTGTAAAAACAGGCAGGAATCTGTATCAAGGAAAGGCTATAAAAAGGGGAGCGGCAATAAAATGTGCATCTACATCTGAGACATATTTTTAGAAGTTTAGTGACAACTCTCACTACAAGACCACCACACAAGACTCATGCATGGCTAATGATACTCTGTAAAACTTAAAACCTGGACTAGTGTCCACCTCCTTTCCATTACTTTCTTTATATTGCTATAAAAAACAAACAAATTATTCACCAAGTGAAATACTACCCTAGTGGTTTGGTCATAAAATATGGACCACAACCAAATACAAAGAAACAAATTTTTAAACCCTTGATCTCAGCCTGTCAGTAACATTCTCCTGAGATCTGAAAACACAAGAAAATACTCTTTAACCACTTACTAGTGGGGATTTTTCCACTTGTGCTTTCAGGTCTCTTGAGCATGTTCCAGCAAATGGAGGAAAAGATCACCCTGTTCTTTTACTGTTCTTGCAGGCTTCTGCAAAACCCATCTCATCGTTAACACAGCCACTGCAAAGGTCAAACATCATTACTGTTTCTCTCAAATATTAAGCAGCCGCTCTGGAACAAATAAATAAACCATAAAGAGCTCTGCTTAATTAGAGTGGACCATGTGTGCACGCATAAATAAAATACAGCATGTGGCAAAGCCGCATTATTTTGTTTATATATTATTCATTTTAAAATGAAGCTCTACACTAAATTAATACTCTCAGAGGAGGCTGCCCACAAGAAAAACTCTCTTTCATCAATATTCAAGTTCCCAAATTATCTCCCCCTGTAACGCTTGTCCTATAATTTTGTCTAACTTACGCTGTATGCCTGTACATAACTATATTTGTAGCACACCATCCTTTTATGACAAATAAATGTTTGCCTTTTTACTTGTAAGGAAAACACACCAATGATTGCTAACATCGCAATAACCCAATGCACTGCATTTGTCTGACGCCAATTTGCAGTTCTCCATTTTGAGAAACATTTGCACTACAGCAGTGCCTAGAGTACAAGTTATTAAACACATTGGCACTTATGCCACAGGTAAAAAAAAAATTAAAAGGTCACTCTGCAGCTTTGGGTTTTTTACATCTTCTTCATAACCTTCAGACTCAGTACGCATAAAAGTTTCCTAAAACTATGATAAAAATCATCTCAGAAACTCCAACAAAACTGTATTTGTAAACACAGGAACATTTTTAATAGTTAACTAACAGGTTTTGCAGTCTGACTTTGAAAATCTACACCCATTTTATAATGTGTTTGAACATATAGCATAATCTTGAGCATTCCTGCTGACCAGTAACACCCATACTGGAATTTTTACTATTTAATCAGTTCTGCATTTCTGCACCATACTGGGTCTAACAAAACCTATGTGGCAAAACAAAGAAGCAGCCAAAAATCAACTTTTCAGCCTAAAGACATTGGTTTAACATTACCTAATTCCTGTACAGTTACCTATGAACTTCTGGCTTACTTGGTTGCTATGAACCTAAGGGGAAAGAGCAATGATTTTTTTTTTTTTTTCCAACAACTCTGCTTAATTCAGGTGACAGACTGAAACAAGAAGATGATTCACCAACATCCATAGCTACTAAAGGGGAACAGAGTGAAACCCCTCAGGCAATGCAGGGCTCACCAAAGCAGTGGAAAAAGGAAAGGACACTGCCAAAGATGCTCAGCCATGCAAGACATGGAGTTCTCATGTGACTATTCCCCTTCGACAGGTTTCCTCAGGCATCACATGGATAATGCTTTCATCTCCAAACACAAGTTTTCTGGAGACAGATTCAACCATTCAAACACACTGAATCACCGCAATCTCTTTTTTAACTTGCACATTGCTTCCTTAGCAGGCATTTTTTAGGAGAACCATACAGGAGGGTGAGTTATCCAGAATACAAAATTTCTTTTCAATATAAAATTTTGTACTACAGCATTCATAACATGTGCAAGTTCTTATTAGCTTTTTGTGTACTTGGCAGGAAAATACATCTACACCTGGTTTTAAAAAAATCCAACTATTTATATGACAGCAAAAAAGCCAAACCAAAATCATCTCAGTGGAGTGAAAAGTGGAACACATGTTCTGATGTTTTCTAACAAAAACTCTCAGGTTTCATTTTACATTAGCTACTGTCATTAGAGTAGGCACTGGAATTGGCAATCTCCCTCTAAAAGATCAAGCTTTCACCTGCTATTTTAAGACATGACGTATTTGAGGACTGTTTTTACTAAATCTGCTCACCAGATGGTGAAAGTGTTGGAAATTAGAATCTGGAAAATAAATCTATGGTATAAAATAAGAAGCAGCTATGAGGATTCCTATAGAAATTTAGCATGAATTATTCTTCATTGCCAACAAGTTCTTGCAGTGTAATCAGAAGTGCTCACAACCGTATTTGCTAAAAGACATAATTAAATTAACATCACTCATGAGTAAGGCACTTTGCTTTGCTCAAGTTGTCACTGGGCAAGCCAGTCAATACTGCATAAAGAAATTGTCCATCAAAAGAATGTTGCATGAAGACACCTTTGAGTAACAGCACCTGGATGTGAACTGAATTGGAAGCAGACAAGAGAGTCATACCTCAACAAAGCCCACATATACCAAATTTAGAGAGAAAGGAGAAAGGAGTTCCTTTTACAACTGACAACATGGAAAACAGGCCACTTGACATGAGGCAGTAACACCTGTGGCCTAGAAAAAACAGAAGGTACTACAGGTTGGCAAGGAAACTGCTTCTCACAAGACTGAGATGCGCCATGCTAGCATTATTTTTTGATGTACAAAAGCTCAAACTATAAAAATTTTAAAAAGTAACGAAAGACACTTCATCAAATATCCCAGTTATGCTGACTATTTTTAATATATTCTGACACTTCAGTCATAACTGGGGAACATAACAGCAAAGACAGAATTGCTTCAGAGAAGCATGCAGAACTTTGGACAAAAGTTGTGATAGGACAGTGTTAGTAAAATGAAGGGATAACTTAACCATATGGATAAGTTTTTGACAGGATGATATCCTCCCAACTGTCTCTGCCATTTTAATGAAGATACAGGGATGTTTTAGCAAACACGAGTGGCATAGCAGAGAGGAAGGACAATAAAAGTCACCATTAACTCGGAACCACAGAAGGGGGATGAAACCCTGTCATTTCTGTCGAATTACCAAGCTAAGTATGATGGGCTGCCCCTGGCTGCATGCCAGGTGCCTGTTCTTACGGGATGAGGGCTACCACTTCCCATCACTCAGGAATTGCTATGGCCTTTTCATGGCATTACTGGCCTCCTCCAGAATACACGGTACCTAACAAAATAAAAGCATATAGCAATACTTCCCTTCAACTCTTTTAAAGAGCATAACCAATCTCCTCGTAAACTCAGGTCAAATTATACTTGGAAAAAACAACCTGAAGTAGTTGTGTCACCTTCAGTCACTTTAAAAAAAAACCCATTAAAAACAATACCCACTACTTTAGGATTTGATTTTCTTTATATTCACCACAGGAAGTTTTAAGACCCTAAAAAAGAATTTACACAAAGAGGTTTTTCCAAGAGATTAGAGCAGTGGCCCATTATTCTTACTCTGGTCTCAAATGAAGAATAGTTATAAAAACCACCAAGGCCTGGATAAACACACAAGATTCCCTTGGCGGTTTGACTCTTGACTGGTGAACTGACTGACATGTACCCATCTCAACCACTCTGAACACTTTTGCAATAAATTATACCATCGATATCAGCAACATAGGTAAATGTATATTTCTGTAACAAGCCAAATCTAACTCTAATCTTCAATCATGACCAAACAATTAGCAATAAAAATGGTTTTCAGATTTTCAGAAAAAGTCAGGAGAAAAAAATGACATCAGAACTTTTCCAGAACATTTACAGGCAACAGAAAGCATAGGAGTCCTGAGACCCCAGGAGGAGGTACAGGCTGGAAAGGGGAAGGGAAGGAGGTACACTTTAAAAAAACTGCATGAAAGAAAAGCCTCCTAATTCAAAGAAATGGGTCTGTATGAAATATAAAATTGTAGCGTATGTGGTTATACACTGGCAGCATTCCCAGAGTATCTTTTGGCCAGCTACTAGGATAAACAAACAAATCCTATCAGTCTTAAAGAGCACAACACACATCCCTATAAAATATTACAAAAGAGTATTCTTTCCTTGTGTTTGAGATCATATGCAAGTATCTTTGACATTTACAATCCACTCCTGTCCACAGTTCATGGATAAAAAAGTCAACTACAATATAAAGTAGAGAGGAAAAATTCAGTTCAACAGGAAACATCCCCAGTTAGCACCAACACATACAGTAAAAAACTGGAAAATGTGATCATAGCTTCCTGGCCTCATCAGAAAAGTTTGTTTTTCTACTTTGTTACACCCAAGTTTTTCCATAGGCCTCGAACTCAATACTGTTGAGCTTTGTTTTTATTAGCTTTTGGAACAGAGAACAATAATTACCCAGAGTTTAAATTCCTTTAGGGGAACAATTCATTTGGAGAAAACAGTCAGGGGAAAAAGAACCCTGTAACAATGGAAAATACCAAA
This sequence comes from Pycnonotus jocosus, assembly GCA_013400435.1. NCBI lineage: Eukaryota > Metazoa > Chordata > Aves > Passeriformes > Pycnonotidae > Pycnonotus > Pycnonotus jocosus. Next base: position 62,752 of record VWYP01005098.1, on the reverse strand, counting down.
GGTCTTCCAAGACTTAGATAAGGAATCAGGCACAGTCCTCTGTCCAGCAAAATACTTGAGTGATGGATCATTTCTATGGTAAAGCTCCACTATTGTTCCTAATTGGAGGCAATTAGGAAGTGATTGCATGTGACATTATTGCAATCTACACGAAAAAAACCCAAACAATCAATTCTAGGACCTGGAAGAACTTCAGGTATCAATCCAGATTTATGGATCATCACTTTCTTCTGATTCTTTGATTCAACTTTAGTCAGTTGACACTACCAAATTTCAGTCTCTTACATGGCAAAGGTAGCTCAAAGTCGGACTGCAAATAATTCCTCAACTGAATTCCCTCTCCAACCTTTTGAGCATAATGAAGTACCTTTATCAACTTTGGTCAGAAATCAGCTTAGCTTTGAGGACTAATCCAGAGTTTCTAGTGACATGCAAAAGGGCAGGGAAGCAAACACCATTTCCTTTCCAAAGCTGTTCTATTAGGGCAAGGTTTAAATATAACCAAGATATAGCTTCCAAAAATTGATGAGAGTCTGGCACTTGTCAGACAAATCTGTTAAAACAAGTCATAAACTCATAGAATAGTTTGGGTCAGAAAGGACCTTAAACAGCACCAAGTTCCAACCCCTCTGCCATGGGCAGGAACACCTTCCACTAGACCAGGTTGCTCAGAGCTCCATCCAGCCTGGCTTTAAACTCCTAAAAGGAAAGGTGAGTAAGTGCAAGTAAAGCAGCCTTTATCTGGAGATACTCTGTTTCCTAACACTCCTTAAATGCCACCTTAAAGAAATTGCTCTGCTTAAATGTCAGCGTGCAGAGGTTGATTCCTGGAACAAGAAACACCAGCACATCTCTTCCTGCTACAAGAAAGTTCACTGGGCAGGGGAAATGAAAATTCCTGGTAGTATCACTGAGTAATAATTTGAAAAATACATCTCACATTTCAAATTTAGGGCTATTTGGCACCCAGCAATTGATAACTTTCCCAAAGAATGTGCAGCCTCAGGACAAATCACAAAGACAAGTGGGTAGGGATGCTAACAGACCAAGGTAGTTTACTGCCTGTCTCTTCCAAGTTCCAAGCTGTTGAATGCTGACCAAATGACTTGCAAATAGCATCTTTGAATCATGTAAGTTTTATTTTATTTGATTTTTTTTTAAAAAAAGCAAACCTTTGGTAAAACAAACAAACTCAAATACTTTACCTAAATCAATAAACACCAGGATGTGAAAAACATTTAAAGTGTTAATGCCTGAACTATGCCCTGTAAACGAAATCAAAAAGACATGCTGACCTGCAAATGTTAACCTGGTTTATTATTTTGCTGATCATGAGGCATGCAGTAAGTAGCAGATATACACCAGCACCCCATAAATCAGTTAGACAAGTCTAAGGAACAAGCCTTAGAAATATAAGTATGTATAAGAGTCAAGTGTAGCTGGAGCCAGATTAACCTTAAGAAGAAGTTGGAAACAGCAATTGACATGTGGGTGTTTTGTTTGTTTCAGATTTTGTTTGAATTTTGGGATTTTTTTTTTTTTGATCCCAAAAAGCCTTGCTTGTTATAGTAGAGTTCAAGCCTTTGACACAAGTTGTAAATCAGCATACTTCTGGATGAGTCAATCTATACTGACTCACACTGGTTTATGGTGTACAAGGAACTGGCCAAGCTCTGCACATACTAGTGTGAAAAACAATTTCAGAATTCCACTAAAACTGAATTCTGCTTGTTCAGCCATAATCAACAGACAGGAAATACACAGGCATAAAAAAGTCTGCACCTTCCAACATGCTCAAAGGACTAATTTTCCTGTGATGTTATTAGAGTTCACACAGATCAATACTAAAGATTATGGACCACATTCACCACTGTGCTATGCTGTAATGCCATTAAACAAATGTCCTTTCTAATCCAACATTAACAGATCACACTGAGCTTTGAAACTGGGTTTAGCCTGCTCACAGTGTCTAAATAAAACTTACCAAACCAAACCCAGTGACACTGACATTAATCTCAAGCAATGTGGCTGTGAATCAGCCCTGGTATTTTTGTTTGGTTTTCATGGCTTGCCTCTACCAGCACTTGTATCACGGAACAGCCGCATGGAACTTCTGCCTTGGACTCATCAAAGCACATTTATTTCCATCAACTAACCTGGACTTCTGTAAAAAGCTGTTTTTATTTTAAAAGTAACACAACCAGAATTTGCAAGGAAAAAAATATTAACTTTTTAAAAGGCAAGTTTTTGTTGACAGGAACATTATGTAGTTTGATAGGCACTTCTTTTTTAAAACTGTTTTTCTTTTTTTTTTCTGGGTACACATGGCAGCAATAGTCTCAAAGCCCTCAGTAAAAGCTTCTAGTCCTGTATTTAAAAGGATATTTTAACCAAAGCCTCTTTTTATTTATAATAGATGCTTTTTTATCTTTCGTAAACCACATCTTCCCTCAAATCTCAACTGCTGCTTAATAAATGTTAGATAAAAATATATCTGTCTAAATTTACCATTTTGCTCATTCTCTCTCTGAAACATCCTGTTCTTAAGCAGAACACTTGAGTTTAAAAAAAAATCAGCTTAATGAAGCAGTAAGAGAATCAGACATCTATGCTTTATTCCCAGATCCATTGTGTAAAAGCAATTAATTTTGTTGCCAGTGACTAAACATCCCCAACACAGAAAGAGCTCAGCACTGGGGTGCTCAGTTCTGCCATGCACCATCACATGTTGGTCATGGTGACTCTGTGTGATGCCTCTATGAAGACCAGCACAGCACCACAGGACTCCCAGCACACTTCCCCCCGCGCCTCCCCAAAAAAAGTCATCAAAGGAGCACAGTTACCAGAGAGACACCAGGAAAATGGGACTCTCTCATTAACTAATGGTGAGGTGGCTTCAGGCACCCAAGTCACACCTTGGGTCTCAAATCCTTTAATGCAGAACAACTCACTATTATCCCAAACCAAGATCGAAAGAGATTTCAATCAGCCATTTATCCAGTGAAGTGCTGGCTGAGAAACCTTAGCTCAAAATACCATCTTCCCCCACCTTGACCAAGACCAAAATATTTTTCCACAGATGACTCAAAATCCCTGGATCAGATAACAGGAAAGGAAATGTGATGCTGCAGCCTAGGCAGATGCAGGCATCAGGGAAACCAAACTCTTTGGCTACAAAGGCCACTTCCACATTTGACATTCACTGGTTCCCTACATGTAAAAATGGCTTCATCTGTTGCAGGGTCAGGAATTTTGATGGCAACATTTCCCTACTGCATGAATAAATTTTCTCTGGTCCTAAGGAGTCAAAATTCTTCTTTTACACTAAGCAGTTAACTTTTTGAGACAAGCTGAGGACACTCTTTTTTCCTCCAGGAAGAAGTAATGGAGTATTAGTGCACCTTCACAGAGGAAAGAACTTTTACTCCTCCTTGAACTCAAGTTTTATCTAGTCTGAGATAAAGGTATGACCACAAGATTAAGGGGTGAGAACAACACAGGGAAAACTGTGCAAGTTTTTGCTGCAACATGGCAGTATTGATATCATTAGAGATTAGTATTAATAACAAATGTTTGGACAAATAAAATGCAGATATTTTTCACATAAGGAACAATAAAAAACAAAAGCAGAAAACAGGACTCAAATGCTCTAGAAAATAACTCAGGTTTCTCAGATTTCTGCTTATACATAAAAGTAAGGACCATTAGCCAGAGGAGATGCCTCAGATGGTATTAATCACAGGAATACATAAACAGGTCCATTCACCAATGGATTGCAGATGACAAGACACAGCCTACACATTTTACTGGTTCTTAATCTCTCAAGTCCATTCACTCACTGTATTAACAAGAGATGAGCTTAACCTGTAAGATTCATCAGAATTTTTTTATTATCTTACCTTAGCAAGAAACAGGACTTTACCTGTGTGAGATATCACTACATCAACATTACTGATCTAACTAATATAGCTGACCTGCTACATTGTTATATATTACTATAATGAAGGAAAGCAGGCCCTGGAGAAACATGTCATAATCACAACCTAGCACCTAAAAGCCATCCGGCATCTACAATCCGCAATGTGCTGCTTGGCTTTTCTCACTCACAGAGTGCTGCACTGATCTGTTTGATGCATTACTTTATTTCAGTGCATCATCCTGACCCAAGGAAACCAGTTCTGACTTAAGTGGAACACAGAGTTGTTTCCTTCAAATAGATTCAAAGGTCTAGATCCTGCTACTTGCAAATCAAAGCAGCATCTTTCCAAGAGCATGGTTACTTCTTGTGCTGAGCAATGGGCTTGCACTAAGTATCTAATAAAGACCTGCAGATAAACAGTAATTTCATGAACCAAGGACAGAGAATTCACTGGTTCTTGCTTCATGGAGATCTGCCACTATTGCAAGACAGCCTGCAGGAAGGTCAGAGATGCTCAGGGAACAGAACACTTTATAGCCTAAACAAGCAGTGGGAAACAAAAAAATATTTCAGGTGCACAACACTACCCAAAACAGATCTGTAAGCACACACACAAGACTTTCTCCTGTTTGCTGAACTCTCCTGCAGTCTTATGTAATGGTTTGAATGTTTCCTAAGGAAACAATGATCAATAAAATTACTTCTCACATACTTCTACACAAAATCATCTTCAAGACCTCTGGTGTACTGCTGGCCTCCAAAATCCAATGGAGTAACAATACCAATGTAAAAGTGGGTAATTCACAAGGCATTTAAAATTTAGGAATATTTAACGGTTTGGAACTGTCTCCTCTTGCATTCTGCTTTAAAGGCAAATTTCTAATGCAGCACGCATTGAAAACCCCTGGCAGGGCCTCACTGGTTATAAGCCCAATTTGTGGAAGGCAGAGTCAAAATCCATGCCTTGTTGACCTGAAAGGTACATGGCTATTTGCACAGGTAGCACCACTTCTCTGCACTTGTTGTGACCAAGGCAACAACTCCCCTGGGAACCAGAATAACAAAAGGAAGAGCCTTTACAATCTGCAAAAGTATCCCAAACTGAGCAATGTGCCTTACAAATTTCTTGTATCAAGAGGTTTTGTGGGTTTGTGGAGGTTTTTTTCAAATACATTCAGCTCTGCAGCATTAAAAATAATTGCAAAAATTACAGTGATTATACTTCCTGAAGTGATTTCTAACTTGTTACCCTGCACCATATGCAGCAAAAGCATTAGCACTTGTATGGAGGATAGCATACAGACATGAAGTATTTGTAACACTTACCTACACACAATTATTCTAAACAAAACTCTCTGATATGTTTTGTATTTAACAGATAATCTATCATGGAAATAATACACACCATGGTGGTATCAAGACAGACTGCTGACACCCTTGTTACACACTCTTACATGTTTAATAATAAAGGAGTGAATTATGACAACAGAAATTGAAATGAACTTAAATACTCACCAGCCTGTGTTTGCATGCACACAAGTGAAAACTCTACAGATTACAGATTTTATCTATTAAAGCTATACAGAACTAGAAAGAAGTATCAAAGGATATACCAACTTGTAGTTCCTTTTTGCACAAAAAAAATTCACAATGCATACAGTTGAAAAAGTTAAAATGCTTCTGCAGGTTTGCTGACAGGTAACATTCCACTGCACTGATGTGAACAATTGTTCACTTCTTACAGTGCTGCCCTAGGAAATGAAAATTAGTTTTGTAGAAGTTTGGGTATGTGTATTAAAAGTCTCACCAATTCACAAAAAATTCCATTTAAGTTCGAAAGGTAATGGACACTAACCCACAAGCTCCCAAAAGCCTCAGGGATCATATTTAGCAAACACAACAAATGGCTGCAAGGCTTCTAAACTATACTAACTCTTGATCAATACAAATACAAGCACAAACCCCCAAAAGCACACAACCACCAGAAACATCTATTCCATGTGAGACATTTTTGAGGGAATAGTTAAAAAGAAATACATTTCAGGGCTATGAGTACCCCAGGCAATTTGGAACCTCAGAACCTTCCCATATAATGTATTATACCTGAAGTGTATACTGTTGCAGCAGCCCTCTAATTAGAGGGTAAAAATGAGCCAAGACGCAGACTTCTTGTTTATCACAGCATAAAGAGGGTCCTGGTTTATTTCTCTTCACAGCTCAGCCATCCTGACTCCAACCATTCACTGACTCTGGCTGCAGCAAGCTCCTACTGTAGGTTTCCCTTGCAGCCTCTGATTGCTGGTTATTCCCTGCTGAACTCTGACTGCAGGTATTGGTTTGCAGACTCTGAATGCAGGCTTTTACCCAGCTAGACTGTGACTGCAGGTTCCAACAACAGGCTCTGACTGCAGACCCAGACAGACCTTGCAGCAGTGATTGTCTGTCCCCAGGATCCTGGATCATGATTCTCTCCTTTGTGCTCCTCAAAGTTCTTCCTTCATGATGATCCTCCCCTTACCAGCCAACCCCCTCTTTATCTCACTCATCTTTACTGGATATAGCTGTTACCCATCGGGGTGAGGCTGTATGGGGTAATTAACACAGCTGTTACTGATCAGGGGTGAGGTCACCTGTATTCCCTTCTCCTACATATACCAGAACTCCTCAGCACAGGCTACATTGACCTGGACCCAAATGACTACAGCAGCCTTGCCTCTGTTCACAGAGCCACCTTCAGCAAAGCCATTATCTCCCAAAGCAATATTGCTCTGAGAGGAGAACACAGGAATCTCTCATGGTTTATGGAGCAGCCAACTCCAAGCTTGAAGTATTGAAATGCTATCTTTTATCACCAGAGAATTTGAGGGAGATGGGTCATGCAAAATCCTTCTGTGTTCCACAAAAAAAGTGCTTACAAACAAATTAAACCCAGGCAAACTTTGCAGGTAAGGGCCCACTGAGAGACAGATGCTTGTCTCCTCCCTTCTCTAAGGACTAATTGTTTATCAGGTATAAAACATTTGCCCTGTTATGAAGATCTTCATAACGTAATAAAAAATGTACACAATGCCTTTGTTTCCAGCTTAATAATCTAGTATTTTAATAAGTTTTCCAGCACAGAACAAATTAGTGAGATGGTAGCAGTTCCCAGCCCTCCCATTCTGCTAACTGTTCCTGAGGAATACCACTGGAGAGCTGAAACAATATTTAAACTTGCTTCCACACTTTTTAATAGCTTTTTTAATATTTGTGACAAAACTGATACTAAGCAGAGTGAAATGTCTCGTTCTCCTAACTCAACTGCAGCTTCCTGAATGGCCTGCAGTACTTCCTTGTAAATGCAGCTGAGGTGTTGCATTATTAATCTATTGTATGAGCATTGTAAAAAAGAAAAAGTATTCCAGTATAAAAAGAAAATAGCTTAAGGATAAATAAATTTATAATTAGTCAACAGAGATCAATAATCCCCTCTGCACTGAGGAAAAAAAAAAAAAGGTTTTTCCCTAAAGCCTGTTATGACCAGATACACAAAACCATTTTTCTATACTTGTTAGAACCAGCTCCTTGCAGACTATGCAAGGACAATGTCAGAACAAAAAAAGTCTATTTGAGACCAAAATGTCCCCAGCCCATTAATCAGGTTCCAGTTCTAATACAAAGCAAAGCCTGTCTTTTGCCATTCACTTCACACTTTACTAGTAATATTAATCTAAAATGACTGCAAAATCTACCTCTCTTACTCTGCTTCCTCCCTTCCCCATATACTAAAACATAAAATTAGTATAAAAAGAAAGCTGTATTTTTACAATGCTTAAAGTGGATTGCATCAGACTTATGTAGCAGGACTGATTCCTGTCATCTGACACAGAAGATCTCAATGGGAGCTGCAAAGGCCTAAGTGATTTTCATCTAATTTGGTTTTAAAAACATGTCATCATGTATCTTCTGAACACAGAAGTGTGATTTACATCTTTTGATTACAATGCAATAAACTGCTGTGACCTGAGTGTGTGCGTGTGTGTGTAGCCATTACATTACTCTCCAAAATCCAGCAATCAGTCCAACTGTAGCTAGTTCCATGCATTCCACCTACCACGCACTGGCGACCACCTAATCTGCTGGAGTTTGATGCAGTGGTTTTGCTGCTGTTGTTGTTTTGGAAATTTTTTTCCTATGTGGGGAAGAATATGTTCAACCTCAACTGGCAAAAAAAAAATTAGATTTCATTTAAACTACAAAATGATAGATTTAATTACAGTCATTATTTGCTTTAATGTTCTTTCCTCTATACAGCTACTCCAAACTTTGTTAATCTCTGACTGTTCTGTTCAAACCATATCTAATCTTTCTTTTTTGAGAGATATTTTGTATTCCTGAAGAGCTTTAAAGAATAGTATTTAATAAAATTATCTTCATTTTATTAGACAAGAGTGAGACTACTTCCTAACAAAAATACCAGCGAACAAAAGGGAAGAAATTTGCTCCGTTGAAGGTAGATTAATATTTCTAGTATTGTCTTCTGGGGAAAAAACACAGAACATCCCACACTGAATTAAAGCCCCTAAAGAAGCCCTGAGGAAAAACAAAGCAAAACAAAACAAACTGTGGACATGTAAGTAAGACAAGAGTTACCTTTTTCACTCTTTCTACTCCCGAGATGATAGTAACGACTGGGATGATAACTGCTAAGCAAACTACTGTCCATTGAATTCACAGCAAAACCAACCCCAGCCTTTCTTGTGTTCCTCCCAACCTCCCTGAGTTACTTTTACAAATGAATTAAAAGACACTTGTTAAGAAAATCTAGAATTGATTGGATACTGAACCAACTATTAACCACGTGGCAGCCAGCAATACCTTCCTTGTAATATCAATTCAGTGTTGGCACTGTAAAACAGAGATTAATGGAACAAATACATTTTAGATGTACATTTAACCGAGTGCGCCATCAGTTCTGAACTGAGTCCATAAATGGCTTACTTTCCAGCATAATTCACATTACAAATAAGATCCACTGACCTTTAAGAGGGTGCAGGAAAAAAAGAGCAAACCAAAGTCTGATTTAACTACAACTTTCTGAGCACAAGTTGAAGCATTTTCAATTATCTTTTATCAAATACTCAGTGAAACAGAGGAGATTAAATTAAGTGCACTTCAACTGAATAATTTTCTGCAGAATCAAGCAGTCTCAAATTGCTTTGCAACTTGATAAAGAGTAGAAAATCCTACATGTAAGTGAAAAGCAAGTACAAATGTATTATATATTATATTTGTATGACACAAAGGTTTTTCTAAAATTAATATTATCTTAGCATTAAGAGCATAAAGATACTAATGTTTACTAAGTAGGATTTATCACATGAGAAACAAGATCCTTTGTGCTTAATTTCTTGAATGTGTATTAACAAAGTCCAAAACTGCCGCTGGGAATTTCCCAAAGCACCAAAGAAACCATGCCTTATCCAGACACAAGCAAGTCAGAAAGCTCTAACTCCAGTTTCTCAAGTTTTATCACATCATGCTGTCACAGAACAACTTCCCCATTTCTTCTCCTTTAAAGATTAGAGTAACAATAACCTGGATTATTTGCTGGATTAATTGCAATGCGATCCATAAAGGAGGAATGTTGGGCCTAAAAAAATCTACCCCCCTGCTCCCCTACATGCACATAATGTTATAGTTTTCAACCTTCCTCATGTTAGTTCACGATAGCATGTCCCAATTAAACCTTAAATGTTAAATAAACACATTAATTTATAGTAATATTACTTTTTGGCTCTTGCGTTCTTACTATTGTCTACCTGGGGTACCATCAGATGTGCTTTGGCAAGATGTGCATCATCTCAAGACCCTTGCCCTGATGTTACCTGGTACAGATCTAATCATATTGAAAGCCTGTGGAGAAAATCTGAAAATCAAGAGACTCAGCTACACAAAGGCAGTTACCACACTTTTAAGGCCACTGTGTTCAAACTCAAACCTATTTAATGATTGTGTTCTGTGGGATACATTAAAGAAACACAGTGCATGGATATCCAGTCTTTTTTCAGTATCTAAAGATCTTAAACCCCATATTCCTGCCCTAATAATAAAGATACTTAAATATTAAAATGAATATGTAATGGCAAACTTGAAAGGATAAATTCTTGAATTTAAATACATTTAAATTAAATACATTTAAATAAAATAAATACATTTCAATGTTTACAATCAAACTTAATTGCTTCTGATTTAACTCCTTTGGGGGAAAAACCCCACCTACTTACAAGAACCTTACCAAAAAAGCAATTTCTAAATTACTCTGGTCCTACGTTCATACTTTGCGTGTTGGTGATATCATTGTCAGAATCTACCCTGCCTATACTCAGGGGCAGATACACAGGAAATCCATTAATCCAAATTCACAAACTGTTAACCAGCAACCATCAGTTGAATCAGCTACCCTGGCTGACAGGACAAACAAAACACTACTGAATTTATAATCTTAGTATTTCCCTCTTCTGCAGGCAGCCAAAATAATTTTGACACATTTATGTACATCAACTTTAGCAGCAGATGTCAAGCGAGCTAACTTGTTTGTCTATTCTCCATCCACCCCAAGCTTAAAACCTTCCAAATGGAATCCCAGAATGTTTCCTGACTAGAAGCTATGTATGAAGCTATGTTTTCAAGAGGGAAAAAACCCTCAAAATTGTTTGGGCTAATCCAGCAAGGAAGAAGAAAATGTTGTTCCTCCCAGCAAATGCAAGGCAGGGGATGATGAATGGGTTTTCTGAGGTTCACAACGTACCAGAGAATGGAAAGAAAATACTGCATATCCATCTTTTCCATATGAGAGACTGTGATTTTTTTTATATTGAGACAACATAGATAAAACATATTATGCCTTCCTCTACAAATGAAGGGCCTTGGCAGAGATGCTGCAAAAAAGAACTGATCTAGTTTCCATAGCAGTCCCTCTTACCTCAAGCCAAAGTTGAGGTAATTTCACCCTGAAATTTTTGGGATGCAGGTTGGACTGCTTCCAAATTTGCTTTTCTCTTTGGAATTTCAGTTTCAATAATGAGATGAACATTGTGAAATCACAACTCCAATAATGCTCAAATATAGCAACTTCAAAATGAGTTAGATGTGACTGACAGACATTTTAGCACAGAAGGGCTGATTCTCTGTGCAAGGAACCACATCTGTAAACATGGAATAAAGCATCACTTTTCAATGGGTGTGGAAAAGCTGCATTGCTGAAGATGCATTTATTGCAAAAATCTTGCCACAGGGAAAATAATGACTGTCAAAAAGCAAAATACGTATTCATACAGACATATGTTAATGGAAACAGCTTAAAACCCTCTCTTCTGGAATTCAAAATGAACCAGGAATCACACTGCATTCCATTTTCTTTCTCCATCACCATGAAGTCTGCCATTCCCATCACTTAACTCTACCTGGTTACCTGAGAAATGACATTTCAAATACAGTATTTGAAAGACAGTCTTGGCCTCCCCGTGTCCAGAAACACATATTTGAAAAACCCTAATGGCAAAACAAGGACAGAATAAGTGCATCTATGAGGCAAGGACAGAACAAGGATGCTTCTCTGAATAATAGGCTGGTACAATTATTCAAAATATAGAAAAGAACAAAGTAAACCACATCGAGAAACAACAAATAACCTGTCCTGAAGCAGTAACAGACAACACACTATTTCCAAACAAATACTGAGGAAATCTATAAAGATAACTTTATCCATGATGCACAGACACGGCTATCATTCAAAGAGGAGGCTGTATTGCCTGCCTTTGCCTTTTTACTATTGATGTTTTTTTCCTTCCCTTAATTCCTTTCCAAGAAGGCTTGGGCCCAAGGAAAGGCTTACTCATTTACAGGATTGAAAATAACCCCAACATCTGGCAGACTACATTAGCTCAGCCCTTCAAGGTTTGCCATAGAGTCAGGCAACATTCACCCTCACAGGCTCCACCAAGAAAATTCTCAATGATTTCTTCCCCTTTAATCCAAGGAGTATAAACTAGAATATCTTTCTTCTTAGAAACAAATATTTGTAATATTCCATATCAGCCTGCAGGACTTTATAGCTCTCATGATACAAGAATACCTGGGGTTTGGATGAGGTTTGTTTGGGATTCAGGGTTTTTTTTGGAGGGGGGTGTTTTGTGTTCTAACATTTCAAAACAAACATCTAACATCTCACTACATCATAATGCAGCCAAGATTTTTGGTGGATTAGGATTAATTTCTACTTTTAAAAACAGAAAAATAGAAAAACCCAGAGTTGAGGGACTTTCTGCGCCAAGTACGTTCTTTGTACTTGCTATCAATGGGTTTCTCCAGGTTTCACGTTTTGAATTCTTGCAAACTTTCCTCATGGTTTACCACAGTATTCAGAAGGGTCTTATAGTTTAACTATGCTGTTCGGTAATCCAGAGCTGCTCCAAACACGTGAGACTTAGGCCCACACTGTACAGTGATGTCTTGGGACTTGTCCTTTGTCTTTCCCCTAGTGACACCTGCCACTCCATTTGCTGAGCACTACTTAGGTCTACTGAGCATCAGAGTCCTGCCATCCCAGAGTGCCCCAAGGGAAGATGCTCCTGGAAATACAAGGGACAAGAGCCAGATCAGAACCTAGCAGGGTAAAACTGTAATTTTCTCGTGCTTTCCATTCCCATGGGTACACTCACATTTATCTACATCAAACTTCATTTACAATTTTGTGGCTTAGTTAAGCAGGATTCTAAGAGTGTTGCGCAATTCTTTAGAGCTGGCCTTTAACCACCCTGAATAAATTAGTACTTCATTACCTCACTGTTCACCTGCTCTTCCAAATCATTTATACAGCCAACACAACAGGGAGTAGAAATCTCACTTTTTTCCAGTATGTTGTTATAACGTTTCCAGCTTTCCACAGTTGATACTGCCTATTTCAAAATTTATTTATACTTGAAAGTTACTGTTTAATTTGACATTTAGGGCTACAGAACACAGTGCTTTTCTGCAGGGGAAAAACACCCCACTGTCTTACTCATCCTCTTCATTTTTGGCAGTCTCTCCCAGAAACACTTAGTCTCATCGCAGAGATCATTATCCTGAGATGATGCAGCCTGTGTGCAGGAATGAGCTATGTGCCATTATGATGACTCTTGCAGTAACAGACCTGATTCCACTTTCACACTGTTACAACACATCACACTGTCCTTATTTTATCGCTCTTGAGTCCATTAAGAATGACAGCTTGATCTAGTACCAGGGACCTGCCTCAAAAGGAATGTAAAATAAGGACCTCCAACTTCAGGATAAGTACTGCACCATGCTACTTAGAAAACTAGAGTAAGCTCCTTTAAATGTCATTTCAGTACACAAAAAGCTTTTTCCATATTTACAACACCCATTTTGGCTTTTACTAACATCTTGTTTTATAAGATTTCGAGTCATCCTGCTACAGCAGCTTCACTACAAGATAAACTAACAATCTGGTAGGCCTCCTGTCCTGATGACTGCTGAAGAACAGGGATTTATTCTGAAGAGCCAACAAGAGTTAACAAAATACAGAATGCAGACCTGGTAAGACTTCACACATTTAAGCAAGGTAGTAGGTAAGAGGAGAGCGGAAAAGCAGTGAAACAGTTGAGTGCTTACATTTGTAAAGAAATCTAACTTAGCAGCTTATGCCTAGTAAGGAGACAGTGAGAGGCTTACAATTCAGTTACTGAAGATTAGTAAAGGAGGAATTTCTCATAAAGTTGAAGTGCATGGCCAAAGCTTAGATTAATGCCTAAGACCTAACAGATGGAAGATGAAATTGACAGCCACCAAATTCAGGAATAAAACATATTTTGGTTTCATACAATACCTTAGTTAAAGATAATAATGGATTTACCTCTGTGTCCATTGGCTTCAGCAAGCAATAATTTTTAACATAATAAAGAGCAGGAAGAAACTAAAAACTGGCTCTAATTATAAAAACCATAAGGGAAGTGACAATTTGCAGATAAGTAAAATGTTTACCTGAAGCACAACAGCAAAAGGTGCATATTACATGCTACAGCAACCAAGCTAGGAGGAAAACAGGTGTCAGATGAACTGAGATAAGGCAAATTTTGAGCACGTAAGTAAATACCTTGTCAAGTATTTGCATAAGTCAGGGGTGTGAGGGGGAAATCAAGGGAGTGATTTATTCTCCTGTACAGTGAAGAATCCCAACTGTTCTTGCTGTCTCTTTACACTACACAAACATTTCAGAAGAAAATATGAGAGGCCAGCATAGGAGGGCTGGGGTCCAACTCACTATGACTTACCACGTCTCATAGCTAGAAACTGATTTCAAGACTGAAACATGAAATTAATCTCTATTCATACTACCATCTCCCTATATTGTAGCCATTTAGCATCATTCATTGGCAGAGATTTCCTGAAATATTTAAAAAGGAAGATAAAGGTAACGTGGGATAGAATGTACAGGAAAATATGAGCAACCACTGTGAGTTACAAGTTAGTTAATTTAGTATTTCCTAAAAAAAATCTCTTCCTTCTTAAGGTTTTACAATTTCATCTGCCTTTTCAGATTTTAACAGACACTGCTGCTTGTACTAGAATGCAAGAGAGACAGTGCAAGACTTCAATTCAAAATTCAAAGAATGATTTTGAGGAACACTCTTTTTCCTCTTTTAACTCTGAACTGTACATTGGGTTTGGTCCAACTTCTTCACACAGGTAACTTATCTTTCCCTTTTTCCCCCCCTTCCTTAAATACAAAAGAGGCCCTACACATGTGTGTGCCCTTTTTTAACTAATTGCATTTCAGACTCATACTCAGGAGCATTTCAGAGGCCTGCATAAAACAGTTGCCAAAATACTTATTGTAATGACTTTTCAAACCACTGAAATGTGCTTGTCATGGTATCACTAAAAATCTCTTCACACATCACACTTTTGCAGTCTTTCACTGGCAATGCATCTTCATAGGCAGAATATTTTCAGCATTTCAGTACTGGGAGGAAGGGAGAAGAAATCTGAGAACTGCAGGCACGCAGTACGAAGGACACGAGCAGCACGGGGTACCCAGACCTGGGCTCGTCAGAGGGGCACTGTCTGCACGGTTCTCTCCCAGTAGTGAGGGGAACATCAGCTAAGGGAGACTGCAAGGAGGTCAAACAAGAGAAAAGAAAACCGTAAGAGGTGGCAGCCTGTGGTCCAGTCTCCTGTCACTCCAAACAGAGTGACTGCAGAAAAGCATGCACAAGAGCATTAATTGATAAATGTGACTAAACAATTTAACTTAAAACAGAAACCTGTACTACTCTAATTTTGAACCTTAATCTCCAGCATTTTCATTAGCTTGTCATCTTTATCATTTCCATCTCTAGACTCTCACAGGTAGGAAAAGTTCTGAGGACTGTGTGGACTTGAGTGCTGAGCATCTCCAAGGATGGAGACTCTACAAACTCTCTTCCCCATGCTCTCGTTCCACAGGGACCAAAAGCCCTAGGTTGGTATCAAAAGCCAAACTACACAGGGCACACTCAGCATGACTGAGGGAGAAATCAACTCAAAGATAGAGACACTTTAATTTAATATATCTACGGAAGAATGAAGTGAGGAGAATATATTATTTCTGCAATAAGAAACCAACAACCATGTTCTTGGAAATTAAAATTAGGTAATGACAGGTTTCAGGTGTGATACTGCTGCCTCCAGAAGAAGGCCAGTCAGCATTTTTCATTCTCTGTTTTAACATATCCTTGCAGTCAGTTACAGCGAGAATGAAAAGATGTATTGAACCATTTCACAGAGCTGTATTCCCTACTCCCCTACTTTCTCGGAATTATCAAGAGAGTAAAATGTGGTCTTCCAAGGCCTCTCTCTTCAACACTGTTGACTTGTAATCACAAAACTGGGTGACAAACATGCACGTACAAAACAGAAGAAGCTTTATCACTTGAATACTTAGCCTTTACACAGTCAGTCCCTCCAAAATCCTTGTTTTTCAGTGATTACTATCACTGGCCTTCCCAATCACATTTAATATTACTACCCATATACCATAAAATTCTCTTTAAATGAAATAGACAGCTGCAAGAAGCCATGAGAAACCTCATTCCTTTGAGCACTGGCATTACTGTCCCTCATTAACAATCAACAAAATAAATCCCTTCACTTGGCCACCATCAGAAATCAATACTGAGAAGAATGAGGAATGGTGTGCTCACCTGCCCCTCTCAATGCTGCTGCCACTGAAAGGGAGAACAAAGCTGTCTGGGGGACTTCTGGCAGCTATTTTACATCTACTTTTAAAATCTCCTGCAAGTGCCAATAGCATAGATTACACACCTTTTTATCTGCTCCACAGCAAACAAAGCAATTGCCAAGATAAAGCCACTGTGTGCAACCCAGCAGGCTTACAAATGCACAATGGCAAATTTAAAAGGTAAGAGGAAAAACAATAACCTACTACTACCCACCCTCTCCTGCCACTGTATTGGAGTCAGAGTCATTGGTTTCAAGCCAAGGGATAAAGAGAAAAAGAGGTGGATAATCTTCAGGTCCTTATGCAATTCTGCTGTTCAGACAGAGCTGTTTGCTACCTTCTGTACCCTGACACGAGGGTTTCATCTTGCCAGGGATTCCCTTCCACTCCCATGTATTTCTATAACATTCCCACATACAAGGGATTAGGACAACCCACTTCCATCAGCAACTCTTGCCAAACATTAGCATGCAACAAATCACAAAGGCATAAACAAAAATATTTCATCTAACATAGTGTTCATTCCAGTCATAATTTTTTTGACTTTTGTTTTTCGTTGTCAGATTTTTTGGGACTGGGATGAAAGGCAAGCGAACAGAAAACGAGGTTTTAGCCCAAACCCCAACTACGCCTGAATCTACCACCAAGATGTCTTCCTATCTCTTAAATCTCTTGTTATCCTCCACTGAGGACAGGGATTTACACAGCAAAAATTAAATGCCATGTTTTTAAAACTACAGTTGTACACACTGCTTTCAACATGCTTTCGTCACCCTAAATCCGTTTAGCTTGTTGCTGTCCTCGTGACTTTCTTGCAAATGCAGGTTTCCAGTTTGGGTTTATGTCTAACAGTAGCAAAAGCTGTCTGTTTTCTGTGTTTGGAGACAAAATACAGGAAATTATGCATCTAATCTACAGATTAGCATAAGCAGCATAACCATCTTTTCACAGCACTCAGGAGAAAGCAGCTGAAACTCAGATGAACATACCAGATATGTTCATTTCCAAGTAAAATGCAGAGGAAGTAAAGGTTTGGTCTGAGTTCTTTTACTTAGAAAAGAGGAGTTGGGGTATGCACTCAGGGTTTTTTCTCAAAATGTTGGATCTCCCTTACTTTACTGAAGACCTCTTTACATTCATATAGTGAAACTAGGATGAAAAAAGAACTCCTCTAGCTCTGCCTGACCCAGATATGAAATTACAGTTAGGTCATATTTATACTTTCAGAGATGACCTAATATAGTGAACATCAAAGTTAGACCAACCTGTTTCTTTATGCTTTATGAGATGACTCTAGAAGTTTGTTCAGTCAGAGGACTGGCTGTCATATGCTCGAAATATTTCTGATTAGGAAATGAAGCTGCTCCATGACTGCAAGTTAATTTCACCACTTTGCCATACACTCTTTCTTTGCCTGCTCTGCCTTTTGTGTGAGAACCCAAGAAAACCATAATCCATAATCCAGATCACAAAACCATCTGGGTGACCATGACAGACAGAACTATGTTAAATAACGTTTCAAATCTCTTTGAATTTTCCATTGACGCAATAAATGCTGAGACACTGTCCTAAAGTGAAACGTGTTCTGGAGCAGAGACATCAACTGCAAGACCATCCAGGCAAATCTTATTCCCAACATACAACTGCCAACAATGTGCATGACTAACCCAGTATCTTTAGACTCCCTCTACTAGAATTTTGACAGCACAATTGAGCTCTTTCTACAGTATGAATCTTAAATAGATTAAGTCTTTTCCCCATGAGTGTGTTGCTCTCCACAGCCTAGAAAAGGAAATAAAAGCAATTAACTAAGGTAGAGACAAAACGCAAAATTAATCCAGACGCTGGTCTCTACACATCCCCCATAAAATCACCTCTCCTCTCAGCTAAGGAGCTACCATCATACATTTTCCAGAGTCAAGCCAGTTAAAAGATTTGAGTCAGCAGAGAAAGCCAAAGAAAAACAAAGCCCTACCAAGTCACAGTCCATCCTCTGGCTATATACAATGTGACATGAGTACACGTACACCTCTAAATGTAAAAGCTGGGCTGTCCACCCATCTGATTTGAACACTTGCACGACAGTAAGGAGAAATGAGAAGCCTTTTTTCCTCCTATCTATGGTTCTTTCTGTGAATTTCTTTTGAAGATGGCAACCACACTACCCACATGCATAATGCCTACAAGCTGAAGAAAGTGTCAATTTCCACCAGCCTCCCACCAGCACAACTGACACCATCTGAGCTCTGAGGTTTAATCCGATTCAAGTGAACCAACCTCCTGAACCACACTCAACAAAATATATTTTACTTCTTCCCTTTCAGGAATCCCTTCTCTCCTCCCAAGGCTTTAGAACACTGCTCAGAGTGACTAGCTCTTTTGAGAACAGATTTTTTTCAAATGACATGACAGACTGATCTGTGAGGAAGGCAAAATTAATGCCCTCATTTTCAACCCATAAACTCAAGATGTAGTTTTCCATGTCTTCCACTAGACAGCAAACGTAAGTACAAAACCCTGACAGTATGATAAATATCATTTAAAGGTAATGGGTACACTAGAAATGCAAACTTAATTAGAATAAAATTGAAAAGTTAAGAAGCCATAAAAAATATGAATAAAATATTGTCAAAAAGTACAGATAATGGAGAAGGAAAACCCTACTCTTTTTCTCCCTATTCCATTGTTCAAGTCCTTCTCTAAAGGCTACTGCTTTTTTTTTACAGACACGTTTTGCTCAATTATGCATTTGCTAAATGCTGAGTGCTGTAAGCCTTTGCTCCTAGGTTAAAAATCTGAGCTGATTTCTGGTATAAAAAACTTCTACAACAAAATAAATTCTAAGAGAGAAGCAGCTTTCTGCCCCACCTCATGGATTTTCACACAGACACCTCCCAGCTGCAGGACTCTAAACAACCTCTCAGAAAGACGATGGTGAAGAACTGGACGAGCAGTACAGTCAAGCCTACATTTAACCTTCAAATCATTGCTTTAAAAAGATTTGCTGATGTAACCCCACATTTGAATTACAGCAAGTGTAATGTTCAAGTTGGGGACTGTACGATTTATAGGCTAATGCCTTGAAAACAAAACAAAACTAGCCTTGCATATGAAATATTTTTAAATCAGGAGATGCATGACTAGACAAGCAGCAAGTTCTCAGTATTTCAGCTTTACTTTCAAACCTGTGTTGGTATCTTTTTCTTTTAAAGGTAGTAACAGATATTCGGCAACAAGGCAGAGTTTTTATAGAGGCTGTCAAGACAACAGTCTACATTTCCAGCTTTCCTCAGAGCTGAGAGAAGTTTTGTGTATTTCTACTAGGTAAGATAAGAGTCATCCCAGCCTCCCATAAGAATTCTTGCACTTAATGAGCCCTTCTTCCCCTTTTTGTGTTTCAGTTACTACAGCCCAGCAGAGTTCAGAAGCACCAGGGCAAGTAACAAAAGGCATCATTTATCAGCAGCTGAAACAAGCAAAACACTTCATATGTAGGCAACTCTCCATTTCATTTGAACATCACCAAGTTGAAGATAATTTATTCATTTGGTTTAGTACAATGCAAAGTTTTGGAGTAACTGCCCTATTGCCTGTTTCTCAAAAATCAATTATGAAAGTCTTCTTTTGTGCAAATGCTTTATTTAATCTCTTGCTCCTTGTTGAACTTAAATGCCAAAAGAAAAATAAATGCAACTTCCTGCTACCGGGGAACACTACTGATGTTTCATATATTTTCTTTATACTTACATTCTTAACAAATTATGTATGTGAGAAGCAGATGATGAGCAGCAATTTGGCAATACTTCACCATCTGCTATTTGCAGATCTAGTCAAATTCAGAGTTAATTAAAGATTAAAAACAAGGACCGATACTGTTGAAGCAAAGAGCCATCTTCTTTCCTGATATTACTGTAAATAACTAACTTGGGTAGGTTGTTCCCACTCACTCTAACACAACCACAAATCTGCAACATCATAAGGGCAACACAACTTGCACTCATAAAATACCTGTATATCTTCTATTTTAATTGAAAAAAGATACTAAAATTATGTCAGCTTTTTCAGAATGGCACAATCACAGCAAGCTACGCAAAGCCCTGTTCAGGAAAAAGTCTATCAGTAAGAAACAGGAATTATAATTGCAAGACTCTTGTAGAAAGGGCTACAGAGAACATTAGATAGAGAAAAAAAAATTAGTCAGCTTGTAACATCTTTTACCTTTTATTACATACATTTTTAAGCTAATAATATTTAATTAAGGGTGAACAAGGAATAAGATGACCCTGATGGGTCCCTTGTGTTACTACAGTGACAGTAGGCTACCTTCTTGTCATCCAGCCTACATCTCCTATGCTGCTTCTGCAAGAACCAGCTCATATTGGACTTGATGATCTTGAAGGTCTCTTCCAACCTAGAAATTCTGTGATATTAGAATAGCACCCTCCCTGCTCAGGGCTCTTGTCTACAGAGCCTCTTGTCTACAGCCTTATTTCAGCCGCCTCCCTCATTTACTGAACTTTTCTGATAGTTGGGAAAGAACAACGAAAAGATACAAGACTGGAAAGGGTGCAACAAGTCCTCCCAAGATGCTGACTCAAGTGTATGAAGCAAAGGCTCCTGCTCAACTCTCAAGCACAGTAACCTGAGCTTGGTGTTGCAGGATGGATTTGGAAAGCTCTGCTCTGCTTCCTCTGCTACTTGAGCCCCCAGCTGAGCTGTGCCAAGTCCAAAAGCTCACCAGGCTGCTGCACAGCAGCTCACTGTGGCTGGGTGCCAGGGAGAGTAGTGCTGGTGGAGCTGAGCTCCCCGTGATGCCGGCTGCCAGCTGCCCCTGCCTGCTGCTCAGCGCTCCTCAGCCAGCTGGAGAGCAATCCATGGAAACATCACAACTGCCAGGGTGCAGGATGCAGGGGTACAAGAGACTCAAAATGGGGAGCCAGCTTGGAGAATGTTGGAGGACAGAGCAGGAGCTGGCTATGAGTTGAAAACATGGCAAACTCTGTCCTCTCCCCAACAACCAGAAGCTGGTGATGGATTGAGAGATAATTACTGAAGAGTAATTATACTAGAAACAGACTGCTTCTGTAGATTGCAAACAATCATTTTTTAAAATTAAATGTCAAACATCAGTCTTCTTGCTTTCTCCTCGTTTTTGCAGCAGTAAAAATTTTCAGAACTGGTTGTGCAAGCATCATGGCAGCAATCAAGTCAGCACTTCAGTTCACCAGCACTTCACTGAAGCTTACACCCTGTGAGCCTGTTACACAGGAAACAAGACGAATAGGACTTTAAGGAGCCTGATTTGGGTTAAATACTCTCTTGTTTCAACTAAGAAAAGTTGAATCAATGGAAATTTTATGTAAAAATATTTAATTTCTAAATGCCACCATTAAATTCTTCCCAACTTTTAAAATATCTCTCTGTAAGAAGTAAACTACTGCATAAAATGAAAATTAACCCAGGAGTGCTTTAGTTATTTCTAAAATTGCACTTTCTGCCACAAATACCAACTGACAAGTCTGCTCACTTGGTATTAGGTGTTGAGCTCAGTCCTGGGTGAAGACTGTCATGGTCTAACTCCAGCTGTCAGCTAAGCCCCACACAGCTGGGGCTTACTCAGTCCTCCCCATGTCAGGATAGGGGAGAGAATTGGAAGCATAAAGTGAGAAAACTCAGATTGAGATGAGCAGTTTAATAGCTAAGGCAAAAGCCATGCACACTAGCAAGCAAAACAGGGAATTCATTCATCACTTCCCATAGGCAGACAGCTATTCAGCCTTTCCCAGGAAAGCACAGCTCTATCGCACATAATGCTAACTTGGGAACAAAAACACCATCACTGTGAATGTCTGCCCCTCCTCCTTCTTGCCCCTGCTGCATATGCCAAGCAAGAGGCCATTTAGTGTGCAGTATCCCTTGGGTCAATTGGGGTCACCTGTCCCAGCTGTGTCCCCCTATTTGTTCACCCCTCACCTCCTTGCTGGTGGGGTGGGATGAGGCACAGAAAAGGCCTTTAGACTCTGCGCCAGTGCTGCTCAGCAGTAACAAAAACATCCCTGCATTATCAACACTGTTTCCAGCACAAATCCCAAAACCAGCTTCATACTAGTTACTCTGAAGAAAATTAACTTTATCCCAGTAAAAATCAGTTGATCATTCCCCTCAAGCTGGTTGCTGCACTTAGACACTTGGTGTATCACATCTAAAACCATTCTTTAAGCTGTGTTTCCATTGCAGTCTATTTAGTTCATGCTGTCTCTGTAGAAGATTTCCTGAAGTGAGTATCAATGATATATTAGAGAAATATTAAGGTTAAACAGGAAAATGCTGATTGCATCACTCAAAGCATTCTCCTGACAGGGCATGATTTCAGCTGTTTTGCACAGTCAAATTTTAAAATATCAGGCAGTGACTTTTAAATTATTCTTCTCACTGATACCAATTTATCAGAAGAGGTTTGAGGGTCTTCTGCTTCCTTCTTGACAGACTTCCGTAAAATTATGCATTTCATTAGTCAAAGTTTTGTATTTCTATTTCTTGAACTTTCTAATTTCAAAACATTCCATCAGCTGCCATTAACTGCTCTGCTAATTTCATCACTGGTGTCATGCATACGGTGCTCTGATTTTGCAAACAAGCCCCAAAGTTCACGTAAGCAGCTTCCCAGAGGACTAGCACCTGCTTGTTCATTGTCAACCAAAGATTTACATATGCAGAAACACAGGGAAGAGCCCTAAGAGCCATAAACCAGGTAAGGCACTGGAACAGGTTACTCAGGGAAGTTGTGGATGTCCCATCCCTGGAGGTGTTCTGGGCCAGGCCAGACGGGGCTTTGAGCAACCTGGTGCCGTTGAAGGTGCCCACAGCAGAGGAGTTGGAACTACATGATCTTCAAGGTCCCTTCCAACCCAAGCCATTGAAACTTTTTTTTTTTTAATAAATTTAAAGGCAGCACTGCTACAACAGAAAGGAGAGGACAGAGGCTCCAAATTTAGGAATTTAGTTGGAAATCAACACTTAGAGACACAGTCTGGCTGCAGCAATACTGCCCAGCACAGGTACATGTAGGCAGCTGTCACTCTAGCAGCTTTACTTGATAGTCACTATCTTTATATTTAATTTAAGTATTTCCTATATGTGATTTTAATAATTTCATAGTGTGGATACACATGCAATGACTTTATTTACTTATATATATATAAAGCATTCTTATCCAAAAGTTAATAAATACTTAAGAAAGTACTAGTGTATAGTAACCTCTCTACTAAATATAAGGCTGGAGACTGTTCACATGCAGTTTTACTGAAAGAAGAATTCTTATATTAGGTATAAAAGTATGAATAAATTATAGATAGTTTTACAATGTGGCTAAATAATATTACGCCCTGTATGCCTTTCCTTAGAGTGCTTTCTATAAAGGAGTTCATTTTGGTGAGTGAGAAACTTGCTTTTTGAGCCAGCAAGTCTCTTCTAGCTCAAAAAGCTAGAATAATTTTTCTATCCACTGTCTTTTTTTTTTCTATTTATAATATGCCACCCTCAGAGATACTCTTTCTACTGTTTCCATTATGAAATCCTGCTAGGTGTTAGGTACTGCCACTTAAAAAAACCTCATCTAATATAAGCGGACAATTATTCCTACTTTTATCACATGGGTTATTTCTACAATTTAACACACAGATGCAAGGAGAGTTAATGATCATAAGATCAGCATTTTCATACAGGTATTTGTTTATATAACTGACTGCTTCCAACTTGTATTTAAGTCTAACATTTTGGAACGTTTTCCACCACTATACATTTTGTCACATTTAACTATGAAAATAAAGAACATTTCAATAGATGTGAGCTTAAAAACCTTAATAAACAAAACCAAAGTCAAATGTTTAACTATTTATCTTGGGAGGATAAAAAGCTTTGCACTGGATAACAGAAAACATACTGCCATGTTTCTCCATACGCCAATATTTTTTTCCCCATGTTTAAGCATTTCCAGTTCCCTAATACATCCTATTTGAAAATGCAGGCATCTTAAGACTTTCCATTTGCTAGACTTTTCTATTGTTTTCTTTTTATTAGCACTGTTTCATCACTATAAATACCTGAAATAATTCTAACTAAATTTTTAATAGTGGCATATATTTGAAACTTCATCACAGTGATTTCAGAGTTCACTTTCTGAACTGAAATGTTGATGAATCTTTCAATAAAGCTGAGATGAGTCCCTTAATAAGATGGCAAGAGAGAAAACAGAAATCACTTAGAATTGAGCATTTCCGTATTTACAATTCACATATTTCCTTTAGTTCCCCTCTTTAGTTCCTTTTTCTCCTTCCCTTTTCACTAGAAAGATTACACACAGATTTATAATAAAAGATTTTCCATGTTTTGGGTTAAGGGTTAAAAGGATAATGGTTTACCAGTTTAAGAAAGGAAAACAAACCATATGTCTGCAGAACAAACTGAACAAGCTTCCTCTATATTCTCATATTTTGCACAGTTCTGTGAACTAAAAGAAGTGGCAGACCAAAATTATGGCCTGCATGCAGCTGCACACAGTAAGCAGACACAGTTTTGAAGCCTATGAACTGAACAAACCTCTTCTTGGGGGAAAAGTTTTCACAAAACATACAAGAACAACAAAACCCCACAAAATAATGAGATAATGCAGGTTTGTTTCTAAATGGATAAGGAGGAGAAAGGGCTTTCCTTGTAAAATACTTTCCAGCAAGGGCAGCTCTGTGCTATGTATGACAACGATTACAAAGGTCAAAATATACAGCAGTCTGAAACGAACAGATGGCATCAGTCTACTTTTTTCAAACTCAACAGGAACAAGCAAATCTAAGCTAGGAAAGCAAATACTTAAATAGTGCTAACAATTATCTGAGTAAAGAACGAACACAGATCAAAACACCCACACGTTCGTGTCCTGGTACATGCACAGCATGTTACTGCAAATGTGACATTAAGAAACCAAGGGGGAAAAATTTGGTTAACTTTAGTTATAGAAAATATTAGAACAAATGCCAGAAGAAAGCTAAGCACCAGCACTCAGACAGTGAGACCAAGTAAATTCTAAGTATTTCATAAAAGACTATTCTGAAAAAATACATTATCAAGAGATCATTTGTATCTTTTTCATTTCAGCACAAAGGACTATCATTTTTGTGAACTGGGGAAATATTTTTACATGTATTTTTACCATCCTGCATATTTCATATTAAAAAAAATAAGGTGGCAGCTTCAGTATTGACTTCAGGAAAAAGGTAAATACCTATTTTATCCCTCCTTTCCTCAAATTATTTCTAGGAAGCATGAACCATGAACATTCAACCCCTACTTTTGATTTCAAAATGCATTTAAGCCTTCTACATTTTGAAGCAATAACACACTAATTTCATATTTTAAAGAATACAAAATAGTAAGTCAGGATCATCATCAGAACTCAGAATGCTTCAATTTTGTTCCAAAATGTTTTGAGGCCAGATACAATTAAAATGTGTAAGCCATAAAAGGCAGCAGCTCATCTTCTGTGGCCTTGAAGTAGTTTTTATTGACTCCATCTGGCTTGATATTAAAGAAGTGCTGAATAATAATAAAAGCCATTCTTTTTCGTTCCAGACTCCTACCACACTATTAAGGTTTTGGTTTGGTTTTTTTTTTTCCTTTTAAACACACAAAGGAGGAGGGTATTTATGTGATATCCCCCCCTTACAGTTTTGAATTCAAATGGCTTGATTGTGCGAAGTCTGATTTGAATGTATTACCTTCCTAAAAAAATGTTCACTGCTGTTACAGTCTTAAAATGCTAAGCCTGCCTGTGCAGAGCTTGGTCACTTTCAGCCTCTCCGTGTGCCTTCCAGAGGCTGAAAATTACAATTCTGACTAATTGCAGCCCTGGACTCTGCACTTGAAAGTTGATTTGCAACTTTTTGTATTTTGCTGTTCTCCAACAGTGTTCTTAGTACATATGGACTAGAAAGAGGCCAAAGAGCTACACTGAGCTCCCACCACACTCACAGCAACAGAACTGCGCTGTGAGTTTACCACCACCGCACGTGAACGAGGAGTGCTTAAACTAAATATATTTTGTACACCCACAAATCATCTCTCCTGAGGCCCAGCACTTCATCCCATACATCTGCACTTAAGCCAGAGGCCCCTCTCAAGTTGGAAGGAGCTGTGTGTTGTTCCTCACTCCAAACCCGCAGCTCAGCAGGTTGCTTGAGCACGAGCAGAGCTGATCGTTCGTGTGGCCGAGCGCTTCGTGTCCGTGGGGCCTGGACCCCCACCGCCCCCACCATGGGCACACGGAGCGCCTCGCTCTGCCGTGCTGTTATGGCAGGCATCACTGGGTGGCACTGTTAGACAGTGTTTGTGTCCCTGTCAAGGTAAGGAATATCCTCTCTTCCCACCCTGGCAATTTTTAGCAGCTGGTAGTGCAGCTGTGCAAGTTTTCCAAGGATGCTGTTGCAAACGGCAGCAGCAGCAGCGCTGCTCTCCGACATCCCTTTTCCCATTATACACTTGGGAAAAAACAGCACTTGTTCATTGAGGAAATGAAACCTGGTGCTTTGAAAAAATTCTAGAAAGCAATTTTGGTTTTTTCCACCTTCCCTACTGTAGGTGTAGAGTGTTATATTTACAAGTCCTCAAATACAAAATAGTACTACTGAAATTCCAACATTATTCCCTAAAATTGTTTTGTCAATAAAGTCAAGTGTCTCAACAATCTCAAAAGCTGATGTCTGAAGGGCTACACGCACTAGTACTGTTCGAGATGCTGCCAGTCTTAGTTTGCCTGCACTTAGAAGTTCAATTTTGCCCAACCAGAGGAAACACTTAACAAGTATTTTTTATTGCTCTGCTCTTTAAGATGCTGTCACAGGTTGCCCAGAAAAGCTGTGAAGGCGTCATCTCTGCCACTGCTCAAGGCCAGGCTGGATGGGCCTTTGAGCAATGTGGTCAAGTGGAAGGTGTCCCTGCCCATGGCACAAGGGTTGGAACTAGATGATCTTTAAGGTCCTTTCCAACTTAAACCATTTTATGATTCTGTGATAATTCTTAAACAGAGGTAACTTACAATTAGAATGCCTCTTTGCAACTAGAATGCTTTAAAATTTTTTTTATTAATATTCTTTTCAAGTTAGCTTATTTTCAGCAATATGCTCAGAACTGCAGTAAGACACTTACTGAAAGGTGGTAATGCTACTCTTGATGGTCCAAAATGTGTGGGCAAACGATTATCAGAAATTCTATGCAGGTTTTTCAACCTCCAGCACAAACTGAAAGGTTAATGTAATACTACAGGATGTGGAAAACTAGAAGCCAGTGCCTTGATAATGACTACAGGGCTTCAAACACAGCTATTAGGCTAAAAGTAGGCTTGACTCGCACAAAAAAATTTCAACTCTACAAATACATCTGAGGATCAGAAGTTAACTACTGTATTTCAGACTGCAGATGATACGTTAATAACAATTGCTAAAAGCTTACTACATACAATTAACCGTGTTCACATTATACAATTTCATAACCAAAACCCACAGCTCGGCAGAGAAAAGATGTCTTACTTTTCCAAGAAATAGGATGAGAAGGAGGTTGAAAAATTATGTAAAGAGATAGCAATTTGACAGCTTACAGGTTTTCAATACTGCACTGTGTACAAGGAATTTGGAGAAGGGAAACACTGAATTCAGAGCTGCAGAGCCCTCATTACATAATGTCACAGTGAAGTGGGGTATTAGAGACGTGAATGATGAGTGTGACAACCTTGGTCATTTGAGGATTCCACCATAGCTCCCACAAATATATAATGGATACTACACATGGTATTCAGGTTCCATGGACAAAAATGCAGCTTCTGGGTGACTTCCACAAAATCAGAACCTGATGCCTTAATCTAACATACAGAGGCTTGTTTTAAATTAAAAGAAAACTATGAACTTTCACACCAAAACTAATACAGCAATGAAAATGCAACCTTAATTCTTAATTCCAACTGACCCTTAAAATCTGTTTTATTCTCATTTTTAACTCCACTCAAAGAAACCAAACAACCAAAAAACAAAATACACAAGAAACCCCAAATCAAAAACAACAACAAAATCCCCCATACCATTGCTTCAATAAGTGGAAACTTTAGATCCTCCCACGTATTATCTCCAAATTAATTGGCATCTACCCTTTGAATAGTCATAAATTAGTACATCATACCATGAATTCAGGAGTCCAGACCAGCAGCTTGCATCTCAACACCAACATGAGCTGCTTTACATGACACAATACCTTCATTAACCAAAGCAGCTACAGTGAAGAGTTGTCTTTAAAGTATGTTGAAAATATTTAGCCCTCTTGCTTTTCCTCTCCCAACTGACAAATGTTTGTCTTCTGCCTTACACTGTTTTCAAGTTGGTCAAACCCACAAAATTTTGTCTCCACAAAATTGTCA
The DNA here is from genome assembly GCA_013400435.1 of Pycnonotus jocosus. Classification (NCBI taxonomy): domain Eukaryota; kingdom Metazoa; phylum Chordata; class Aves; order Passeriformes; family Pycnonotidae; genus Pycnonotus; species Pycnonotus jocosus. Next base: position 34,114 of record VWYP01005098.1, on the reverse strand, counting down.
TCAAGGACAAAAGGGCCACTAAGCAGAAGTTTTTTAAAGAAACAAGTATTTCAGATCTAACAGAATATATACATTAAGAGTCTATTTTTAAAATTGATATATAAAGAGACACCTTTGTTTTGTCAGAAAGCATAATTACCTGGTTTCCACACATTTTCAGGTCCCAGCAGGGGAATGCTGGCCTTGGCACCAATAAAAGCTGTGCTTTGGGCAGTTACATTTGCTTCTTCTCTCTTTTATTCTTTACCTCTTCTTGAAGATACAGGATAAAAGCCTAACTAAAAAATTTTAAGAAGCTGCACTGCACATGGCTCATTATTTCCTTTATTTTAAGGTTCACAAAAACATCAGTTTCCTCACAGAGCAAAGGACTGGGCTGCACAGTACAACTGATGGCCCTGGCTGAAGAAAGCTCCAAGCACACACTCATGGCCCAGTGAGATGAAGAGGAATTAATTGTTTCCCCTCCTCAGGACGGCTGCCAGAGACAGTGCAAGGCATACAACACATTTACAATTTCTCTTGACTTTAAAGACCGGCACACAAGTAGCAATAAATGAAACTCCCACTGATGTGCTTCCTTGGTCCTTCTCCCTCCCTCCCCCTGCAATTCTGAAAACAAGTAAATTAGAATCTCAGAGTGATAGAGCTTTGCTAACATTTATGGGAATTAATACATTCATTGAAGCACTTAGCAAGTTAAAAGACAAGAGTTAATCACAACTGGAAGTAAAAAAGCCTGAATCCAGACTTCACCTTACACAAGTAAATCTTATTTTGATTAATTTAAAACCAAGGCTTTTTTATTCTGGCATCTAAAAAATACATTTTTTTAAAAGGATATGCAAATCACTGTGTCAAGTGGTATAATCTACACAGCAGATTCTACTAACTTTCAGTCAACACCTTTCTTTTGCACAAGCTTAAACCACACAGGTGTTTTGTGAACTGTGTCCCATTTATCTCTCCTCCCTTGGGTACGGGCTTTTATTAAAAGCACCGAGCTGTTGCCAGCGTGCTGGTTTAAACACCACTGCTAATTACACTGGAGACAGATGATTTCTTGTAGGGCAGACGGCCAGGGCAGGGTCCCCATGGGGTGACTGCATGTCCCTGTCGGCACCAGGGCTGGCCACTGCTTCTTCACACGGCTGGACTAAGTAGGTCAGCTGTCACCTGCAATGGGGTTCAAGCTTCTCACGCAAGAGTACATTATCAATCCTATCTCAGGATCAGTTTTCGACAGCTGAGACTGAAATCTTTCTGCCTTTAGAAAACTCCTGTGTAATTTTCAGCCAAGAAATCCGCTTTCTTTCCCCCTTGGTTTTGTAAGGGAAAGACAGCAGCTGGAGGAGCACTCCAGGTGCAGCACTGACCACCTCTCCCCATACCCACTTTAGCCATCTGCTTTGCACAAGAATCAAGATACAAGAATACATAACTTCAAAGCAAACAAAAACTAACATACCCAGGATTTTCAAGTTTGAAAACATCCTAAAAACATCTTCTTTTCCTCTAGATCACTTTGTGCCTCAAAACGGAACCATACTGGGGAGGGAAGTCATACTTGCTATTTCAAGTAACTGCCTAAATACTTCTCCATTTGATACATATCTATACTCTTCTGATCATGCCAGCAACAATAAACGTTATAGCATCAATCAGAACAACAAATAGTTTGTTTTCTAAAAAGCACTTCTCCCAAACTACTTTTTCCTCACCTGCATTTCTGAAATGCACAGCTCACTGTAGGTATATTATTTTTAAAAAACTTCTCGGTGTTTTAGCTACAGTTTTATCCCTAACCTGATTTCTCATAACCAATATCTCTAGAGCAAGCACTGCTCTAAACTTGAGATTGCTGGACCACTGTGAGACAACAAACAGGAAGGTGGACTGGAATTCAAATGTTCTGGCACTCAGGCAAGTGAATTGAGGATACGGTTGGTCAGGTTCAGTAACTCCTCAGCTGCTGCTCCAGTCCTGCCATGCTGCAAATCAAAAATCATTCTGGGGTGCCCGAGTGCTGCTTTTGCTGAGTGGTCACTGTCTCACTGCTCAGCTCTGCTACTTGGGCTCAGGGATCCAACAAAGGCAAACATCAAATGCAGAAAACTGTATTCCATACAGTTTAGGGGGATAGAATCATTCTTTGAAAAAACAAAATATCCAGAGATTTGTCCACTCCAAATCCTTATCTGCAAAACAGGACAAGGTGGCTTATCCTTCCTTCTGAAGTACTTTCCCTGAAAATGAGGTCCATACACACCTCTCATCAAAAAAAAAAAAAATTTTATTACATACCATAAGTAGGAAAACATGTTTATTTTTCTTTTCCCCCTACAGAAAGCCTGTCTTCCTCATATAAAAAAACATAGGTGGCAAACAGCTTCATATCCATTCATTTCCTCTAATGAAACTATCTAATCACTGGATATGCAAAAGGAGAGATGCCGAGTATCCAAGAGGCCCAAGACACAATAAAACACATCTCCCTTTGCCATACTTACAACAAAGGCACATTTATTGTCAGAATGAAACTTCTCAAGTGCCATCCACTTGGAAAACAAGGAAATTAAAATATCTTTTCCATTTGCTTCAAAAGGCTTTTAAGTTCCACTTAAAAAAAATACAAAAGTCTTCAGGACAGAAAAGAATGCGTGGACAGTTCAAAAATTCAAGACCAAACATGCAACAAGTATTTCTCCAGGCAGTAAGAAGCAGGTAAGATACTACATCTTTGCACATATTCTTTATAAAAGGCATTTTACAAGCTCTCTCAGCTCATCCGTAGTAAAGGGGCTTTCCCTTCTTGCCATGCCAGGAGGAGACTGCTGTGCAGATGAGATGATGTCACCTCCCGGAATCCCCCTCAAGCCTTGCCAGCTCAGTCCTCCCAGTAACAGAGATACAGGCTATAAATAGTTATCTGGTGAAAACAAGGTTAGCTAGGGAATTGTGAGGAAAATAAGAAATGATGAAGACCTAAAGAAAACAAAACCAAAACCCACCGTATTTTAAAAGATGCTATTCTTCACTTCTGAACATCAATATTTAAAATTCTTATGAAAAGAAAAGAAACTTTGGGAGAACACCTTTGCCATGTGATAACGCTACAAAATCCATCATCTAAATTTGCCACTGTTCCTAAAACGGTCCCAGAAATAGAAGCAATATGAATGTACTCAAGGTTATATTCACATAAGTGTACTCCTGCCGTAGGAATCTGCTATTCAGAACAATCTCTAACAAACAGGGATAACAGGGATATTGCATACTGAGAAACATCCCTCCATGCCTCACAACCTTGAAACACAAAGCTGCAGACTGAAAACTCTCATTTAGGTGAGTGCTGTACTGTTTTCTCAGCACAGCATACATTTCTAACACTAGCTCTGCATGTCTTAAAGAGCATTTCAAAAGTTCTATAGAACTGTAAACATAGAAAAATTTCTCTCAAAATATATAAAGTTTTAGTAATTCAGAAAGCCTGGAAGATATTCTGCAGAGAACTACACAGAATTACATGTTGAAAAGCCCTCCTATGCAACTGTTTTGGTGATTACCAATTGTTGCTAAGTACACGATATTCAAAGAGGGACCAAAAGTAAACGCCACTCACAAAGAATTTCAGCAAACTTCTACAAGGCAATGCCTCAGATTTGTAAGACTCTAAGACATACAGTGATATACACTGAAAACACAGTATCTCAAGCATTAAGTTTAAATCACTGTATCAAGGCATGTGACACTTAAGTAGTACATTTACATCCTGCAAAAGTAGCAGGCACTGCTGGTACACACAAGCATATCAGATGTTAAGTAACACATGCCTTTCACCTAAGGTGAGAAGTGTTCAGAGTGGTTTAGGGGGATTTTCACAAGTGCTGGTGCGCAGAAACCCATGCAGAGCTCTGCCTAAGCTGGTAAGAGAAAAGTGGTCTCATTTTGGTGAAACAAGCCTATATCAGATGCATATAAAATATTTTTGAAGCCTGAATTTAAAACACTTAAATTATTACTTCAGGTTTCCAGGGAAGTCAAGTTCATCTCTGACACCATTTGATATTACACCTACCAAATCCCTTGATGAAATACCTGCTGCATCTTGTGAGAGCAGAAACTGTCATAAAGAAATAAGAGAATAGACTACCATAAACCAATTGTCTTAGCAAAGAATTGGCGAAACAAGCCAAATGAATTAATGAGTTAGCTTAAGAGCACAGTGTCAGGGTAGTAAAAATATCCTCTTCAGTGCTGTACTGACTAAAGGAAACAGCTGTCTAAATATTTGAGTTTTTCTGAAAAAACATTACTATACTATGGCAAACAGTGAAGCTAATACTTTCACACAGCGAAGAAAAAAGAACTGACCAGAAGCAAAGGGAACCCTCACAGTGATGTTAGCTAATTAACAAAGCTATTTTCACTGGAAATAAACTGCATGAGAAACTTCTGTAGGTATTCTGTCAAGGAAGGAAATGAAATTAAAACAGACCAAGCTAATGTAAGCTGCTAAATGAAGGCGTCAGTTCAAGTGAAACCAGCCTCACTGCTGACAAAGTGCGCTGAAAGAGCTCATTAGCAGAGGACTGCCATTTCATTATTTAATCTGCATTTCAATGACTGCCACAAAACAGATCTAAGCCTACCGAGGAAAATCTTTATCAATTTTACTCTAAGCAATGAAATGGAATTTCAGTGAAATCCTGGAACACACTGAAGAGGCAACTACATGTTGTATCTCAGGAGCTGAGATACAGAGACCCTGATAAAGAGAAAATGTGGGGATTAAGACTAGTCTTCATCTCATGTCAGAAGTCATGCAGTCTGAATATCACCAGGTCTAGCTGCCAAATGAACAAAGTTTTCCAAAGCCCCATTCTCCACAACAAGCACCTGAGTAAGGAATTAACAGCAGCATTGTGCTAAAATAAAATAGTCATCTCCTGTAAATTATGCAGAACACGTCCCTTCCATACCTTACATTTTAATTTGACTTCTGTGAGAAAGAAATGGCAAAAGGCCTCAATGTTGAAAGTCAGCGTTTTGGGTTTGTATGCTTTCATTTGACTAAAACAAAATAACAGAGGTAGGAATTTCATGTTTGTAGCACTGGGACAATCACAAAGTGACAAATTTACACAAATATTAGAGTTCTAAAATTTTAGCCCCTGCAAATTACATAATCAGGGTGTAATGACTGACCATAAACATAATTTCACTTTTCCGCACTTCCCTCCCCGCAAGAATAAATTAATTTCACAGATGGCTCAGATTAATCTTCCCCTCTCAAATTACCAAAACAAACACTCTTCTCACTTGCAATAGCACCTAAATTGAAAGCAACTTCACTGAGCTCAAAAGCCAATCTCAAGCACGCCTCAACTAGAGGCTCCATACCTTCTATAAGAATTATTAATTTTCTTTTCCCCCAAAAATGTCTCATTCCTCCATTTTTGTGCAAGTGTCAAGATATCCATTTCAAAATATCGTATTTAAAAAGTAAAGAGTCATTAGGATCTGTAGGATCTCTCACTTATCAGTGCCAGCGGCCCCTACTACAAGTCACATCAAAAGGCAAGTAAACCATTTCTCCAAGTCCAGCGCTCTGTGCAGTTGGACAGATCAGGACAGGAAAAAAAAAAACATTCTGACTCTAGCTACAACCTAATACTTCTCCAAACACAGTAGTTAACATTGTCAGGCTGGCTTAAAATGAGTAGTCCTGCCAAACACAGGGCAGAAGACTGCTTTTCCCTGTACCACAGGGCTGGGGAACATGCCCAAGACTCAGGTAGGTCACTGCTGCAGAGACTCCCAGGCCACTACTCAGTGCATTAGCTCAGGTACATGAACCAATTTAGCTCCTGTAGCACAGAGCCTCCTGTAGGCAAATGTACCCAGCTGAGCAGCTAACCCAGTGTTGACTCAGATGCGTACACTACGGCCTGCTTTGTTATTTTACCTGCTTCTGAGCCGGCTAGTGACAGCCCCTGGCTATCATCCCAGCCTGTTCTTCCCAACTTGAGAGGTGTAACTCACCCTTGAAACACTGCAGAGAACAAGTGAGGCACGAAGAACCTTCCCACTCCAAGAATTACATACTATAATAAGCCAAGAATTTTCAATAGTAAAAATTAGATACGGACTAGAAAAAGCTGAGAAACCCTGACTAATACCATCCCCTGCACGCTCTGCCATCTTTAGACCATCTCCACCACGCACAGCGTAATTTCTCTGCAGATGCATTGCAGGCAGCCACATGAACAGAAGCAGACATCCCCTGCTACATCAGTGTAGCTCTAAGGCTGAGCTGACAGGCTCTCAGCAGGGTTAAGCTACTGCTCTGCTGCTTTCAGAGTCCAGCTATGACCTCCATTTCCATGCTGTACACCATGGCTAGGGGACCAAGGGGGTTCCCTATTTAGGCCAGCTTTTATTTGTGCATCTTTGCAACAGTGTCAATGTTTCATTTAGCTCTTTTAAGTCTCTGGACTATTTTTTTCAGACTGTGAAACATTTGTAATTGGAAAACTTCAATCTTGTGTAATCTAAAGCTCCACCAAAGCAAATTAAAATAATTTATTTTAGCTTCAGTAGAAATGAAGAATACAGAATAGTTGATCTGTATCCTTCTTATACCATCTTTTTGTATCATCAAGATTCAGACATTCTCAAACCTTCTTGTTTTCTAAGCTAAAAAACCTCAAAGCCTTCACATATTCCCTAAAGGCTGAGTTTTTCAAACCTCGTGTCCAAGCCATGTTGGTGCCATTGAGACCTTGCCTCTTTATCTACCACATGCTCCTTTAATTATAGGTCTAAACCAGAGGCTAAAAGCACACTGCTAAGCCCAGAAGAATAATTATCTCCTCTGCCATTTATCTGACATGTTTCATCACTTATACAGCCCTAATGAAATCTCAGTGTAATGCACACCACTCCTGACAAGTTCAGTTTGCAAAGCCACTGTGATTCCTGGGTCCTTCCTGGCCAGCATGCTGCCTAGCCCATTTATATCCGTGCATTTGATTTCTCCTAAGCATAACACTTTACAGTTGTCTTTATTAAATTTCACCTCATTGCTTTCAAACCATTTTTCCAATTCATCATATGAAATTTTAAATCTGTCCTCCTAACTGTTTATAATCCCCTCTTGCTTCATCTTCCAAAAATACTCAAATTATCCTCTTCGACAGCGATAAATGGATGATGAATACTGAGAATATCGACTAGTAAACAACTTAAGCCAACCTCCTCCAGGAATTAACTTAATAGTCTGAGAGCAAACAACCGAGCCTAGCTCAACATTTCAGACTGATTTCTCAGTGGACTGACACATTGCCTGTCATCATCCAGGCATTCAAAAGAAATAATTTCTCTGGCATCTGCTTTAACCAAGCTAATGTAATCTCATTTCTGTGAATGCTTCTTTCCTCTCAAAGCTTGTAGATGGCATTTTAAATGCTAACATTTAATTTGGTGGTCAGAGTTTGAACAAGGCCTATTTATACAATCATATACCTATTTACTGTCCTAAAGAACATTATAATTACCAAAAGTATGTAATTAAGCAGGAACCAAAAAAAAATCAAAAAAGAAGTCACAATTTAAGGAATGAATCTAGCTACAGGAGCTGGAGACCCCTTGCCAAGTTTTCATACATAAGAAAATGCTTCCAAAACCATGTGCTTCTCTAAGTGGGGAAAAACCAAAAATCGCCCACCCTCCCCAAGCACATAAAAAACACAGATAATAAAAGTACACTAAATTATCCTTGTGCTTCAACTAAAGCAGAAACACACCTATGTAGATTAGAAGAGTCACTTGGCCAAGGAACTATTTTGTTCTATATTGCAAAACTATCATGTTTGCAAAGGTATACAAAAAAATCCACTAACTGTTGAAGTCCCAAAAGAGCAACTATTCTTCAGCCAGAAAACTATGCAAGCTTCAGCTTTGTCAACAGAGATCGAAATAATTTTATTTAATTAAAGACCTACATCTCCAATTTAAATCACAGAATCTTGGACAAAAAATCTATACAAATAAACTACGGTTTAATCTATCAAATTTCTGTAGCATCAGCAGTCAACTGTAACATTATACAGATCGCTTCAGTAGGAGAAGTGCCAGGCTTTTCAGAGCTGTGCTTATCTTCCTGTTGCTCTGTTTGGCACACAGATGCTCAGTTCTTCCTTCAAATGCCCATTATTGGCACCATTTCTTAACTCTACAACCCCTTAGATTTGCTTCTGGGTTTAAAACAAGATGATGATGATGAATAATATCCCTTCTCATAGCTCAAAACTTGATCTGTGAATTCCCTCACATCCTGAATTTTATACATGGGACACACTCAAGCACCTCCTCTTGAATCAGGAGAGCTTGTGAGGAGCCCAGCTGCAGGTGCCTTCTGCAGCCCACCCAGGATCCTGCAGCTCTGGCCAGGGCAAGGTTGCACAGCACCCAGGCATCCTGCCAGACACCACACACAAGCTTCCTCCTGTTGGAAAATACAACGGAAGAGAGCCTGGCAGAGGGAAGAATATGCTAGCCATAATTTCTTATCCCGAGACAGAGTCATGGTGTAACTGAAACACGTATGTGGACCCGGGAAGCTACCTCGATCCTCCCGCTTTGGATAAGTCCAGGCACAATTCATCTCCTCGTTCTTCCACCTCACCACTAAACCTTCTCTCTAATTCTGGAGACTGCCCAAAGAAGTCTCCAAAATCGAAAACCTAACTTACAAGTCACACAAGCATTTTTAATAGCTTTTATACAGTGCTGTTTTTGTAGTTTAAAGAAAAGCAAAAGCTTTGCATTTCTTTTTCCTGTTTCATGCAAGACTGACCAAGGAAGAAGAGTAATGTATCTGCTGCATTCTAAAAGAAGGCATACACGTATAAACTAAATCCTATTCCTTAGGGGAGCAATTAAATCCTTACTTATTCATACAAAAAGAGAAATGCACGTTTCTCACACTTCAGTCATACGTGCTTTTTCTGCAAGGTAAATACCAAAAAGTACAAGGATCATCTACTACTAACTAAGGTCACCCATACTTCATTTCCTGTGAGTGAGGTAAAACAAAGCAGTATTTGATAATTCACAATATCATGTAGCATAATAAAAGTCAGCCTTTTCATTAACGCACTCAGGATTTCTTCAAAATGCAGAACAAATAAGCATAGTCATACGAGTTGGCAAATTTGCTTCAAAAGGATGTTTTAGGTCATGTGAATCTTGCCACTGACAAGTTAAACACAAAATAATGATAAAACAGGAAACACATGAACACTGGTCTTCCTTTTCAATGGTTTCTATTTCATATCACTATGCTTCTGCTTAACAAGGTTTGGAAGTCCACTTGCAAAAAAAGAAAAAACATCTAACAAAAGCATACTTAGAGTTTAAATAAAATTTCTATTCTCAGTTTTTAGAAACTTCATTTTAATTGTTAACAAGTAGCCACCTCAGCAATCACAAAAATTCCAAGAGCACTGTTTCTTTTTGTCAACCACTAACTGCATTAATTATTCAGATTTTATTTATTTTACTTCTAAGGTGAGAGACAACATTTATACAGAGTGAGCAGCAAGACAGCCACCTGAAAAGAAATGAAACCCCATTTTTTTGGATCAAGTCAAGTTTTTCATGTTACATGCTTCATGCCAAGGCTCCCTCAGGCTTGAGGGAGAGCATGGGCTTTACACTCCAATTGTGAAACACACATAGTAAAAATTTATCAAGAAGGCAACTAATAATATCCAAAACGGCTCTGAGAGTACATTAGCATCTGCATTAATCTGAAAGGCTGAGACAAAATGTTCAACAGGTCTGGGAGCTGAAAATATCCTCAAGAAAATGTCCAGCAAGAGGCTCTGCTGTGCTGCCAGCAGAACCATACACTGCTGTAACTGTGCTGCTCACCCCCTCGGAGCACAGAACCTTCAGCTCGACACTCCTGGCACAAATAACCAAGGCAAAAGGCACCAACAGTACTGGCACTGCTGGTGCGCCATATGCTACCTTACACTGCATGGATGCAACTCTCCCTCCCCAACTTTTACTTCCACACCATAACTACAGCCACGCAGCCACAGCTCGAGAAGACACAAAGCCATGTACCAAGAAACACAGTGTACTTTCCAATCTGTGACCCAGGCAGATGTCTCCATATTTAAAAGAAAAACAAGTTGGGAAATCCACTCAGGCATCACCCATACAACCTAGGTGTGGGAAACATTTCTGTCTTGGGATTTCATGACCATGAATACCTGGCCAGGCACCATAGTATGGTGTCCAGAGAAGAGTGGAAGATGCCTGGGAGCAGCTGGACAGTACTCAACAGCCATTGCACAAACCCTGGAGGACCTTTCCACCCCTCTGCCAGACTAGCAGGAAGCACAGGGATGTAGAGGAAGGTGGTCACTATGTCATATCTGCCATGCATCCTCCAGCTTTTAAAATGTTTTGTGCTTTTCTTGCTAGTTTGGAAGGTTACAGTACATTGTACATATAACTGATGCTACATTAGTGTGGGATAAATGTATGTGTTTCTGGTTTGCAGTTAGCAGACTCCAATGGACCTTTAAACAATTCAACACAGAAGTAAGCAGTAAGACCTTTTACCATTAGATTCTTTTCTTCCAAGCTTTATATACAATGTCAGAAAAAAAACCAAACAAACAGCTAATATACTACCCACAGGAAACCTGGCAGACTTTAGAACATTATGTGAAATATATTCATACTGCACCTGTAGACATTCAAGTTCTGCCATTATTTTTTCTGAACTCTAAAGGACAGTCAGTGACAAAAATCGCAGAATATGCTAAGCTGGAAGGGACCCATCAGGATCACCAAGTCCAACTCCTGGCCATGCACAGAACACCCAAAGAATCACATCATGTGCTTAGGAGCATTGTCCAAACACTCCTTGAACTCAGACAGGCTGCAGCAACCACTTCCCTGGGCTGTCTGTTCTAGTGCCCAACCACTCACTGGATGAAAAACATCTTCCTGATATCCTAACATTCCCTTGGGTTCTGTCACTGGTCAGAGAGTGAAGAGAGCAGTACTTGCCTCTCTGCTTTCCCTTGTGAGAATGCTGAAGACAGCAATGAGGTCTCCCCTCAGTCTCCTCCAGGCTGAACAAAACCAAGCGACCTCAGCTGCTCCTCATATGGCTTCCCCTTCAGACATTCACCAGCCTCATTACCCTCCTATGGATGCTGTCTAATAGCTTAATGTCTTTCTGATATTGTGGTGCCCAAAACTGCCCCCAGGACTTGAGGTGAGCCCACCCCACTGTAGAGCAGAACAGGACAATCCACCCCCCCGATCTGGCCAGCAATGTCCTGCCTGATGTACCCCAGGAAATGGGTGGCCCTCCTGGCTGGCAGAGCACTGCTGACTCATCTACAAAGACTATGAGAAGTTTTTCCAGCATCGTAATTCCAGCAGACAACAGTGTTGGTCTTTAGTGATTAGCTAGTTTCATTCTTCTGCTTTGGAGTTCCCTTGCTATATTTCCAATGTATGAATGATATGCAGATTTTATATTTTTTTTTAAAAATGACAATCCTAATGAGGCACAAATCATCAGGCCAAATGTAACTTCTGTTCAGCCTGGATTATTTGGTCACAAAAAAGAGAGATGGATGCAAAGAAGATCGACCTGGAAGCCCAGCTCTATAATCTTCCATCCTCTAACCACTAAGTCAGGATGTGCAGGATTACGGAAGACTCCTACAAACACAGGGCCCCAGTAATTCACCCCTCAGTGAGCAGGAAAGCCTTCCCCAGGGAAGGTGGAAATCACTGCAGAAGGTCAACAGGCAAAGGTCTGGCCAGTGGCTCAGCTTTCTCTACTATGAACAGAGAATAGCACTGAGATTTCCAGCCAGGTGAAATTCAGCTGACCATGGACAGTGCCAGGGTTGCTATTAGTTTCTAAATATCAGTCAAATATGTGTGTCTGATTAATTCAATTTTGCTGCCCTTTGAGTGATGTTAGAGGCACTGCAGCTGCTTGTCTCAAGGTATCAGATTAAAAAAACATCATAAAACCTCACATGTTCCCACCCACAAATATGGAATTGGATCTATTTACAGAGACCTCATTCTCAGTGTTGCACTCATAAACAGTGAGGATTATATTTTAAAGTCACAAGAGCCTATACTCTGAACACAGCTACAAAAAAAGTTCTGCTACAACAACACTGGTAATGAGATTTGCAAGGAAATGTCCCTACACACGGCCAAACGTTCCAGTGCAAGGGCAGCTTTGCATCAGTTCAGGAGTTTCCCATATAGGAAAAAGACTTCTGTATGAATCCAAAATGTACAGAATATTCTATTTAAAAGGTAATATATCAAGTCTACTTCCTCCTTTGTGGATTTTTAAAAATTCACATAACTTCGTTATACTTCATCTTTGGAGAATATTATAGTTCATATACTGCATGTGGTCATTTAAAAAGTTGAAATGCTCAACCTGATGAAGCCTTTTTAAAGAAGTTACTGCAGTTTTTCAAATATGCAGAAGTCAACAAAAAGGGACAAGCACATCCATAGCTGTACTTTACAATTTTCAGATGTGCTATCAGATATTCTATGAAATGGTCTTATGTGTCTTTATTTTAGAACAGTGACTTGAGTTAGTTACTCTAGTAGGTTATTTAGCTGGTTAAACAGACTTCTGCCTTGCATCTCAGATGAAATCATTTTAAGTTTTAGCAATCAGCTAATGAGGTTTACATTGGGAAGCAAAAAGCAGAAGACCCTCAGCTTCTGTTTCCTCCTTCTGCAGAAAGAAATACACTTTAAACTGGCATAGAGGCTTTTTAGAATCCTACAACACGCAGAGGATCACAGGTCCTTCCTAACATAAGGTGAGAGTCTCCTGACCTATATCATGTTACAGGAATCATGGCAACAGCACCAGAAATGCTGAAGCTGCTCTGTCCGGGTGGTGGAAGACTACAGAAGGAACCAGGCCATGAGCAGCAAGTCCTGCTCTCACATGGAGGGAAACAACAACCAAGACATCCTTGGCAAGCAGAGGTTACTGCTATTCTGTAGCTCAGAAACCCTGGGCAGTCATCGTCCATCCCCCTCAGAAGGATATGTGGCAGCAGAATTCATTTAAAACACACTTCTTTTATAAATTACAAAACCAAAAGCATTTCAAAGATCAAGAGAACATCAGAGATGTTCCCAGTAATTTGTATCACCAAGTTAAAGCAAGAGGATGACAAAGTTTAAAAAGAACTGCAACTTTTTTATAAATCAGCAAGACATCATAAGATGAATAAGACCTGGCACCAGTACCAAAAATACATCATTAAGTTACTAAACCAGCATTTTGCACTTGGCTTTAGGCAAGAGCCTGAGAAAACAGGTCATCTCCTAGGCTTTGCAAGAAAATTTCAAGGGTTGTACCTCCCTCACAGACAGGATACCATGCCTATTAATTATCTTCCAGCTGACCATGGAACAGAAAATGAGGTATCAGCAGGAAAAAGCATTTCAGTCCAACTCCACTTCTTCAAACAACAAAGTATCAAACTCCAGCCTCTTGCAGATGTTTACAAAAGCACTGCATTGAAATTGTTCTTCTAATCATTCTGAGTGCACACAAATTTTTTAGGTATTAGTAATAACTTTTTGTAAACACCAAATTACATAATTCTGGAAAAATAACCTTTTAAGAACAGAAAAACTAAAAGAGAAAATCTGGTCTTTGAATTTAAGATTCCTACTACAATTAGCCTGTCTCAAGACCACCCATATATGATTTTGTGATCTATTTGAGAACTTACCATCACAGACAAGTAAACTCCTGTTGGCCTCTTGAAGTAATCTAAAACTAAATACTTTCTTTTCATAGAACTCGGTGAAGATCATTTACCAGCAGCCATTTAAAGAAACTGTTTAGGTTAACAGAGATAAGGCAAACAGTATTTACCAGTCTTTAAGTGAATTTACTCAGCCCTATATAAACTGTTTTGCTATCTGATACATTTAGAAAGAACCAAAGCTAGCAGAGAGCACCACAGCCAATGTGTGGAGTCACTGGTTCTTCAGCCATACTGCAAACCTGCATCAGCAACATTAAAAGAAAAAAAATTAAAAAAAAAATTAAAAAGGGGGGAAGGGAAAGAGAGAAATGGCTGCACTTGTCACTTCAGTTAGCTGGCTCAGGCACAAACTCAAGCTTAAGTTTGTCACCCTTCTCCAGAGAGGCTTTCTTGCACAAAGTTCAGGTGAGCCACAAGGGCTATGCTAAGCCACAGGTCCTTGCAACTGCTCTGCACGCTCAGCAGCCAAACCACGGCTTCTTGCAGATATGCAACCACTTGACAGCCTTCACTGGCTCTTACATTAGCTAAATGAAAAGCAAAACAGTCTCTGTACAGCTGAAGCAAGTACTTTATTAAACAAGATTCAAGAAAGTGATCCATTTCTGCTCATGTCCAGTCCAGTATGGAGAGGCTTAGGAATACTGCTACAGTATGAAATACTGAAAAAGTTCTCTAAACATCCCCTTCAGCTTCTTTTCAGCTAATTGAGTTTAGATGGAAAGTTGGTTTTTGTAAAAAAAGCAACAGTAATTTAAAAGTGACACATATATAAAAGGAATCACAACTTAGAATGACACAACCTGTATTTTTTACTTCTGTATGCAAATATCCCCATAAGGATCATTCTCCTGACAGCCCACCTCAGCTAGAAAAGTGTTATAAGAACATGATTTTCTCCTCTTCTGCAGTGACCAAAATGGAAGTAGTCTCTCACATAATATTTGATCTGATTTTCTGTACTTGCTAAATTGGGTATTTTTCCAAAAGCTTTCTGGCACCAGATCTCAAAGAACACCAACCTTTCAACGCACTTTGTTTTCACTGTCTTTGGGATCATGTCACAAATCGACACAGTTCAGTAAAAAGAAAAAAAAAATGGGGAGAGGAGGGGAAGAGGCAAGGCATAAAAGTGGAAGGAAAGACAAAGTGGGACAGGGTCTCCTCTCCAGACAGCACCACCACTCCCTCTGCAAGCCATCATCCCTAACCCAGAGAAGGAGCTGTTCTGCAAACAGACAGGACCAATCTTGGTCCTTCTTTTCATTAAATGCACAAGTCATAAGCCTTTATGAATAGCAATGTCAACTTCTACTTGAAATGCAAAAACACTTTTTAAATTGCTGCCACTTGATCAAGGTAAAAACATGAACAACTATTTCTCAGTAGCCCTCCCTAACGCTGTAACCTTACAATGCTCTCAATAGAAAAGAGCACTTTCTCTGAGAAGTTGCAAGCAATTTGTTCTCTATATACAGCTCTTCTATTAATTCCACACAGATTTTCTTGGGGGAGAAAAACCACCACAGGAGATTCGGATCTTAAAGAATAATCACTTTGCCTTAGGAAGGTATGTATTAGAGAAAATAAAACCTCTTCTTTCTAAAATTTTAAGAGGCTTTTCAGAGAGTATTTGTCTTAGTTAATCACTGCTATATAAAAACAAATTACTGCAAACCATACTGGGATCGAAGCAGTTTTCAAGGGTCAGAATAATCTGTATTTGGCTGAGTGCCCATGAACATCCTTCAGGTCTGAGGATGTACCAGACCAGTGTGCACTCAGTTTTAAGATACAACAAAGCCTTTGGAGAGTGAAGTGACTGCACATCTGAGTCATTGCCCGAATGAGACATTTTGGCCTTTCACACACTTCCCAGTGCCAGAGACACTCTGGATTTTAGTGAAGTTATATCAGAGAGAAGACAAACTAAAAACAAAAGCAACAGACTCTCAAACTTTTCTCACTGTAAACTTTTGAGTATTATTCTGCAGACAGCTCTACTACACTCTATCCATAACAATTCAAGTAAAGTTAAGAAAAGGTAACAAATATACCAGTTTAAAAAGAGACAAAAATGGGAAGCTGTGACTCCTCTAGAGAAGACGACAAAGAGATTTGCTACTGAAAATACAACAACAACTGAGTATATTTGGAGTCAAAGCTTCACAGTAACAATTCATACTCTCATTTAAAGATTAAACCTCGCTTTTGTTCTGGAATCCTAGTTGTAGAGATCGTATTTCTTACACCTGAGAGGAGGTGGCAGGGAATATATATACTCTTAGTTAAAAAAAGACAAAACCGTGCATGGAGAAACTCATACATACACGTCAAATCCAATGCTTTCACCACACAGGTAATACCAAGTGGCACTACTTTGAGGGCAATACCGATGTAAAAGATTGGAGCACCAGGCTCCAAATGAGAAGAATAAATTGCCATTTGTGACTCTGCTGCTGGGATTTTGGAAGATTTATTGTAAGGAAAATAAAAGTCAACACTGGATTATATTCTGCACAAAAAAAGAAACAAACATGACTTGTGACAAATCTTCCTGGTTGTTTTACAAGGCATAGGAGTGAACAAAACCAAAAGGGAAGTAAAAGGAATACCACTGACCTCACTGCACTTTTCTCCTGGGAGGACTAGTGGGCTTGCTTCCACTATTCTTTAAGAAAACCTTGAGGTAGTTTATGTACATCAGCATACAAAAGGCAACCTTTAGGGGAGGGGACTGTACACCTAAAAAGAAAAAAAAAGCCAGCAAAATTGGAAATTCTCAGAAAGAGATAAAAAAAACTTGTTACAGCCTGTTAGGGAAGACAGACTGCACAGCCCAACAGGGCAGGGCACATCAGTCAGCCAGGCATGAAAGAGAAACCCTCAGTTCTGAAGGAAGATGAAAGCTACACAGCCACACATCCACACATGAGGGCATGATTTTCTAACAGTATTTGTTTTCACTTTTTGTTCTTACATCATCCTCTTTTCACAAAGAATGTGAATTAAATTAAACAAAAATAGCCAGCATCTACAATGTGAGGCCCGAACTCTTTCCTTTTCCTCAGGAATAGGGGTAAGCAAAAAAACAACCAAAAAACCCCCAAACAAACAAAAAAGCCCCCACACACTTCAATTTTGGTACAAGTTGCATGAAACCACCCAGGTTTAAACAGACTATAGACTGCATGAGAAAAGGAAAGGTCAAACATGAATGTTTTACACAGGTGCACAGAGCATAGGATCTAGGATCATCCTTCATCCCAGCAGGAAAAAGGAGGACTTTATTCCACAATTTCAGTCTAGCAGTAAAGCAAAAATCCATATCCTCTTGCTGTGGCTATTGCCCTCATGCCAGGAAAGCAAACCCACTTATAACAGCCTCATTTTAGAGCTCCAGGCACCTGCATAAAAAATTCTACAAGATCCCCAGCAAGGAGTAATCCAAGTTTCTTTGACTACCACTGGGTGGGCACATTCTCTCATGCCTCCAGCACAGGCAACAGATGCCTGGCAATCCAGTTACAGGAGAACACCATCTATTAGTGCCACCAAATCCTCTGCAGTTTCATGCCCTGGACTCAGTCCAGGTATGTCCAATTTAGATTATAAGATTCAATTAAATGGGTCTGTAGTCATGCTTTAGAAGGTCTTCTGTGAACACTGCCCATCACACAGGAAATACTACAGCTGTAATTTTTCTGGGATACCTTATTTTTTCCCACTGGACTGACTATCAGGATCTGAAACAAGAAGGAATAGTGTGTACAAAGAACTGGCTTTTTTAGCCAAGCATGGCACCAGCTGGTCACAGCTCCTGCATACAATAGAAACAAAACAGATCAGACCAACAGTTCTTGCCCTGAAACTCCTCTGCATCTCGTACCTACAGAAACTAACATGGATGGGTACTTTTTTGTAGGTTGGTCCTGGCCATCTGAGGTGTCCTTCCAAAGAGAGGTCCTTCCAGCAAATCTGTTCCAGGATTTGTTCCCCTGCTGCTCAATTCCATTCACTGGATCCATGAAAAGGTTTTAGACTCTTGACAGACAACCCCCTAAAACAAAATTTGGCAGCTTCAGTGGACAACTGGAGTGTTTGGTTTTGGCCTGTGAAAAGCTTTAAACTTTGCTCTTTTCTCCTGTTTCATTTCACTAGGATATTTTGTAAGTGTCCACATGGCAAACCTCACACGGCAGATAAAGTAGTTCGTATTTTATTCATTTTTGCCAAGCACCTTAGATTAAAAACAAACCAACCCCACACATGATAAGGAGACAAATGAGGACTTAAACTTGAAAGGCCAAAATATATGAGACAGCTACAGTGTGTGTGTATGCGTACACAAGAAGCTTTACTGTAATCATGGTATTGTAAATATTTCAAGTACCCTGATTACAGAAGTTGACGACATGCATTCCAGTCATCACCATTTTCTTGGTGCAGGAGAAAGACATGACATTAAACAGTCCATATTAATACAAGTAGCAGTTAGGCCACCAATGCAAGAAAACATCCTTTTTTATGGAGACTCCAAATTTGGTTATAAACAGAAAGAAGGAAAAAAAGTCACATATAGATGCATCAATTTTTCTAAGGTGTTTGTTGATTTGGGGAGAGGGGGTTTTCTTAGGTTTGGCTATTTTTTTATTATTATTATCAAAAGGCATTCATTTTGGTTAACTCAGGAATTAGAGTTAGTAACCTGTGACCTAAGGCTCTTATAGGATTGAAAATAGGCAAAAAGTCTTCTAAAGCTCCAGAATCTTTTCAGTACATAGCACAAAGTATTAATGCTTTTGCCTCTGCAACACCTGCCTGGCAACACAACTACCCACAGCTATTTCCCTATCTGAATGGGAAGTTAAACACTACAGAGGAAATTGGTGGGGTTTCAAGAAGAAAGCTTTTAACACTCACCTTTCCCTTACAGAGTGCTTCTGGTTCACATACTCCTCCTCCTGCTGCAGTGCCAGTGAACCAGAAGCAGGCACACTTACACAAACAGAGGATGCTGCTCTATCAGAAACTAACTAGCAGCATGTATTTACTATTCAATAGCAGACATCCAGGGTTTTCTATTTCCAGCTCTACAGCAAAGTTTAGGAGCACCTGCTGATCTGAGGAAGATGTTTGTAGGATATTACAGTCCTACTGTGTAAAAACACATCGCCTATATGGACGTTTTGCGTTCTGGTGGTTTCTTTGAAGAGAAATTAGACCTTTGGCAGAGACTTCTACAGCGCCACTGATACACAGTCATGAATAAGTAACTAACTATCCTCTCTGGTTCATTTATCATACTCACCAGTTCTCACTGCTGAAGGTTAATAGTCCTTTCTCCTTTGAATTACTCTAATGCACAGATGCTGAAGCAGAAAACAAAAGGTAATTCAAAGTCCTCTTGTGACTTTTCCCTAGCTTCAAGCAGCATCCTTTCTGATACTTGTTATGTACTGAAGCCTGTTGCTTTCTCAGCCTCCTACAACAGAACATTTCAGAGCTAACCCAGCCTGCTCCTTCCTAGGTCCTACTACATTGAAACTTTCAGAAGACTCACCTTACCTAGAACACACCTGATAAAGCTAAGCAGGTACTCATCAAGAAATATGATTTTTGCATGTCCAGAGGGTGAAAGGGGAGATCAACAAAAAGGATAAAAAACCCCAATACACTTTCAAGAAGGACTCCAGCAATTAAAAAGTTGCCATGGATTATTCCCATGTTTATAGATTATTATTTATAAATGCTCTTTTGACATTTTTAAAAGGTAGTTTTTCTAGAAGACTGATGCACAGGAGAGAAAAAAAAAAAACACTTTCAAAGGAATTGTTTTTACCACAATAATCCATGGTACTGGATTAACATAAAATCAAGCAAAAATAATTCACTTTGTGGTTAAAATATAGTTGTGAAAGGATTTTGTAGCATTCTCTGGCTAGACAGGTAATCTAATATCACCATTCATTCA
This sequence comes from Pycnonotus jocosus, assembly GCA_013400435.1. Taxonomy (NCBI): domain Eukaryota; kingdom Metazoa; phylum Chordata; class Aves; order Passeriformes; family Pycnonotidae; genus Pycnonotus; species Pycnonotus jocosus. The sequence goes on along the minus strand of VWYP01005098.1, from coordinate 14,266 downwards.
GCTGCTCTGCTCATTAGAAAAAGTACTATTACTGCCACCAGTTATCTTTGAATAAAGATAAAACCTGCATTTATTTAAGCCAAAAAATGTTTCTGCTGAACCTTTACAGAGGGAGTTGAAATCCTGGCCTTGCATCAAGGCACAGAAAGAATCCACTGCTCTGCCACAGCACTTTATTTTTTGAGACTCATGATGGAATCAGGGTTTAGTTTTGCCAGTTTTGTTATATTAAAGCTTTATTTTTGTCTGAAGTCTTACAAAATCATAGCAATTTGTTAGTATTTGATGATAAAATCATTTATTAGAAGCAGCTTGCACCATCTGTTCGGATAAAGTTAAGGCACACACTTTTAATCTTGTTCAACTTAACAGGCATCAGGATACAGCAAATTCCCAACAACAAATCCCAGCACCACATACCTTCCATCAGAAAGAAAAACATTTTAATATCAATACATTAACCTTTCCTCCACAGTCAAATATCTTCTCATTAATATAATCTACAGAAAGAGCTTCTTCTAGTGACTTACAACTGTGAGAGGTGCTCACTGTGCTAAAAAAGCTGTCTCTTTGCATGGCTGTAGCTGAGCAGGAGATGATGACATAACCACTTCAAGAGCAATGTCCTGCAGCACAACTAGACAGGTATCCCTGGAATAGCCATTCATGCTTCAGGCAGGTGAACACATGCTACCAACAGCACCTGCAGCTTGTTGGGCTTTCCCACCTGCTCTTCATTTATATGTATTCAAAGGACCACTTCAGCTCCTTTGCTGAGTTTATTTGCCAGGAACATCTTTCCAGGTCATGATATCTATGTTAAATGTATATCTTTCTCTTTTTTTAGTATATTTAAGGTAAATCTTTAACACTACTCACCTTTGGGGAACCAGTAAGTTCTCCAGAACTACCTTTTTCTAATTACAGATAATTAAATCAAAGGTTAAGAAATTAAGTTAAAGGCACTAGCAAGCCCTCTCTCTAGTTATCGTTCAGTGTGTTGCAAAGACAGTAAATGCATTTAAACTTCTTTCATGGAGATGTATGTTTGCCCTATATTTTAATTAATGTTTTGATTTATACTACACCAAGGTAATTCATGCTTTAAATTACAGTATCTATTTTTTTCCTCAAATGTATCTAGTCAACGGAGCAACCCTGGAAGCTACACTTCCAAAAGAAAGTATTATCTCCATTATCCAGATTACTTATCCATGAAGGTGATGCCACCGACAGAACTTGCTCAAAACTTCTAGTATGGTTGCTCTACTAACTTTTCTGAAGCAGTCAGCATAATTTTGTCATACTCTGAACTTTTCCAGATGCTTATTTTCATTTTGTGTTACACATACCAAGAGATTCCCTTATTTCAGGTTTGATTTTAGTTTTACACATGCAAGGTGCAGGTATTTCCTAGTCATGTTTAAATAGCAACATTCACCCTCATAAGGAAACAAACATGAGAAAGCAGCAAAGAAAAAACATGCCAGAGTGTCAGAGCTGAAAGACAATTGCCATCCCTCTCAATTTCAATTGTCATGCCGCTATGAAAAAAATCAGATGAACCAAGGACTAGGGAAAGATAACTACTTCCTTCCAATAATTAGAAAATGGACCTTTCTGATGGTCATATTAGAAACACTGGCAGTAACTACGGAAGATTTATATAAAGCTTTCTTTCCCTTTTTCTTACAGTTACCCAAAGCAAAGTACAGTGGTCATACTACCTGTCCTGCTTTCAAGCTACACCAAACTCCAGAGCTGCACATGCTCAGGGGATTCTGAAATTTGAAGAGTTTCAAATATTTTGCCAGCAACACTACTAGTTACATATGGATGCATTAACTCATATATCTTCTCAATGCAACACATCTTGCTGCTATGCCAAGATAATTATTTACATGATGGACCTTCAATCACACAAAGCATTCTTCCTGTAGAATACCTTATTAGCAAACATAATTTTGCATTTTCAAGCGAGATTTCTGTATTTCATGCTTGGTCAAAAGGTCTCTAGATTGATCAAGTGTTTTAATTATCCGCTGAAGGGAGTTGAGTAAAAGGTGATCACAGAAGGGGTGAGGTTGAAGGGTTGGTCAGCTGCTCCAACCAACACTTGTGCTCAAGCAGGGCCAGCTAGAGCCAGCTGCACAAGGCCCCATCAAGATGGCTTTTGAATGACGTCAAAGATGGAACTCTACAACATCTCTGGGCAACGTGTGCTAGTGTTTGAAAAGCAGAAACTCACTGTGACAGCTGTCAATTAGTGCCCGTTACCTCTTGCCCTGTCCCTGGGCACTGACAAGAGCTTGGATGACCTTTCTCCATCTCCTACAATCAGCTTTTATACATCCAGATAAAGACCTTCTGAGCCTTGTCTTCTACACACTCAGCAGCCCCAGCTCCCTCAGACTGGCTCAAATGGAAGATGCCCCAGCAGTCCCAGGGCCACCTCTGTGCAGCAGCACCGAACTTGTTCCAGTATGTCAATGTTTTTCTCATACTGGGAGACCAGAACTGAATCCAGCACTTCAGGCATGGCCTCACCAACGCCGAGGAGAGGGCTCACCTCTATCAACCTGCTGGCAACAATTCTCTTCATGCAGCCCAGACGGCTCTTGGCAAATTCTCTAAGATGACCCATAAAAACCTCTGTCTCCATAAATCAAGGGGTGAAGGTGAAGAGTCTATCACACTTTCAGAAGCTATAGCAACTGGATTATAACCAAAAAGATATCTGCAGAGATACTTGCTGATGGGCAGTATTCTGAGATTAGCCAAGGTTACACAAATAACCTACAGCAAAATATTGTCTGTTACAATAGGATACAAGATGTGAGGTTAATAGTGTACAGAAAATTCACATGCATTTAAAACTTCTGTTAATGACAGTGATATCCTTCATCTTCTTTGTGGTAAACCTCTCATGTAAATGGTATTTACATGAGAGGTAAGTGTCACCTGAGATTCAGAGCTCCAGGGAAAAAATATCCTTGTTAAAAGGATAAAAGTATGCTATTCCCTAATGTATCAGCACTCTGTATGTATAAACTAACTTCCATATACTTTCACATGTCACACAGAAACTGTGAGATATGGACCAATTACTAAGAGCCCAACAAAGTGCCACAAATATGTCTTAGGGGACCAAGGCAGCTCTCCTACGATGAAAGGCTGAGAGAGCTGAGGCTGGACCAGATGATCTCCAGAGGTCCCTCCCAGCCTTAACTCTTGTGGGCTTCTGTGAAGCTGTCAGAGTGTGTGTTTTTTCAATGAGAAAGGTACTTTGACACATCATTCATAAAAATTACAGATACACTATTTCTCCAGTGAAGTGGAAAGCAGAAGATTAAATTATAAAAGGAGGAAAAAAAACCCAAAAAACCAAATCAAACCACACCTGATGAGTTACTTAACAGCCTAGAAGCTAAAACTGATCTCTCAACTGAGTGCAGGTTCTTCCCCTCTTGTAACACAAGTATGGGACTTTTTTGCGTTCACTTCTTTCCTCCAACTATCAAAAGTAACCTTATCTCAGGATGCTCCAACACAGCATCTAAAATCATTTCCCCTTCCTTGTTACTGATAACGTAAGGATAGACTAAAACTTGTTATGGTTAACAGAAACAATAAGCACTTTTTCTCAGAAAACTTTTTTTAAAAAAAAGCAGAAAGTTCATTCTCTGATAATCTAAACCAAACTTGGGGGTGTACACACAAGAGTATACGACTAACTAAAAATGTCACCAACTGCCTTTGCCAGTTCTCTGCTTGTTGAGAGTGAAGCTCCCCAGAAGCTACCAACCAGCTTCCTGCCCTGCTGCACAGCCACCTCCAGGATACTCACCTGAACCAACACGGCTCGCGAGGAAAAGTAGTACCAAAACAGCTCTCTGCTTTAGATTTCTGAACTACCTTAGTTTTAAATTCCCTTAGTAACATTTCACTGCACTGAACACACACCCCCTTGCCCACTGTGCTCTTCATTTCTTCTTCCCAAACTCTCCATCTGTTATTCCAATACACCATGTTATACCATTAGGCTCCCCTCTGGTAATCACAGACACCACCACCCATTTGGTTTCTCAGGGAACTCAATAATGCTCCCATACCTCTCTGGTATCTACACCTTTAGTACTACTCATGTGATTTTAAGAGTTACTCTATTATATCCAAAAAGTAAATTAAAAGTTAACAGATTTTATTTAAGGTGAGCCAAATGTGTTCATTACTAAAGAAAACTTCTTTGTAAAGGGGCACAGAAAGAAAATGTATATAGAGAGACTTCTGCTTGTTTTTCCAACAATAAAGAACAACCACATGCACATACACAGAAAACATTTTAGACTACACTTCTGAAGAGACAGCAATAGTGAGGCAAACTGTCTTGGCAAACCAGCCACCAACAAACAGACAAGTTCATCCTCACTTGGTAAATCACCATTGCAAAGTAGAAAGGCACTTAGCTCACTCTTAAAATAAGAACTAATGCTGTAAAAGATCAGATAAAACAAAGTAGTTTAAACCAAAGAGAAATCTTGCACTGAAAAAGGAAGGCCAAAATAAGAAATCCTAGGATGACAACTTGATTCACAGTTTACTCAAGTTAATGAAAGACTCCAACTCCCACAGATTTCAGCGGGTTATGAAACAGGTCCTGCAGAGGGAAATGTTCCAAGTCACAAACAGCAATGTCGTATTTTGATACGTAATTGCCACCACTGCCTATGAAGAAATCCCTGGTGTAAAATAGAGAACAAATACAATAATCTCGCTTTCTCATTTTTAAAATGGCATGAAAGAAACAACAAAAGAAAGTTATTGAAGAGAACTAGATTGTTCCCAGCTGTTGTCATAAAATACTACAGCTGTTCATGTCATTGCAGCTAATGACCAGTTGCACTTTTTTAAAGATTGTAACACAGTATGACCATTGTAATCTACATCAAACTGAAACTTGGCAAGCATCATGGAAAAAAGACTAAGAAATTATTTAAATCCTGTTTGATTTTATTTTTTAATTTCTGTTCATGGGCTGGTTTTGAATGTTTTGGGGGGACAGGAAAGGATTTTGTATGAATGGTTCTTTATTCAAATTGTCAATTACGTTAAACTTATTAAAAAAACATGGTAAATAACAGGTATTAAATAATCAAAAATTCTTTTCCAGTAATAAGATAATTCAATGAGTAAGTCCTGGGGGTTTTTTTGTTGTTGTTTAAAAGAGGTGTGCTGACTAAAAGTCTCAAGTTAAAAGACAATGATGATGAAATATCTTTTCTCTGGAGCCAAGAACAGGGCAGGCATCACTATCTAGAAGCTTTTAATTGTTTTGTTGACTGAGCTATACATGAATCAAATCAGTTTTTCTTTCATAAAGATTCAAGTACACAAATGCAAAGAAAAGGTTAAAATGGAAAAACCCATATATATATATATACAAAAAGAATTTTCAGATACAACTCTCTCTAATGGTGCATTACTCCTTGACATATGGAGAAAAAGCTAGGGGAAAGCATGTGTTCCCACACAAAATCTCCACAGAACCTGAAACATACTATTTCAAGTAATTTAATGTAATTTCCCGAGAAAATGAGAGAGTATAGGTTCCTCTCTAGCCATGTGTCCTTCCCTCCAAGATCACCCATACAGAGCTATAGACCAGAAAGAAATCACAATCCTACGCTGCTTTTTATCTTCCCTATAGTTATCAAGAAAATCAATAATTCATTAAGAAAACCAGAAGTCATTTACCACTTTCTCCACTTTAAGACATAGAAACACTGCCACAGAAATTCCAAACACTTTAGAAAGAAGACCACCTAAGACCATACACTGCTTCAACCCATTTTCGTGGCACCAGCCTGGGATTCTGCAACAAAAAAACCTATGACAATGAAGTTTCCTTAACCAAAGAAAGAAATAATTGCGAAAGGTGTACCAAACATAGCAACAGATAACAAGTCAGAAGCTGAGCCTCTTTTCCTCACTTTGATCTAGACTGCAAAGGACTTATTTCCAAATTATGGTTACTTCAAAACACAAACAACTCTGAAACTTTATGGAGCCACAAAGTTATTCATTTATCACTATTAGCAAATTAAAAAAATAATAAAAAAGTAAAACCGTACACCCTACCTTCAAAGATACTCACAAAAGTCTAAATTAAAAGTAAAAACCTAATCACACACTACATGGGGCCAAAACTCTGTGGTTTGGATTCTAATTAATTAAGTCTATTGAACAATGCGCCCAGAATGACTGTTCTAAGACTCTCTGTAGCATCACATCTGCATAAGCCATTATTAACACATGTTATTTTCACCATTCCAATCAGAAGTTCAAAGTGCACTTCCTTTCTTATGGCAACATTGTACAGCAATATCAAGTCTGCACAATTAGAAAGTATTAGACAAACATTGTAGCAGAATTCACTCCACAGCAATTTGGGTTGGTTTTTTTCCTCCTTCCATTAGCTCTACATTGTGCAACAGTCAAGATAATTCAAAGGATTTTGGCCAACAGCAATCTGATGCAATAGAGTGCCTAAGCTGAATGGCTCTAAAAGAGGAGATGGAGAGAAAGAATATAAGACAGAATACTGTTATACCAATATCTGTCTCCATCAGTATGTGTTTAATCACATTACAGCACTTTTTAATTTTGAAAGCTTGATTCTTATTAACTCAGATGTGTCTATCTAAAAAATTAAAAAATAGCTGCTGCTTTTTTCAAAGATTTTATACAACACTTTTTTTAGCATGGTTTTTCCCTTTCTTTTCCACAAAGGTTTGGTACAGTCCCCATACAGACTAGGTTCTGCACCTTCTACACCTAAAGTTTAAGGTGGAAATTTTAAAATTCACTCATCTCTGGTGAACATTAGGATTCTTCTCAGCATTACCAACTTCATCAAGTCTTACCTTTCATTGCTAGCTAACTTCCATGTCTGATTATAAAAGCACTAAGGCACGAGGGCCCATACCACCTCCCTTCCAAGTTAACCAAGAACACGCTGTCCATGCTATTTTTGCAAACTACACGAGTTGAAACTAACAGTCACACTATGAAGTGTTCAACACAAACTGCTAAGAAACCTGCAAGCAGCAACTGAGCTGCAGAATAGAGACGTCCTTCTGTGACAAGCTGGGTAGAGCTTGAGCAGCACACTGACAGTGGAGCTATTCACTGAAAAGAAAGCTACAGTCAGCAGCTGGCTGCAGAGTTACAACAGAAGTCTGAGAAGAGGCAGAATATACTTGCCCTGTTCTCACAGGCTTCCCCAGGCACCTACAGATTTACCAAAAGCAAAGACACAGCGTTCTATGAACCTCTTCCATTAAATACATGCACCCAAATCTACCAGACAGCACTTAGGCTCTTCATCACTTTTAGTAATTAGCAAATAGGCATAAGAGCAACAAGGAGAGAAGAGTGTGCAGAAACACAGGACAGGAATATACAGGAACAGCAAGGGCATTTTGCATGAGAGGGAAAAAGCACTAAAACTTGCTGAGAAGAAAAAGGAGCTGCAAGAGAAATTGAGCACAGCTTTTAACTACAAGTAGAAAGAAGCCTGAGTGATAGACAATTTTCAAATGAAATGTTTTCAAAAACTGGTTGAATACACCCTAAAGTCAAAGGATGCCATCTATACCTTAGACAAGAATTAACTTCTAATTCAAACCACCATTTTTAATGCATGGCGCCATTCCACTTCGTTTCTTTTCCTTTCCGGCTCCAAACATAAATGGTGTTACTTGGAAATTAGCTGGAGACAACGCTGACATCCTAAATTAATCTTAAATAAGACAGTCATGTTCTCCAAACACAGCAGCGTTGCCGTATCAACGTTGCCATGCCTAAGTTCTCTTACAAATAGAGATATCAGTCAGTTTAAAACACACATAGATGACTGTCAAGGAGGTACTACTCTGGAGGTGTTATTTCAACAGCAGCAGCTTTCTGGGGGAAGAGTAAATAGGGTAGGAACTAGTTCAGACTTTTACCTTTACAAGAATGATTTACCATCATAGCACTTACTGTCTTCCTGGTTTTCCACATATGATCTCTGCTCTCTTTCTTTATTCAGTAATTACAGGAAAACACTAAGTAGGTACCTGAAGTACCACCTCCAGCAATTATACATCTCAATCTACAACCCAAGTGGCAGACCACTTAGAGAGCCACACATTTAGATTAACATGCATATTTAGGCTGCACATGCAGCCATGGTTTTCAAAACTATGATGATACTTTCCACCATTACTGATTAGACATAAAATGGTATTTTATGGGGGAAAGTCAAGGTAAATGACTGATTATCAGAAGAGGAAATGATTTCAGTGTTCAGTTGAAGAACCATTGTGAAATCATAGACTATATTTGATTCATGAAACCACATACAAAGGAATATACGAAGGCACCTTTTCATGAAGATGATTTGAAGTGGCTTTTACTTCAGAAACTTGTGGCTTCTTTTATGGCATGCTTACAGTAAGTGTTAAGCAGTATCGCTCCATCTTAAAATACTCTTAAGGAAGTACTTTTTTCCACATTCCTTGAAGCTATGAAAAAGAAACTAATCCCCACTATACAGTGCTTCAACATTACTGAGAAGCCTAAGATAAATTAATATTCACACTTAAATGAAGTACCAAATTTAACTTATAGTCCCACTTTTGTACTATATGTAGGAGCCACTCAGCAAAACAGAAGAAATGGGAAAAAATCAGGAAAGATGAGTTGGGAATATCCAAGATAGAAGTACTTATTTACTGACATTACCCAAAATTACTTCTGATAGAAAATCCCTTTAGAAATACCAGACAGAAAACACTATGCTGAGTTCTAGAAGCCTAGAACTACAAAAAGATAATTTAAAATATCAAGTTATATAATCAAAGGTAAATACATTTTGTATGTGATCTTCCTGCCATAACCTGCACTGAAATGCAAGCATATCCATGCAAGAACTATAATCTCTAAGTGCGATACATGTGATGGTAGTAAATGCCATTCAATTTGACTATGGATAGCAGAGAGAAAGCAACTGCTCTCCTCAACATCCCCCTATAGAAAATGACCTCAACTGGCTCATATTTTCCAATTAAGTGAAATGCTGATATCATCCAGTATGTACTCCTCTTTCAAGATTACCAACAATGGTATTAAAAGTACTAGCTCCCTAGCGAGGCTCAGTCAAAAAGAGCAGGCAACAGAAGGCAGCTTTAGCTGACATGGAATTCAGAAGCATACAAAAGGTTTTTAACACACAAACAAGGCAATTTTGTGCCTCACTTCGTATCAGTCCTACGACTCAGCACACTCAGCAAGCCACTCATCACACAGGGCATGAGAAAAGCCTCCCACCTATGCAGTGCAGCAATAACTCTGTAAGAAAGGCACCCTTCAGCATGCGCACAATTTTCCCCCAATGCCTACACAGCAAAAGTCTTGTTTAAATAAAGGGCTTATTTACAAAATGATCTTAATGACTAAGAGGCTCAGTGAGTTCATAAATCAAAACAAGTCACCAGCTTTATTATACACAGTCATCAACGACTGTACTTTGGTTTTGTTTCAGTTTCTCAGCACCACACTCATAATCCCTCATGAGCATTACACACATACACACACAGGTTTACACAATGTAAAACATACAAAGACTGCAACACCTAAGTGTCATCCAGTTGATAAAATCTACTGGTTTTACAAGTGTAAACTTAGTTTTGACATGAGGCAAGAACCAATCAGTTATATACATAAAAAACCATAACACAGCAACCTTGGTTTTCTTCCTAAACAACTATAATATCTCTCCAACTATATTCAATTGTTTTCTCCCCTTAGGTGCCTCTCACACAGCTTGTTTCATAAAGGTACCAAGAGATTTGCAAATATGGAGTCACTAAAACTGAGGTGGATGTACACCTGCTCCTTCAAAGGTTAAAGTGGATAGGGAAGAGAAGGTAATCAATCCCCAGCTGTACCTGTGCCACCTTTCTGGCATAGCTGTGGGTGGATTCCCTAGTTAATAATAAACCTTGAACCCAGATGCAGCATTCCTCAGAGCAAGGAGTATATTCCTAAGTACTACAACAATAAATTAATTAAAAGTAAACCAAAGTCAGCTTTCCTATGTCAAAAGGAACAACTATAAAGCAATTCCTTCCTTTTCCTCATAAGGATCAGGTAGACAGAATCTTCAGCATCCCCAAAAGAGAGGCATATCATCCTTTACTGTATTAGACAGTTATAACTATTTAAGTAACCCTTGTCCTTGTCATAAATAAGCAATACTCAGATTTACACCAAAATATATACCAAATCCACCAACATTACACACATTCAGGTCAACACAATTGCTCAAAAACCAGTGAAACGCAGGACACAACTATGCTGGATAAATTGAACTCAATTCAGAGGGAGACAGAGGCAGGCTTCTGCAATTCACCAATGCTGGATTCCAGCCTGGAGCACAAGCCTTTGGTGAATACACATAAGTCTCCCTGGACTAATGGGAATTAGCAATGAAGTTCAGAGTTCCCATTATTGACAGCAATTTTGCCTCTCACAAATCTGAAATTAACACTGATGGCAACATATCGATCGTGAGCTGGCATTCATATTATATTACAAACAACTGTCAGCCTGCACTTTAGGAGAGCATTAACAATGACACAGTTTGAAATTCAGAGACAGCAGAGAGTGGTGTCTGGTTTTATTGTGTGTTGTCAATTGCTGATATAACCGTGTAAACCTCCCCATGCAACGCACAAGAGGAAAGGAAACTGCCAACACCAAGGATCACAAGCCATGGCTACAGCCCTTCTAAACAGCTGAGACAGAATTATTTCATCAAAACTCCACTTCCAAGAAAAAAGCACCAAAAAACACACACACAAAGAAAAAACCAACACCAAAACCAAAAGCATACAACCATCTGACCTGCCCTCAAAAAAATCAAAACAATTATTGTACCTTACTAACTGCAAGATTTCCAAGAAATTCTGACTTCACTTCTTCTATGGCTACTCCAGCTGACATTCAAAGCTTTCACTTAGGATTACTATGCTTTAATGTAGTATTCCTCAGAGGCACTAATGCAAGACTAAATACATTGAGCAGGTCAAGTAACATGATACACGGCTTTTCCTTTCCAATGGGTGGGGTTCAAATCTTGCTAATGTCACTAGTGAGCAAAAGCTGTTGACATCAGCGACCTGAGCCATGTGGAATGAGCTACTCCCTCAGTCCAGTTTTATCCTGGACAAGTATTCCTACCTTCACAAGAACAACCAAGCCCACACTCTGGCTGACAAGTCTCAGGAGTCAGAAGCAGCACGAATAAGGAATAGCTTCCTCAGTCCTGAAGAAGGACATGAACTTTTAAAGACAGCTTTGTTCAAGTGAAAGCTGCACCACACCACTAACAAAAAGTCAAGGAATTTCAATTAGTAAGTACATCAAGTCAGCACCTCCTTCAACAACAGTATGTTGTCCTGAACTTTGATCCCACAAACTTCTGAATGCACCTGAACATATGGTTTATCATATTTGCAGTTGACAGACCAAAGCGTTGCTCCTCTACAGCATGACAAAATCCAGAGAGTAAAGATGAACTGTGTAATTTGCATCACAACATATATACCATCTCAAGGAGAGCACCAGAGTAAATTGAAAGTACCCCTCCCTCAACTGCATTCCCTGGATTAATTTCACTTTTTCCTTTAGCTCAACAAAACAGATGGTTTAGTCAACTTTAACAGGAGTTAATTTGCTTCTGGAAACTTAACATTACACACAAGCTTGAACTTCATCTTTACACTGCTCATCGTAGGACAGTGTAAGATCTGCATAACAAAGCCAGAAGACCAGGACATTAAAAACATGAGGGGGAAAAGGCTTGGGAGCCCCTAATTGCAGAAGCATATTTTATTTTTGAGTCAAATCAGTTTAAGTACAGTTCAGACAATTCAAAAAGCAAAGCAAAATGAGTGTGAGATGAAATCCTCGCCTATGGAAATACTCCACTTCTCTGTATATTTGAGCTTTTTAAGCATGAGAAGCAAAAAACAAAACCAAACCCACAGCAACCCCCTGAAGAAGCAGCTCCCAGCCATAAGCAATTTGCACAAAGCTGCTGGAACTGTAATCCCCCCAAGCCCGTCCCACAGTTACGTAACAGTGCCAAGCCAGGATTTTTCACCAGCCAGCTGAGAGTTACTGTTAGAAGGAAACATCTCTCACACACCAGCAATAGAGAGGGCTTAAAAAAAAGAAAAAAAAAAAAAAGAATCAACAAAACATAATAAAATCAAACCAAAAAATCCCGCACAGGCAAGCCGAGGAAAAAAATTAATCCAGAGACTACATCCACGTTAAAGGCATTTCCTTTTCAAGTAAGGTTTTATATTATATTCTAACTTAAAAGAATTTAACTAACTTGCTTTCTCAGGTTACACCTTACCAATGTTAGAATATCTGTTTTTTCTCTCTAAGATAACAAGACTTCAACGACTCATATAGGTGCTCACAATGTACCTTTTTATTTAATTATTCTTTATTAATTTAACACTGCAAGCGCATTTCAGTTGCTTATCTTAAAAGGGTACAAATCACATCCTATATGACAGAAACAACAAAGCGATCTTTCCTTTATCACCACCAGTTGTTTTCTTGATTTCCTTAATATCCATATGAAGGCAGTGCGAAGTGCCTATGATGCAGCAAAGAATAATCCTATTAACAGTTTACTGTGTACTACACTCTTCAGATGCTATTTTAAGACCTTAAAATTATTTCAACATTTAATAGAGGCCTGAACCAGTTAAGCAGATCTTCACATCTACACGGAAACACCGACATACAGATAGTAGGGGCAATGGACACCCAAGCAGCACCTATGCTCTTCTTGTTCAAGACTTGAGCTCAGTCTAACCAAGTTGATTTCTCACTGAGTTGCATTATAAAAGTATTTAACTACATATACTGCTAAGTTTTCTTAAAATTAGTGGGTTTAGATGTTTGAGGCACTTACATGTGTGAAAAATGCAAAGAGCGATTCCGGACAAAACACATTTAGATGAGCTGAGAGCACTGAAGGTTTTGTAAATACTGAAGTAATTCCTATTCATGACAAACATTGTCTTAAGCCAAAGGAAGTTGTGCCACAGCAAAGATCAGGCCGTTTGGCCATGTATTAGGACCAGGCAGATTAAGGAAATTAAAAAAGGAAAATGTGATACCCAAAAATCACGAAGTTCTCCTAACAGGATGGCCATTTGTTGTTTCTATAGGAGACAAGTATCAGCTTAACACAGGCTTTAAAGCTTACTCTTGGTGTGATGTAACAGACTGAAACTTAAATTGTAAATATTCTAGATATTAGAAGATAAAGGTGAATTTACAAGTGATTTTCTAAAAATTCTTGCAATTATGCTTCTTACAGTATCTGACTATCTACAATTTCCCTTGGAGGAGCATAAAACGAAGTAAGAGGGGGAAAGGCATAAGAAGGTAAATGTAAACATAAACACAAAACCATAAGTAATACACCTTCCCAAATAACATTGACACTGAGTGTTTCATTCTGGCATACACTGATGTAAATACAGAAGTGTACTTATTCCAAGGCCACTTCCATTTCTAGCTTCCCAGGATCTGGACACGTGCATGCTGCACCTAGGATTAGTGCTGTCCACCGTAGCATATGGGTTATAACCTAACTGGGTGAAATACACCAGAGCTGGGTACACTTGGCTGTGTGCCCAGTGCGGAAGGAAAGAAACAAACAAAAAACCAAACAAACAAAAATCCCGGACCACTAAATACACGTGCACTTCCTACACACCGAGAAATGCACATGTGCAATTTACATCAGGCATCACCCCAGTAAATAAAACCTTGGTCTGTACTGCGGGGCACAACGTGTTGTTAACCCAAACTCTAATTTGTTTATACGGCCAAGACTGGCAGCACACGCGTACCTCCGAAACAGAGAAAAAAATCATGGAGCTCATGCGTGTTTGTGCCGAGGGCCCTCACGGACGTCTGCACGCACACGCGGGAGCACGGCCACGGAACGCCCGCTAGATAACTTCACATCCTAGCAGGCCGGGCCGTCAGCAAGAGACGGCGATGGAGGAGGAGGAGGAGAAGGAGGAGGAGGAAGCAGCCTTCGCCGCCTCCCACAACGCCCGCGGCCCGCGCCCACGGCGCGCTCCCCCTCGCCCGGCATCCCCGCCGCGGGTGCCGCGGGGGC